>JACEOJ010000120.1:57261-302969 GCA_013761285.1 Campoletis sonorensis
AGAGAGAGAGAGAGAGAGAGAGAGAGAGAGAGAGAGAGAGAGAGAGAACTTGAAGACATTTTGGAATTTCGCGGAGAGCAATTTACAATTCAAACATGCAATATTTTTCAAGAATGTCTCAATTTACTCCGATGTTTTATAAGTATGCGTGCGTTATACTTTGAGCCACACGTACGCATCTGCCTGCCCGCGCGTTATCGTACAATGCCGTTGCCCTGGCAATATAGTTAATCAAGAGTAATGGAGCGAGAGCATGGTCCACCTATTAATAGACAATTTACTATATAGATATATTTGTGTATGTTTCAAGTGACGTACATCGTCTTTAACGCCAAGAGAGAACCCCACATCATGACCAAACGTATCTTGCAATATATATCAAGTCAACCATGTGTTTTATGCGATCATTCTCCTCTATTTCGTGATATTTGCACTTTGGCGACGATTTCCTGATGCTTTGCCGCAAATGCAGTCATCACAAGTACTTTGAGTGTTGCATAAAAACATACTTTCGATTTTATCAGATTAAAAAAATTAATCAATCGATTGTCATCCTTAACTCCCTCGATTTTTTTATAGACAATGTGTCAATTTTTTTCGTTCAAAAAATTATTTCCGGTCCAATAATCATTATTATTGTTTAAAATGTTGGATAATAACACTCGATATTATTATTATTAAAAACTTGACCGCAGTAGATCGCATATCGAGTTACATTGCAGATTATATACGAACGAACGTCCCAACATCTTTTCCCGCAGCGACGAAATGACTCATACACATTTATCTCAACGGAGAACTGTTTATATATATTTGATCTGGCGTATCAAGCGTTACGTGTATATATAGTGCACTTTGGCACAGTAAGACAACTCGAAGATTCATGTGTCCCTATAGTCTCGGAGCACACAGTAGGCTAAACGAAAATTAGCTCTTGACGAAGATCCAGTTAGTCCTTAACAAGGCAGATGGAATTGTACCAAGAAAAATCGATTTATTTAACCCATTGAAACTCCAGCACCATTAATCTTACTGCAACAACTTTTTACTGTGGCGATGCTATTTGTATTTGTCTAAATGGAAAAATAAAACAAATTTTTTCGACTCAGTTTAAAGCGAAGAAATTCATAATCGCCGCTTTTTCTTCTGAGAAAATCGCGACTCTTGAAATGCAGAATTAATTAATTCAAAAATTAATTCAAAATAAGATCCGATCAGTCCCTCAGTATTTTTATCCCTATCGATCGAGTCGTAGAAGTGAGAATGACTAACCATTGCAACACAAAATACTTGTACTTGTGATGGAATCAACGAGTCACTATTTACATAAACAGATTTTCAGAACGTATAAAATAAAAAAAACAACGAGAATAAGAGAACAAAAAAGTTTTCCCTCGTACACTCGTTTTGTGCAGTCTCAGCTGTTGCGCTGGAGTAACTGCTCATCGAGGCATGAATGTCTGCAGCGAGGAGTTGAAAAACTAGAAAGAAATTTAGGTACGAACTCATGGTCTGAGCTTTTTTCGTCCACCATTATATGAACTCCAATTTTCTACTGTTTTTATTCGCAATTGTTTCACGTCTCTATTCCCCGAATAGAAACTGTTCACGGCTAAGAAGATTCTAACAATAAAGAAATATTGTTGAAACATTTAATAATTATAGAATAATCAGTCCGTTGATTAATTTTATATATTGATCCTTAAAAACAAAAGTTTCATTTGTCGGGGACTAAAAAATCATTTTTAAAAGATACCCCCATTCTTCGTGTGTTTTGTAGGATAGTTTGTTCCGTGAGAGTTGATTAGAACCTTAATTTAGAAGAATTGTAGAAAGAAGAGCTTTTTATTTTTTTTAATCTGACGATTTTTTAAGCAAATTTTGCACTTTCCACTTTAGAAGTGCGCCATTTGGCCAAGAATCAATGTTTCGCAAAAATTCTACGTACTTTTGCAGCAGTTATTTTGTAATTTCGATTCATTTTGTAGTATCCTTGAATAAAAATCCCCAAAAAGCCTATTTTTTCGATCTCTGGAGTGGCCTAAGGCTAATCTCATTAGATGTACTCATCAAATTTATAAACATTTACATCAACATTTTTGTTCCCTCGCCCTCATGTAATAAAGTAGGTCAGGCAAAAGCGTTTTCCTCAAAAAATGAAATTCCTTTTTGCGTCGAAGACAGAGCACTCAACCACATGAAACCAGGGGTAAAAAAAAGTGTGTGAAAATTACAAAGCAAGAGATATGAGAATAAAAAAGAATAAATTGCGAGAAGAGAGCGTGAAGCATTGTTTGTTCAGGCAGATAAAAAGCTTATAACAGAATACACACTCGCGTGGATGAGAGTGAGGAAAAATTTCTTAGATAGATAGTCGTCTAGTTGTAAAATATCTCGTTCTTTTCTCTGGAGATGCTGCGAGAATTTCTTTGCAGCGTGTGTGCACGTAAAAGTGCAACTGCGAAGAGAGGCAAAAAAAGAAATGGAGAAAGAGTACGAGAAGACGAGAGACTTTCAGTACCAAGGTAGATTCTTATCCAATGGTAAAGCAAGTTAGAGAAGCCTCCTCTGTTAAAACTCCACAGCTCACAGCAGACTTCTTCTCCTTCTTTCTCTTTCTCTCTTTCTTTTGAATACCTTCTTTCTCGATTTCTTCTCGTGACTCACCTCTCGTCTCTCAAACGGCGAGATCTCGTTCGTTCTTTCGGGCGAACGATATTCAGAAATGAACCGCGTGTTCGAGGCTCGTGCTACAGAAAATCCAGTACTATTCGCTACTCTCGACTAACGCTTACTTATTCGCATTAAATTCAATCTAAATATATATATAGAACAAAAAATGTTATTTCCATTGATATTTATGGAGCACGCGGTAGTAGACCTTGTACTAAAATGCAAAATTCATTTCAAGCACGTTTCCTTTCCAGTTTAATCGTAAAATCATCATAAATCACAATATCTTGCTTGTTCATTGAATTAACAGAACCAAAAACAATGTTTATCGCTTATTTTTGTAGATATTTCAAATTCACACATAAACACGGATAACTTCAACGAGGTTCGACCGCTAAATCATAATAGAATATACAAAGTAATGGCAAAATGATCAAACACAATTATTCCAAGATCGTTTTTTGAAATTTTGCGTCGTTAAGAAGATTCATACGAATTTTAAACAGTTAAACTTGGAGTTTATAAAACGCATGAGAAACGATCGAAACTCCTTGATTGTGGGCTTGTTCGCGAATTTTACCATATTTCCAAACACATCCAAATGACCCGGTTCGTGTATAACTTATACGGAAAAATATTCCATTTGACATTCACAGTAAAACATCAGGTCGAATGTATTGACCTTTACATTAAAATATATTAAGAAATTGAGGTCGCAATAAGTTGATTAGGGATCGAGCAGCGTGTACTTTGAATGAGAAAAGCAAAGCTGGTTAATTCGGGACGCAATTAGCAAGTGAACCACAGAAATAGAGCCTTGCGCGAGTTTACACACTCGAAAGCCCGAGAAATGCTATTACGTATTCAAATCTCGAGAGCAAAGTGGTGGCACGAGAATTGGATAAATATTCAGATAAGAGGAGCGAGACGGAGGAAAAATACGATATATATCAAAAGAGACGAACAGGCGCACCGAGGGGCTGAGTGTTTACGCGTTGTCTCAATAATCACACGTTTCTTTTTCTTTTTTCTTTCTTATTGGCTTTGAGAGTGCGCTGCGCTGCAGATAAGATTCGAGTTACGAAGACCTGGCGGGATGAGAGAACGAATAACTCTCGCTCTTCGTCTCGAGATATTCTTTTTGCTAGGAATTTTGTACGTGAAACGAATGGAAAGATCTTTGAATGTACAGATATCTGTTCATTGGGCTCCATACAGAGTTAGACTGCTTCTAGTCTTCGTGTATTTAGATAAAAATGATATATATTTATACGGAGAGATCGGAGCAGGAAGTGCCTCCGGGCAAAATGAACCACCTTTAAAGCAGGAGGTCAGAGAGCAAAATGGGACACCATAGGGCTGCGATGAAAGTTTTTAAACGTTGTCACTTAAGATATTAAGGTCTGTTGGAATACGATGTGCCTTGGTTTTTAAATGAGGCTCTGGCAGGAGCACGATAAAGGACATGGCTGCGTACATGGTGAAAAAATGTCCTAATTCGATTGCAGGATTGATTGGAGCAATCACATTTTGAATAAAAGGAATTGCTCTGCTCGAAATGAAAATACACTTTTTTTCAATGACAAAAGAAATTTTTTGTATTTTCTTCAAAATTGGTGCGATTTTCCCCCATTTCTTTCATTTCTCTCGGGACTTCTTATTTCTGGAATAAAGTGAAAAAACGACCAAGAATTGGACTGGAAAACTTGATTTTCCTTTAGATCAACGTCACATTTTGAGAAAACGTATAAAGTCGCTATAGACTTATCCGATATATTCGACTACACGAAACCGGAAGTCACATTTTCTATTGGTGGAGTAAAGTTGGGAAGATTTACTCGATTTTTCCAAGAAGTCAGTCAGTTTCACCGCGCGCCTTCAAAATATGACGATTGCACGTCAAATCCTTAGAAAAGCTTCGACGTTATTCAACTCCCAATCGAATATTTCGAACATTCCCCTTCCTGGCTTCTTTCAACTTCATTCTATCGCACGTTCTCTCATCTACCGCGTTTCTTTTCGTCTCCATTCCAATATATATCCTTCGGAAAAGTCATCAAGGATATGTTCGTACGATGTTTGTATAAAGGAAAAAAAAGTACAGACAGACATACGAGAATTACATGAAATTGAATATTATTCGTTGGACGTGCGAAGCCAGTAGCTCGCTCATAACTTTTCTCCTGCCCGGCATACGCGACAAGAAAAATAGCGAGAAATAAGGGTAAAGTATCGAGTTTCCGGTCGCGGATTCAACACCGCGTGATCTCTTCACCGTTACCTTTGGTAACGAGCTCTCGACTAAGCTTCGCGTATTTTACTGGACAAATGCAACATTAAAGCCTTAGGTCACTCTAGGTCTCGAAAAAAATAGGCTTTTTGGGGCTTTTTTTCAGAGATACGACGAAATACATTGAGATTACAAAAGCGGCATATTATTTTCCATCGTGAAAGTTTCTTTTTTTCACATGATTACTGTTTCAATCTGTAAAATTAGTTAAATATTCAAATATTTTCGATTTCCAGTCGCGAAAATGAGTTTAAAAAAATGTCCATCCAACAATAAAATATCCATTTGCCTGTAAAACCACCTAAAGTGGTAACTTTACTACAATAATGAGGAGTTCCAAGCGTCCCCGAAGGCGGAATGTCAACTTGGCATTTTGGCCATATTCTTATTCGACGCCTCGGTGCGAGGGACAAAAATGTAAAAATATTCGAAACAATAATACGGCAGTTGAAAATCGAGAAGTTTATCGCGTGCCTCAAGCTTTTGACGAGTCCTTTCTTTCATTTTTATTTATCACCGTTCCATATCTCGGGCATTATTTCATCGAAAAGTAAAGTCTCGTCGGTCTCTTATTCGCACACACGATAAAGGAGGTCATACCTTTATTACGAGAGCTCTCGGCAACGAAATTGTCCAGGAGAAGTCGTTTTCCTCGTCCGTTATGAGAAAAGGAAAGAGCGAGTGTGTAAGTACAGTAGAGAGGCAAAAAAACATGAGTGAGAAACGTAGATAAAAAGAGAAGCAAAATGGTGAACGTTAGAAGGAAAGGTCCTCGTTTCGTCGTTACCAAGTTTATGTCTTTCGTTCCTCATGTCTAGGGCTACTCGTCGCCCTCTCGACAAAGTTCGTCGACCATGCACACACCAAGGTGTACATGGCTTCGCACATGAACGTATATATATTCGTGAATACAGAACAGTCAGCGAATACGTAGTAAAGAACGTGCATTACGTACCAGGAGAGGAAAATGTTTCGTACATGCGACTGTGGGGAACTCGCTGCTCGTTTTGCCTTGCGGAATGTAACCCCCGTAGTATATCTACCTTAACATATATACATGGCAACGTACACACACCCGCAAAACACGTAGTGGGCGCTAAGGAGTACGCCAGCTTTTTTTTCTCGAAATCTACAAAATTTTAATAAATTCATGAAAATCACTGTAACTTTTTTCCATTCGAAGCTGGCACTCCAGCCACCGCTCATTATCTTGAAATTTTTAATCAGCGTTTTTCATTTATAGTCTTCTTTTAATAACATGAGAAATTTTGAAGTAAAAAAAATGATGAAAAATTGAATTTTCCGCTTGGTCTTCCCTGAATAAATAGTTTATCGGAATGTAATGTGGCCTCCAACCTATTCTGTTTCGTGGGCTTTATTCCTGTGAAAGATTTATCAAAATTGGTTCAGCGGTTTTCGCGTGAGAAGCGGCCAAACACAATTTTGCAGTTGAATTTTTGTTATCTGTATAGAGATAGAGATATACATTGAATGAAGAGAACGTGGGGTTGCGAAGAGAAACACCGTGTCGTGTTGCGACGTCAATGGCGACGAATAGACCAAGTCCTTAGTTCGTGCTGGCCCAAGCCCAGAGATCGAGTTACTCCAAGCTGACGACCTTACACATTCTTTTAAAGAGCATATCGTCCGCACGTACAAATGACACAACAACGAGATGCAACAAAAAAATGGCCTCCAAGCATCCTATAAAACAAAAGAAAAACTACTTCGTCGCCTAAGCTTCTCTTTTATGCCTTACAGAGCATCCACACTTCTATTCAGTCTTATACAGACCAACTTTACGAATAAAACAACTCTCGACACTGACCACAAGCCTATCTTCCTCCTTCTCTTTTACTCTTAACTCTTCTTCATTTTCTTTCATCGTATTCCACCCAAAATGATAAAGAGTACAAAAGAAAGTTGTCACGTTTCGCACGCGGCTCCTTCTTGCTGCTCCTTCAAGTTTCGACCTACTTTACCAACAAATTCAATCTACGGTGATAATGCGGAACAACTCTCCCTGGAGATACAACCTCACGATAGACCCAACGTATTGCTTTACTTCATCTTCTGCCTCAGCTCCAATCTTACGAGTATATATACACGTTTTTCGACTTACTTATCAATTTATCATACATTAAAAGAAAAAGTTTTATGAATACGTAAAAATGATATATTATGAGTCCTTGGCGAGTTGAACTTTTCTTGTCAATTCATTCTGCATTTATCAGTCGCGCCTGATTCATCACTCTCTCTCTTGTCAGTTTTTAACAGATATATATATTTAATCATTTTACAAACACGAGAATTCAAATTGACGATGAAATTTTTTACGATTTCTCATTGTCGCAATTATACTTTTTTTTTTTTAATTGTTTATAGAGCTCGATCGATATTCAAACTTTCTATAAATTCATAATTTACTGTATATTCAAAATATCTACGACCGATCGTCGGTAATTCCAATATATAAAATAATAAAATGTCTGCTGCCAATTACTAATGAGATATTGGAGTATTATCTCTTTTCCTTCAATGAAAAACATCGAGCCATATTATCTATTGTATATGAATAAATGAATAACGAACTAATCAATTATAACAGATTCAATAAAAATAATACAAAAATGTAGCCATTGTATTCTCGTTCTGTGAATCGATATGAATTTAAATCCAGATAAAAACTGAATCGAACTGTCAAAAATTGTATTGCCAAATACAGATGAGAAATGTGATCTTGCGGTTGCGGTTAGATAAGAAAAAATGGACTGTTTAATTAAGATAAAAAGGACGATCACCGTTTAATAATCCTCGATATACACTCATTTCTATCGTAGCAAAGAAATGAGGCAATCAGTATACAAAATGATCCAACGAGTGTGCTCTTAATCCCCTATAACCAACACGATGTTTCCCTAGCTCTTGGGTATCGTTATATAGGAGCTTGGAAGCTTGGTGAGAATATATACCGAGAGGGGACCAGAGAGAAAGAGATAGAGAGAGAGAGAGAGAGAAAGAGAGAGAGAGAGAGAGAGAGAGAAAGATGAGAGAGCTCTTCGGACAGTGTTCGAACGGTCTATGTGTCGACGCGATGTAACGACACTGGGCACGAGCTAAACTGATAATAATGGCTGAGGTCAGTGAGAGCGGGCGTCAGCCCAAGCGATCCTCTCGTTTGCCTCCTCTCATTTTCCCCCTTGCTGTTCGTCGTGTTAATGCATCGGATAGAGCCAAAGCTTTTTCCAGGCTTCGCCAATCATTCTATATATAGAGATAGCAAGAGAGTTTTAGGTGGACCAGGATGAACATGAACACCAGGCTTTCTATCGTGGTCGTCGTCATCATCGTCGTCGTCGTCGTTGTCGCCGTCGTCGTCGTCGTCGTCGTTGTTCCTCCCGACTCGTTTCACAACCAGCCTGGATAGTTACACGAAGGCTACGTTTTAACGTCGTTCATTAGACTAACTCTCGACGAGCGATCATGATAATGAAATAATTCGCATGTCTGTTTTAATGCTTCTCTATCGATCTCATTTTCTCTCTCTCTCTCTCTCTCTTTCCCTCTTGTTCTCGCATTAAACTCGATAACCTGGCCCAAAATCTACAGCGAACTCATCGGGCAAATGGAATTCGATTATTGAGTAACCATTTGGCTCATCTCATCGATTTTTTTATAACACATCGAACATCCATACATATATTTACAATGTAATGTATATAGACATCTCTTTGTAATGCAGACTTTGAATTTCCAGCAGAGTTCGTAAGAGAGCCAGGAGAGCGGACCGAGGATGATTCACCGTTCCAAACTTCGAGAAAAGTGTGGGTACGCTTGGCATGGCCTGAATTATAAATGTATATAACGTATATATATGTATATAACAAAGAATATACTTCAAGTACAAAAAAGATGGTCGAAATATCGAGTTCTCGGTCTGAAGCTGACCGAGAGATCGACTCGATAAGTCCTCGACCTGGAATAACTGTGAATTCGTGACCGAGAATCGCTGGGTGTTCGAACGAGAAAATCACAGAAGTCTGTGAGAAATATAAAGAATCGCAAAATAAACCCCCGCAACTAACTTGTATTTTTATATGTATTCCGTAAAATTACTTTCGATACTTGAAACGAACATTTTATTAAATTCTACAATTTCAAATACAGCGAAATGTTGCGTTTTTTGTTTACATTTTTTTCCAAACGTTTTAGGTTTTCTGCCATTGGCCTCTTCTGGGGTTCCATTTTACCTTGAATTTCTCTACACACTATTTTTTATATCTTAATTCTGTTGCAAACAAAGATTTCTCAGTAGTGAGAAATTTTGAAGATTAATGATCAAACGTAAAAAGAATTAAAAGTGAAACTTTATGAATTCTGACGTTTATGGTATTTAGTTAATTTTCTTGGAAGGATGGATTTATTTTACAAAGCCCGCTGGCAGCTTATCTGCAATTTGAAACTGGCATCCGTGCTAGAGATATGACGATTTAACATGGGGACATAAAGAGAGTTTGTACAAATTAAGCGCCCACCCAGCACAACAAGCAACGATAACTACTTCTTGTGTAAGTGTGCCCGCGTCTATGTATGTGTGTCAGCAAAATACGCGTTACTGTTTGCTGACACGGTGATTCATCGTTATAATAAAACAGCCAGGGAGAAGAATTTGTTGCATAATTATCTCTCGGTATTATATTCCGCTTTTTGATAAAATAATAATAATAATAATAATGAAAAATTCTTTTTGTGATGCTGTTTTTATCCGGTGGGCGGTGTATATCATCGTGTACGCGAGAATAAGAGAAGTAACAAGAAGAAAAGGGACCCACGCGATGAGCATGTCTTTACGACGCGTTTTCATCGCCGTTAAGAAATTCACGTTGAACGCGTACGCCGCTTGTAAAGTCTATAAAACAATGAAACGCTGTTGGATTTGTTTCTTGAATTATTTTTTTTCAAATTCATGCTGTTGTCAAATTTTAAAAAGTACAGAGTTCGTGGGTAATTTTTTTTCCTTTTTCCACTTTTCAAGATAAAGTGTCACATTAAGTCCCTAATTTCTCAAATTTTCGCGTCGTTATCGCTCTCCACAATCTTAACTGATAAGACTTGAATCTCCTACGATTTTTTTCTTACATACTCCACGTCCTCATACTAAAAACGTGTGACGCGTGAGAGCAATTTTGATCCTACGACAAGACTCAATTTGATCTCTTGCTCGCGTGCAACCGGTTTTCTTCTCCTCTATTTCGAAAGAATTTGTAAAAGTAGATTGTATCCGTCGTGTAAGATGGAGAGTGCCTAAGCGCCCACGAGCTACGTACGGACAGGGATTATTTTGCCAACACTAAAAGAGTAAACAGGAGACGAAAAGAAGTCGAAGGCATATAAAGCAGAAGCAAGTTGGAGGTGTGACGAGGCAAGTTTCACGCGAATGTACACACGGTTTGTGTGTATAAACTTTTATCTTTGCTTCCACGACGGTTTCAAACTTTGGAAACCGTTTTATTTTTCTTCAAGTTAAAACAAAAAAAAATATATATCAATATTTGTAACCGAACAAAGTGAAATAAAAGGCTGAATCATTGAATTACGAGCTCTTTAGTAAAATAAGTTGAAATCTCTTCATTAAAAAAGAAGATTTTATAACTCAAACATTGACGAGCTTGGATCAATTTTTATCCACTAACCATTTAACTCGTTAGAGAAGCGCAAACAGCAAAAAAATGAAAACTTTCTGTCAAAAAATAAAAGTTCGATAATTTCTTCGAATAACGAAGTCATTTTCTCCAGCGACACCCGAACAATATTTTATTACAATTAATTGATAAAATAACAAATTCAAATCCGAATAATCCACGAGTTTACTCTCGAATTTATTGAAACTCGATAAAATTGCATGAGATATGAATCAAAATTGAAAATGCAAAATTCTCGTCACTAGTAAACACATGCTGCAAAAGAAATAACTTGGATGCTATTGTGTAAACAATAAACAAACACTGTTTATTCTGTGTTACGTTGCTTTCAAACTCTTGAACGATTGTCTATTTGCATATATATATATATATGACGGTATACAATCGCGATAAGCGTGCACGTATATAGCGTGCACGTATGTACAGTCGTCGACAGACGGTCCAGTCCGATATGTATGCCTAGGCCGGCAAAGTCTCACCTATAGTTGTTGGTCAATCATATATGTGTGTGTATATATATATTCTTATATAAGTACACGTATATATATGGCTGCACTAGAAATACACGAGCAATTGCACGATAGATATATAGAAACATTGCTGCGGGCTCTAAGCTCATTCATAAATCTCGCCAGCCTACAACGTGAGGTACCACATTCAGACACAAACACACACACACACACACACACACACATATACACAGACACAGACACAATTTTACTAAGGCGAGATCCATTCACCGTTTCACGCGAGCTTCTCCATCGTCCATGAGAGACCGGAGAGACACAGTACACTCGGCTTTTTAATCCACGTGAATCCGTCTGGTTAAACCAACCACGTGTGTGTCTTGTGTTGTGTGCTCGAGTGATAGAGAGAGAGAGAGAGAGAGAGAGAGTTGGAGAGCAAAAAGATCAAAATATGCATTGCTGCAATCTTGGATTCGAGATGACATTTTATCAATGATTTTTTGAGGGGAAATCAAAAAAGTAAAATCTTTTATTTGGTGCTGTAGGATTGTGAGAAAAGTTAAGAGTGCGAGTTCGGATTTTTCGCGAATTAATATCGATGATAGAGTAAATAGAAATATTTTTGTTTGTTAATTGTGACGAGAGGGAAATGAATTTGGGACTGAATATTCACGAAGGGTTTGGTATTCAGGCACAGAGTCTGTATATTTTACTGAAGAACCGGAAGTGATCGATGTACAGGTGCCCCTGCGTGTAAGGATGCTACTTTCCTCCTGGTAGAGAAAATATCCTTTCCCTCTTGATATTTCCCTCTTTTATACGCTTTCTCACCAATACCAAAACATCCCTTAACCCCAAGGACTTCTACCCTCTTGCGCATAATTTTCCCTTTCCGACGAAACGACGTTTCACTTCCATCTCTGAAAACCTCTCTTCCCTGCTTTTCTTCTCCTCCACTTGCTTCAATTTTTCCTTTCAACCCTCGCCTCTCGGAGCAACCAAATCGAGACCTCTCGCGAATTAAATTCACGCATGGCAATGTCCTCCTCCTTAGATTCTTTTCGCTTGGAATAAAAAGAAAGAACGATTGATTATCTTTCCTCGACACGAAAAAAAAGAACTTCGGAGCATCCACGAGCAAAAAGATCAAATCAACAGCAAAATGATCAAATACACTTACAATATTCTCAGATATTCGAAAATTCATCGTGCCTCAGTCTTTCTCCAATTGACAGATTTTGTTTTAGCGAAGTATCAGGTTTCTTGAATATTTTTTCCAAAGAAATCAGTATCATTAACTTCCAAGACGTAAGTTTTGAAATTAACACTAAAATTTTGAAGTATCTGATCCATAAATAAAACGAAGCAACTTATTTTACTTGTTTACATAAACTCTGCCAACGCGTTTTCGTAACATGTACCGAAACCCGTCTGATATTGGTTTCGTAGCGTCAACATAACGGAAGAAAGAATCTGGTATAGCGAAGGTCGTCGACACATATTGCCAGGCCACATGGAGTTTTTCGTTTCTCGTTATTTCGACAAACGTCTCTCCGTTCTCTCGCCCTATGAGCTTTTTCCGTAATACGAAAGTTCACGCAGGCTCGATTTTTCTACAATAGTTCGAGGAACGTGTTCACACGCAGTGATTTATCGGAGTGCACAACCACCTCCGATAAAATATTACACACAATATATGAGTAAATACAAAAAAAAAGAAAAAAATCACAAAATTTCGTCCGATATGATATTTCGAAGTTGAAAATTTAATAGAGACGTGAATTTCGCAGCAGACATGAACCGCGCCACGCAACGGAACGAATTCTGAACGATTGTTTTGTTTAATGTATACCTCGAGCTCAAAAAGCTCTCTGAATTGGTCGAACAGTGAAAAAAAAACGTAGAATAAAGTGTGTCACGTGTGGGTGGGTTTGTGTGTGTGTGGAAAAGAACGAATGAATGTTTTTTCTGTCAATTCTGTGCTTGCGAATCTGGGGAGAAGACCGAAATTCAAAATTTGTGTGACAACATAAATACGAGCGTAAAACGCGTGTTTCGTTCCCGACCGACTGTTTTTTTTTTTCATCCGACGTTGAAATAGGTGTTTTATATATATAACAGAATACAAATAAGCATGTGAAGCAAGAGCGAATGGCAGAGGGGAGCAGAGAGGAGTGGTTTCCACATGGACTGAAATGTCAGAGACCTCGGGAAGCTTTCGGTATCCGGGCTCGAATTTCGGTGCTGTGCCGATTTCTGCTGTATGCGAATTATACGAATATGTGTCCTGCTTACACAGAGATTTTGCGCAAACTTGACCCAGGTCGTAAATTCGAACGAATTGTTTTTTTAATCACTGTATGAAGAGGAATTCGCTGCGCCATCATTCAAAACCTGGCTTTTATATGAGAGAGTGAAAAAACGTTGTTCAATCGACTGAAAAAAAACAATTGGTCGGAATCGCGTTAATCACTGGATCAAGTAAATCCGCAAAAAAAAGGAAAAATAGCTGCCGATCGGAGTGAAGCGCCATTGAAATGACAGAAGGGAATTAGAATGGATTTTGACGTTCAATTTTTCGCTCGCTCGGCTCATGTTTGACTTCCGATGAACTCGCTAATCGTATAATCGATCGAATAACGCGTGGGACGATTGGAAAGAAATGTCTGTCGCAAATAAAGTAATTTCTGGGCTGAATCAACGAGAGGCTTTGATTAAATGACAAAATTCGTGCAATTTATGCAAACGAACAGCCATTTAGCAAACTATCTCTTTTCCTTTTCATTTTACAAACATAAGCAATGACCGTGGCAACAGTTTTGCTAAAACAATCTTCTGGATGGACCATTAGTTTTTTCATCTACGATGAATTTTTATCAACGGGAATCTATTGAATGGGCATTTGTGGTTGAAATTTGCACCTACAGTTTATGAGCTTTGTGCATATATGTTCGTATCGCTAGTCGATGGGGTAGCTGGCTAGTAATTCACGAGATTTACCTATCCACGTTTAGTTATATGTACACATACACCGATGACATAGGGTTATGCGAGGGACCACTCCGACATTATTTGACTCTCGATACACAAGCAAGCTCTGTATTGCGTTTCCAGAAGGGTCTTTGGTCGCCCAGATACATGTATAGATCTTCCTATATCCATGAATATACAAACGTATATCTATATATTTTACCCTTTAGACGTCGCCATCGTCTCTCACAGAGAGTCGCCCCTGGCATATCCGAAGCCAACTATGTGTGTTTCTCTCATGACGCGCCGCCGTTCCCTGAGGGTAGAGAGATTGCGAATCATGTTGATTGCAGGATTTTACAGCCTTTATTTTGATTGAGACATTTCCGATCCCTGCGATCGGTCATTTGATTTTTTTCTCTCTCCTCGTCAATTTTATCGGTCTCCCAATCTCCTTAAAGAAGCCACTCGCGTTTTTATTGCTCTCTCCTTCTCACATTATACTTGATACGGACTTAATTAAAAAATGAGTTAATAAACTACTTTGGAAGGTTGGATTAATATGTAACTTCGTATTAAGGACGTTGTATGGCGACGGTCAAATTTAAATGATTGTTTTCACTTTTTCTTACATACAAAATGGTTTTCGAGCCTAAGTTCGTTGACAAAAAGTTGTTACAAATTGACTAAAGAACGAAATACTCTTAATTCAAGATTGTCCGAGGTCATCTGTATTTTTTGTATAATAACCAAAATTTCGAAAAAATGTTACGACCGATTTTTTTGAAAAATTTAATCAAGCTTCTTCGATGTTACATAAAAGCGTATGCAAAGTTTCGAAGGGCTTCACGATTTAGAAATCGGAACATTTAATGTTGGAAATTGGAACTTTTAACACGCGCTCTTATGAGAAACTACTGAAAATGGTGATTTTTATGAATAAATATCTCGACTTCTACATGGTGGAACCTCTCGAATTCATTCTCTTTGTCTGGTACAAATTTGAAGGAATTCTATCGCTAGAAAATTTCGCATGCAACATCCTTAAGAAAATAAGTTTTTACTTTCGAAATATTCTTTACGGAAGTCGTAATCATTTTTTATCCACCTCAATAACCAAAGGAATAAAAGTCGAGAAGCTCATTGGAAGCGAGCGATCGAGTATGTGTGAAATAACACGAAGACACGTCCGGGCTGCACTGCGTTTGTTCCTCAGTGCAGCAAAATATATAAACGCTTTAAATCTAGCTCGAAGCAAAATTTTGACAGCTGGCGAAGCTTGGAAAGATCTCAAACAGCCGCTTCCTTCGTAGTCTGTTGGAGCAGTGAACAAAGACCAACGATTTCACACTGTCCAGATGAAAAATAGTCTGAATCAGCTGTCCTTTCTGTAACTGCTTCTGCGACCATTTTTCAATCTACGTGGGTGTTAATAAGCTCAAATATATTTCCTTTTAATCCTCTTGTTCCATTAGTTTCTTAGGTCCCTACAATTTTCAAGGATTTATCGAATAGTTGAAGGATAAAGCATCGGCTGTTTAAATGTTGTGCATAAAATACACTTTGGCAACATCTTCTGATTGTGTCGAGGTTGAATCAAGTACAGAAACGATAGCAACCTGAATTCACAAGAGAGATTTACCGGATAAACGTTCGAGAGCCTCTCAAAACTCCGCTTAAGGCAAAATGAAAACATAGCGAGAATCTCGACGAGACTAAAGATACGTGCATCGAAGAAATCCTTGTATTGGGAAAGGGAAAGAGATCGATGCAAATTACCAGCAGAGATATACGTTTGCGGAATATACAGAGATCCTTATAAAGCTTCTCCATTTTTGTAATCTGGTTCAAGTGATGTACTGCATTTCCCATGAGGTTTAAATCGATAAAAAAATAAAAATAAGGTATAACGAACGAGCAAAAAGGTTTTATTATCACGAACACAATTAAAAAAATGATAAAAATTTGATTAAAACTACGATCCAATCAATTATTCGCTGATCCGTATCAGTGAACACACGAATGTGAATCAGTATAGAGATTCATATTTTGTTTTCTTCGTTTTGCTCTTGGTAACTATAAGAGTTTATTTATAAACGTGTATTTCCTGTCGTATAATTTGGATTCCAGTCGAATTCGAGATCACATGCTGAGGTGAGGCACGTTTATATATTACCAATAATGGTAATATCTCCGGATGGTTGTATACATCGTAACACCGGGATGCATTATGCAACCATGCGCGAAATTTATGTTTCGTGGTGGTCTGGTCGAGCAGAGAGAGAGAAAGAGAGAGAGAGAGAGAGAGAGAGAGAGAGAGAGAGAGAGAGAGAGAGCGGTAAAAGGTCGGGTTTGCCAGGTGGGGATGATTGAGGGTGGATTCGAGAAAGGACGGAGAGTCCGAGAGGGTTGTCTCGTTTGTTAGAGCATATGCGTACCGAGAGAGAGTCGGGATACACGATATCTCATAGCGGAACCAGCGGTCACATTGTTGCCCTCGTGTCGGTTCATTAACCGATACAGTATAACGCATGGTAAGAATAAATTACACCCTCGTGTTTGCATATTACGTGTTTTATTCAATAATTATTCCTGGCCAATATTTTCTTATAATGCGTGGCGTATAATGTTAAAATTTATCAAATTCTTGGCATTAATTAATAATTCATTTAAATGGAGTCCCAATATCACGGAATCAATCATTTTGAGAGTTTTTTTTCTGAATATTAACAATTTATTGGACCACGTTAAAAGCTGTGAACGAGGAAACACGTTTACGAATTGCATATTCATTGAATTAATTATTGAAACGTTGATTTAGAAGGATGAGGATATTTGACATTAATGCGAGAAATGACGTTGTGCTTTTGTGTCTTTGCATGCAGTTTCTGTGAACACGAAAATATTCAAGTTGAACGGTTCCCTTGAATTATACATCATCGTTGTTGTACGATAATTCAATGCTCTCGAAACGTGTTTTATTGACAATGATGTTGATCTCTTTGTACATATCAAAACCCAACGTATATACGTGCTTTAATTTAAACTAGTTTAAATAAACAAAAGACACACTTGCTCTGCATCAATATACACGTTGCCAGATATTTCGAGTCTCTAGCCAAACCACTCGCGCTCACATTACTATTTCAGTGGCAAAGACACCAGGAATACAGAACCGGAAGCAGCCACAGCACACCACGTTTTCTGGCCACTTTGGTCATCCCCGGTCGTCTCTCTGTAAAACATTTTCGAGGCAAACGATGGGAAACGTTGCTGCAATGGCCCTTTATGAAGATTATAAATTCACGTTACCAGCGTTACGTGTAACTCGAACTTTGAAAACCAAGTGCATCTTGTATTATTCTCATGAAATGTAAACTAAATATTATGGTGAAAAAACAAATGTTTTCCTGGATGAACCCCAGTTCTCATTCAAACATTTAAATAAATAATTCAAATAGGGCATAATAAAATAACATCTGAAAACGTCTTCTTTAAGGCTTCTCATTTAAAATTTCATCTCGACCCTTTGAAGGACCCTCAAAGTCGTACATATATACTTATTCATATTTTATTCGAAGTTTATGTATAATATATATGTTCTATTTACACGCGTACGTGTTCTATGTAAATTACACATTTATATACTCCATTTTACTCGGCCATCTTTGAATGTTATAGAGCACAAGGTATTTCAAGATTTCTAGAGTGCAAACTGGATCCTTATATCGAAAAGGTAGTCAAGCTCCTCCGGTATCAATTATTCAGAGACTTTCGTAGAAAGGGTTTGAAGAGACATGGAGCAAGATGGAGAGAGAGAAAGAGAGAGAGAGAGAGAGAGAGAGAGAGAATAAAAAGCTCTGGTATGACGGATATTTCTGCTTTTTCTTCATCATCGATTATCGGTTCCGATTCGCTTGAGCGTGTATGTGTATTTTGTCATCCGATCGCCAGACGTCAGGGGCGAACGAAAAAAAAAACGGTCGGAGCTGAAATACGTGTTGTGGAAACGTTGGTGGAAATTTGGACAATAATATTGTTTTGAACTTGAGACAAAATCAGGGAAAAGCTTTCAAAATATTGAAAACTGGAGTAATTCCTTTTTCCGATCCACAAATCCACGTGAAAAGTATTTCGGCGTAAGAATTCGAAAAATATTTTGTAAACGCTCTTCTGTAATACGTGATTTATAAGAACTGATAATTTAATGGAAAAAAAACATAGTTTTCTTTTCCAGAAGTTTCATCATTTATAATAACGCTATTTTGGGATCCATTCGCGTGGCAACATCTCGCCGAAGCTACAAAATCCCGAGCGGTCCAAATTGCCACAAATTATTTTGTATTCGTACATTCGTATCCGAGCTGTCGAAGCCAGAAGTCACAACGAACTATTGCTCCAAAAGAAGCTTCAACGAAAAAATGCAGAATTCCGCACTCGATCCACAAAAATATATTTTTTTAGTCATCAATATTTTTTTTTCATCGTTTACGCGGATCGTGAAAAATGAGTTAAAAATCGAAATTTCATTCCTACAGGTAGGTGTGCACGATGGACAAATAAGCACGAAAAAGTTTGCTTAATAGAACGAGTTAAATGCATTTGCCGGTTCAATGAAGAGCTCTTTAAAAAAAAAAAAACTCATTTTTTTCTCTCCATTTTGGAGTAGAGCCTTTCGTTTTCATTCGTGGAGATTAACGCTTTTCCTAACGGGACAAATAATCCAACGCGCAAAAAATAAGCTCCATTAATGTCATGAAAAAATAAATAATTAGCTGTCCGTAGCATTACATAATCCGAGGTAAAAAAAGAACAACTCTGCCATGAAATACAACAGCCACGAGCGTTGAAAGGAAACGAATTAAAGGGAGTAAAAGTCCGAGAGATTATTGAGGAAGAAAAAAGTTAGCTCCGAACGAATTTCCTCAGCAACACTGATCTTTTCCTGTGTCACTCACCTTGCTTTGCTGAACGAATTCTCCGGTAAAAATCCCGCTGTTGCTTGTAAAGCTTATCCTCCAGTTGTTGTGTATGTATTTATGCAACAAAGATATATATATATATGTATATATATATCTGTAATACGGATTATTATACGTAGTAACGCCGGCGAAGTGTACTCTTTACAAAGGCGATACGAAGAAAACGCTAAACCACACAGTACGCACAAGAGAGCGCGTAGGCCGTTAGCCCGAAGTAGCACGGATGAGAAATAAGAAGACAAAGAGCAGCGAAGATATTGAGTCAGCGAGTACAATGAAAAAAAAAAAAAACAAAAAAAAGAAACTATAAAGTACGAAGAAAAAAAGAGAAAGAAAGACTAAGAGAAATATGAATTAGATTTTTTCGCACGCCCGCGCGGCCGCCAGCGACGGAGAGAAAAAAAAACTTGGCGGATCCGAGTCCGAGAGAGCGGCGCAGTGAACGATCCGTGAGCGCTGGGCGCGTACTGTGCCGAATGGCAGTATGGCGTCGGCCAGCTTTCCCAGCCCGGTATACTACTCCACTCGCACGTTCTCTCGTTCCTCGTCTCTCGCCCTTTGTACCCCGCCGCGTCCTCCCCTCGTTCTCTATTCCCCTCCACGACCATCGTTCCTGTATGTCTATATATTTTCACTCCTCTATAGTACAGTATACTCCAGCAGAAGTTCCCCCGTTTCCATCCTTCTGATCACACCCTTCCCCCTACTCACTTTTACCCCCTCTTTTCTCATCGCTCTGTCTCCCACGCCACCAATCCTGAAGCCCCGATAGAGGAAAACGTCGCGAGCATGCCGTGCACCGCACGAATCCTCCACGAGCGTAGATCTCTTCTATTCTCTTTACATGTCTTTCTCATTCTCTCTCTCTCTCTCTCTCTCTCTCTCTCTCTCTCTCTCTTTCTTACTCTATACTGTATGTGTGCGGTTCAAGAAACTATAGCGACACCGTCGCGACACAGTGATCGAGCGATACCTCTCTACCTCCACATTTACCGACCACGAGGCAGCAACGACAGCGTACATACATACTTTCCCCTAGAACCGTCGCGCACACTCAACGTCCTCGACTACCGGCTCCAGTGGATCTTCACGACACTTCCCGGCAACTTGCTCTCTCCCTTCCTCTTCTTCTCTGTGCCTACAAATATCTATGTATGTACAGAAACTCTCACCACCTATTTCAAAGCATCTTTTTCTTTTATTCTTCTTCATTTCTTCCACCTTCCATCTCTTTTCTCTTTTCCTTCGGACTTGTTTCTTTGTTTTTATTCGTTCGTTGTACAAACACGCTGCTGCTGCTGCTACGGATTAGACCTTGCACCGCGAGATAACCCGATTTCGCAAGATCTTCAACTTAGCCGCTGGTTGTTGTCGATCCATCAAGCCCAGAAGGTCATCGGAGGAATTAGTTTTATCCGGCCCTTCATTATTTTTGTTCGTTAAAGACTCCGTTAGTTTGTAATGACATGGAAATCCGTCACGACTTTATTGTCTTCCCGAGGAAGAAGAAAACATGACAATTGATTGCCGAGAAGAAATTTAGCTTCCTGCAGACAAAAGTTTCCTTGGAGTTTCTCAAATTGCTTCCTTACCCTTCGACCAGTCGAACGAGGGCGAATTTGTGACCCTTGGGAACTATTCTTGAGATTCACGCCAATGTAAACGCCACGAACCGGCTCAGGTTGAGCATAAAAAAAGATCTCTTCCCGCACGAGCTAAGAAAGGACACAGGTGTTGCCAGCTGTTCCCCATACCAGCCGTGGAACGATGAACGGCTGCAACCCTCGAGCATCTCTCAGCATCAGTGAATCTCCACTCGTACCTCATTTTCACTATGGCCCTGTTACCCCCTCTTCAAGACTGGATCCTTCAAACGATTCTCTACCTGATTCCATTCTGCATTGAAAACCCTGATGAGGCCGATAACGAGTTAGATCTTCATTCACTCAACGAGCCAAGAAGAATCATCATTTTTCATTTCAATACTTTCTCAATTCTTGTGTCTTTCCAAAATCCCTTGAGTCATGAAAACATCGGAACTGCATGTGGATCCATGCTCGCGATCCAGCGTTGATTTAATTTCTTCAATCTGATGAGTAAGTGACACCTCCAAAAAGACGTTATCCTCGCGACCTTGTAATTATCCTTTAACTCATCGCTCTCGTCGACTAATTACTCGAGACATAATCTACAAGACCTGGGTAAGTCTTCGATCAGAATCCGTAATGGGGATCAATCGATTAGTAATCCTAAACTCGTGTTAGCTGCTCCTCCCGGATTATCGATTATCAGTGTCATCCCTTGCTCCGCACGTCTTCGACTGAATTATCCGCTATTAAATTTACCGACGCAGCCGAGCAGGTAAAAGGATGATTAAAAATCGTTCCGGTATCATCGCATCAGAGATGCTTCTACAAGAATTTCCATGGGTCACCAAACGGAAGGAGCACGACAATTTGAATATTTCTACAGGCATTTGAACGAGACTTCTTTCGCGCAAGCCCTCATTAGAATTTGAATGTTGGTTAGCTTTCATGCATTTCCTCGGAACCGTTTTTAGGAATCCTTGATAGTCGCTAGTCCATCACTCAATTGCTAGTCGAGTTGACGATTATAATCGTAAATTGGCTTTTCACCAGTCATATATGTTGCCAGGTCTGATGGGCGTGGAAGAGGTGGCCGGTTTTGTTCAGAAAGTGCACTCGCGAGTGACACAGCAGAGCAGGATTAGTTGAGTCTCCCTGAGTGGCCATGAAGACAGATCCCGCAGTTTTACTTCAAATAAGTCTATGAATATATGACTTGTCCTCAGACTCTACCGAGTCTTTTGATATCATCGCAAGGTATTAAAGCTTGAGCGTATGTTTGTATATAAATATGTCATCAGTAGGTAGGTTTATACAGCGGGTCTCGCCAGCTGGATTTGTAAGGAGTCAACAGGGCAAATCACGCTTTCATGTAACTCTTGGTAACTGGTGAAATACAGGTCGCGTTTAAACGCCAGGGAGAAAAGTGTACGCGTATTTCTGTTGGAACTGAGTCCATGTGTGTGAATATCTGCGTATACGTAAAGTTTCCGTGTTTCAATGAAGTGTTCTGCAATATCACGACGAATATAACACACACGCGTCATCGAAGTTGAAAGCTAGTGGCCCAGGTAAATCTTTGCTAGTCCCGCGTGTCCCTTATCGATCCAAAGGCACGGCGTAATGTGTGAGAATGTTTTCCGCACGATCCGTTCAACCGAGTATCAAAAAGGACACCCAGGGCAGCACAGGGGGAATTTTCATGGGATTTAAAAAAATATATACATTTTTGCTTGACACGCAAACATTCATTTTACTCTTACAGATTATTTGCCTTGATTGCTGCTTGACAAATGGTCCACATTTTGATCTGCCATATTTTTCTCGCTATTCATTCATTTCTAGCCGCGATAATAAGCCTCCTGATGAGCGAGGATCCGGTGAAAGAACTCAAGCGTACGGAATTTGTTTTTATTTCAAGTTGGCGTCATTTTTATCCTGGCCATTACGTCAAGACTCAAAAGAAAGTCGATTTTTCAGATTAGCCTCAAAACGCTGCGGAGAAAAAGCACGGAAAATAATAATCGGCGGATCTCGACCACACTCGAGGAGGAAATTACGGAAGAATGAATAAGCAGAAGACAAGCGCGGAATTGCAAGACGTCAGAGCTTGTGTTTCTCTTTCCGGGGCTATTTGCTCCTCATACCGTTCACCTTTTCCTCTCCTAGCACGTGTACTTTCCGGTTAAACGTCCGAGTCGTAAATTTAACCTGGCGCAAGACGGATTATCCAGGGAAAATCTCGGGCGTGCAGAAGCTTCGAGCTCTTATTGCGAGGGGTGGAGAAAAACTTGAGGGACGAAGAAGAGGAAACGTTCTACTTTTAAAGTCTACATGTTTCGTACAGCGAACCGAGCGAGGCAACCGTGTCGGATTTACGAGTAATTCTAGCCTCTCACTTTCGCTTACCACTTGCTTCATATTTTACCCTTTTTTACTCCTCGTCGCTGCTTCTTTCTCTACTTTTACAGCTTTTAGGAAGAATCATCTCGTGCCTCAGAAAAAATCGATAGCGCAACTTTTACCAAGGGTTTCGATACCCGACCTCACGTGAATTTCCCGTTCACCAAGCACCAATATTTCCTCTTCAAACCCATGTATATTGTTGAAATTTCTCGTATTTCTGTTTGTCGACCAAATGCGAATATCGAGCATTATATTTCAGAGCTTTTCTTAGCTTTTCACAATAGAATTGTGTACATTGAGGTAAAAACAAATGCCTCCTGTTTTACCCTCCTCTATTCGATCTTATTCCGAAGTTTTATACACGCTGCTCCGATATGCACCGAAGTACATGCACAGTTATGCATATCGAAAATGGAATTTGCCCTGGGGAGGTTATCGAGTACGATTAGCTCCGCCGGCCCGGGTATCCGTTACATTCGATTCTGTATCCCAAACGCGTCCGGATGTTTCGTCAGCGAGATTCCATTTTGAGCTTCTACTATAACAATCATCCTCACTATGCGTTTGCATCGAAGCATGCTGTACGGGAGCCTGATTTGTGGTGTTATATTACAATAACAATAGTGCCGTATAACCCGGTGTTATTGGATATGACTTATAGAACGGTATGAATAGTAATTTTCCGATCCATTATATTGTTGTTCGGCTGCTATATAAACGAAAGGAAATCGATGAATTCGATAACCGGCATAATTGAGGAGAAAGATGATATTTTTAAGTAACCACAGCGAAGAGTGTCGGTTTGTGGTATCGGCGGAAATCAGGTAGTCTCGGCTGAGGTCAATACTTGGTTGGGTGACCGTTTAGCTATGGCTTGCGTGTCGATCGTTGAGCAGGACGCAGTTTTTTCGAGTTTCTGAGGGTGCTAACCGACGAAATAACACAGTAAATTGAAAGCCGTATCGCAAATGCGATGCAGAAGTGCATCAAGAAAGAGTGAGTGGAGGCAACACTCAGGGGAGTCTCAGAGGAACTGAAACAGGGAAAGTAAGATGTGAAAAAAGTGGATGGAACGCTAAGGATTGGATGGACTTGGAAGGAAATAAAAAATATTTCAAGGATATAAATAATGAACCAAAAACAAAAAACGTTCATGAAAGATGTAAACATTGAAGACCAAAGAACGGATGAAATTTCGTTGCAATGCTGTCGCGAAGAGGTTATTAGCCTTTGCTTACATCGATTCCGTGTGCTCGCATGCTCAGTTTTTAAACGGATATTGGTGCACGTCTGTGAGATATGGGAAGGCGTGGAATCACGAGCAGGAGTTCAAATTATGACCCTTTCCTCTACTGATCGATAGTTCACAGAATCGATATTGCATAGCCTCCCAAACCAATTGTATTTCTCATATGTATATATAACTGTATAATAATAATAATAACGATAAGAGCAAAGCTTGAAAAATAGAAGTGATGATAAAGGTGGATGAGAGTACACACCCACAACGAGCAGACCGTCTCTCGTTAGATAGTCTGAATGTCGCGGTGAAAACGAGCACTCGGCGCAAACGTTCGAGTGTCTCGTCAACCCTCGCACGGCGACGTCGCTGAAGCCTAGGGGTGTTGCACTGCGTTTGGAGACAGAGTCAAAGACTTGCATCGGTGTAGGTACAGTCAACGCGTGTTAACTTAGTTATCGCTACAGATATATTGAGTAGATAAGGTATTCGCGAAGTCTCGATACTGTTGCTTTACTCTCGTACTACTGTATAGTTACTGACTTCCTCGGTATCGCACATTCCCGGAGTAAATAGTTCCGACGATGCAAACAATGAAGAGAATAATCGAAAAGTTATCCAGGTCTTGAAATAATATGGTTTCATGCAGTCGAACACAATCCTCGACTGACATCATCAAATGTGTAATTGAAAAAAACAAAATGATGTCAAGCCTTTCTTCGGTTTGTCGCAATTTATTTTTTTCTTACCGAGAAATCATTTTTTAGGGTTTATTCGATCACAAAAATGGCTTTTCTACGAATTATCGATAAATTGAAGTGCTGAAAAATAAGCTGGAACAACGGAAAAGAATATGGAACATGGATAAAAAGATTGTAATTGAAAGACTTCTTTTTTCTTTTGAACCGGTTTAGAATCAACTGAGTTAAACATCAATATCGACCATGCTTTATAAAAGAAGGAATGAATCTGTGGTATGGGAGGGACGACTGTGGCGCCTCGGTTGCAAAAGCTTTCCGCGCGTGGTACGTACGACTAATCCTGGCCTGAGGCCAGTGCTTGGGAGTGAAAAAGATCCGGCTGTGTAGCGAGGATAGGAAGTGAATATATACAACATCAGACAACACACGTTTGCCAATGTAAACATATAACTCTACACATCGCCGATATATACGTACATTCAATGTAAACAGTAGGTACCTTCGCCAAATATGTAAAGAGGGAGACCGAAGCCTTCTATAAAAAGGGTAAACATGATGTCGTCCGTTGTGGATGAAAGAAAAAAACGCGTCGAATCGTACCGATCGTGGTTGTTCATTTTGTTGTAAAAAAATTCTGTGAAAGTGTGATAGTTCTTCGAAAGTATCGTTCACATTTAGTGGTACAATCGATGTGTTCTCCACAAGCTTTTAATAACAGTGATGAAGCAGATGAAGAGTTACCGAAGCTCGCGAGTTTCGTCGGAATAGTTGTTCAATCTAGCCCTAGAGTTTGGAGTTTGTAGTATGCGTTGAAAACGACGAGGTTGGATCATACCAGCAAGAAAAGCATGTGTATATAAGTATATGAAAAGATATATAGGATATAAACGTACAAGTGGGCAGATCGAGGAGTAACAGTGGAGCAAGCAGCCGACTCTTGCAGGTCTTGAAGTTATTTATACCGGAATTCGTTTGCAAGCCTGCACTCTCTAGGCCCGCGCGTTCCCCGCAAGAGCTCGATGCACTCTCGAGTATCAATGCAGCTGAGCTGCAGCATTACAACTGCATAGATCCAAGAGGTCCAGTAGCTTGATTGCTGCTATGTTTGAAATTCGATTCTAATGTCCAGAGATGGAGTGCACACCATCTGCTCATGATTTTATGATCTTGGGAATCGTTGATCATTGGAATCTTCGTGAGATATTTTATAGGATTGTTTTGAATAATGTGGCATGTGGTAAGTTGGTTGTTTTCACATTGACGTTGATTCACTCTCAGGGGTTGACCATGAAGAAGAAAACGTCCAATGACTTCTGACGCCACCATCAAAAATCTTCTGATTCACTTTTCTTTATCATCAATCACGTTCAGCCACTGTCACCTCTCGAATGACAATAGATCAATCCACGATTTATTCGTTGATCTGATGCGGGAAAGAGTTCTGAAGAATATGTAGCGTAGATAGCAAGGAATAACACCAATGATCAGAGAAGAAGAGCCGCGCGTAGACCGATGTGGAAGAATTAACAAGCGTTCGACCGATTAACCGGGTTAAATGGAAGTGGGCACGCAATATCGTGGTCTTTCTAAGGAAACGGGTTGATGACCGATGTCCAGTGTGTACCACTGCTGACACACACGCGCCCTCTCTCTCACTCTCTCACTTCTCCTGACTCTGTCGGGCGTCGCTTGTCTGTCGTCTTTACCCGGACAGTCACGTTCGCCAACAAAGTCCTCGCATCGTTCTTCCCTCGGATCACACACATAGCCTAAGCTTCGTTATATAGAGTTAGTTACGTGGTTGGCTATGTGCGCGAATTCTTGGCTGGCGCCGACTATTCTTCAAGGTTCACGCGGAGGCATTCGCGTATTACAGAGATAAACGACTGTGCATTACCGCAGGGATATCTGTTCTCCATATGCGCAGACCCATATAACGCGGCAGTGTATTTTTTCAGGGATAAAAAAGGAAAAAGAAAAAAAAAAAAGAAGAAATCTCACCGTCGGAGGGAGCAACGGGTCGAGCTTTACGCCTTCAAAGCCCCAACGTTCCTCTCGCTGCCATAATATAAAACGTAATTGCGTTTCACTCGGTCAAATTAACTCGAGCTATTATCGCTCACCGAAGCGCGAGCTCGCTCGTTCTCTGTTGTTGCAACCGTCAGTCTACACCCCGATTTTCGATTCTCCGACTGCCGCGATTATACTCTTGACGCTGAAAGTTTTTACCGGGAACACCGGAAGTCATCCACGCCGAGCCCTAACGAGAACGCCTCGTGAATTCGCAATTAATATCACAACCCTACGGCACGGGGCATTGTGGACCTTCAATGGTGAACTTGACGCACAACGCTCATTTACTTTTTACGATCGTTCGGACATAAAATCCAAAAACAGAACGACGTTTGGATTTCTTCTATGATTTGAACAATGACTTGTTCAATTATACAAAATTCTTGAGAATTCGTTTGTGGACAAATAAAGCTTATAACCTTTCAAATGCACTCCGCGAGGTTAACGATCTCAGAAAGTATTGAGTATACATAAGAATAGCGGAGAGTCCGAGAACTGCATTAGGATGATCATCGGGGCGAAAAGAGGGCACTCCTTGGGTGCTCGCACGCCCGGGACGACAGCTCGATACGACATGTTGCAATTAAACAGTGCTGCGCCTAGTTCGATTGTTATTCAGGCACGTTGGAGTAGCGTCAACCATGGGTTCGAATCTAAAGGGGCCACAACTTTGGCACAAATGAAATATATATATCAAGCATATGTATATATGTTTTGTACATATGTAAATACGTAACCCATGCGTACAGAGAAGCGAAAGCATCCATCGGACAGCAGATAACGCGAGTGCCGAACAATGTACCGGCTCAACCATTGTTCGACCCGGTGGGTCTCAGGATGTCACATAGTCCGCTACGTCGTCCATGCGTCCCAACAACATTAACCTACTTTTGTTTAATCACAAAGAGGCCACTTTCCGCAAAAGCGTGTTCGCGATAGAATTCGCGCGCGCGAGTTCAACGATTTGCAGCTCTCGAAATTGCTGCTGATGTCGGTTTATTCATAATCGGCTCAATCAAAGGCCAAAGGAAATGCTTGACATTTGTCTATTCAAAGTCGATTATAATGATTCACTGTACCCTGAGTTTTGATAATTAAGTGATGTCGTTTGTACACGAGTGAAGGACGTTCATGAAATCTATCATCTTTTCAAGATAGTGTGACAAGGAGAAAGTCTGGCAACGCAAATTAAAATCGTTAGCATACGAGATTTGGGAAAATCCTTAAATTCATCACGTTTCTAGTTAACTTTATATTATTCCATCCTTACCGCATGAATTTGCATGATAATGCACATAGACATTGGATTCCCCTACACTAGCGATGTTGGTGGAGTTTCTGCGGCACGATTCTCAGCGGAATTCAATAAACCCCCTGGTGTGCGCGGCGCTTTCCAGTAGTTCCACCATCTACGAAAGGGTTACTCGAGTTAGCCAGATGTATTTATGAACATCTCTCTCGGCTTTCTCGACCGATCCTCTCCCGGTCCCGTCCCTTCGTCCTCTACGCTTCAGGCGAATGATGTACTCCTTCCTCCGAAGTTGACGAAAGTTTCGTACAGATACGGACAAAGTGAGGAGACCCTCTCGGCCCGGACGAAAGACGAGGCTCGTAATACAAATTCGTACGCATCCACGCCTGGATGAACGATTTGCATTGCCAAAGTTATCATCCGGTTTGTTGCTTCCAGCCAAATCCAGTCCGACATTACGTCTTGGAAGCACAAGTACCAATTTCTATGCCAATTGTTTCCTGATACCAATTTCGAAGGCCTCGACTCATCCGACTACGATTTGCCCTTATCGTGTGACCTTATCTTGTATACTGTCCGACGCCTACCAAATTAAGATGGCTCCTTCACTTTGCATTAGTTTCACTAGGCTCTACCTACAGTCCAAGCTTTCAAAACTTAATCTTTTGAGTCGCCCAATTCGAAAGACATGAATAATTAGGATATGCTGTGATTCGGCATTGCAATAATCCAATTTACAGAATTAAAGTTTCGTTAATAATCTCTCATCGATATTTATACTTTATACTTCAAGGCTCACAGAAGATGTCCTTTCTCTTTGGTCCCTGTCAACTGTCAACTTCTTGGAAACACTTGGACCTTTTGTGTTGAGTCGTTTTTCTCGGTCCTCTGCAACTCTCTCTCTCTCACCCTCTCTCTGACGTGAACGGTAATGTCAATATTATTGTACACTAGACTTGGAAATGAAGAAATTCATTTTTGTAAACGTCATAAACCCAACAGTTATGATTAAGCAATCGCCAAGCAATTATTGACTTTCACTTGAGTTTAAGTGATGTTTTGCTCGAAGCCAAAGTTTGATCGAATTGGAACTTGAGTTTGAATAAAAGCATCAACTCGGTTGTCACAGAAGTTTAATGGTTACGTGGTCCAATTTACAGTAGAACAGTACATGAAACCGGTTTCTTTCAACGATCATACCTCTTGCTCCAAATTAACGAAACAATAAAACGGTCCGTAACAACGATCAATCATAGGATCATCATGGCAACCACTAGAATATAGTTTATTAAACATTTAAAATGTTCTGTTTCGAAGTAAAGTTTTGAAAAGTCAGACTGTAATATTCTACACCCATCAGGTCTCTTCTCTCGGGACATTCTTCCTCCAACTTTACCCTCTGACATCCTTTTCTCTTTTTCACTGGTTTCATCATTTCCAACTCTTGACTCCCATCGGGCTGCTTCTTCATCAGACGCGTGCAGAATTCTCATGACTCGAAGCTTCGACTGGAGAATTTAGCCGAGTAGACTTTACCTATCGAACATATCTCATTCGCCTGATCGATTTTGCATTCGCCTTTTTTTCATTATTCCCATTGGGAGATCGCTTCGATTCCCACTTGAATGAACATCTATACTTGAAAATAATGACCTCTCGGCTTTGATTTAAAAAAAACGTTTGACGTTCGGTCTTAGAATCAATGTTACATATATTTTTGGCAGTCAAATCTCGATCAGCATGGAATAGAACAAGGAATATCAACATGGAGATCACATAACGCTAACAAATGGTCTTTCACGTCATCCAGGCCAAACGCCATTGCACTTTCTCTACTTTTTTCCTCCTCTTGAATTTCCAACCTTCACGAAGATATCACTCGGATCTTCTCGAGACCGAAGACTTCCGGGACACGGAGCTCCAAGAGTTTTCCATAACCAAGTAGCAGCGAATGGAAATATGAAGAAAAAAAGGAAACTACTCATACATTTTCTCTCGCCGAATCGAGCACGAAGAAGGAACGCGACAAGGCGGTCTTATCAAGTCCATCCGGCGATTGCCGTTGGAGCGTTCACCCTTCGTCGGATACTTCGTTTTCATTATCGGAAAGTGTCTTTGCTGTAAAGACACTCTTCGATAATCTTTCCACTGTCCTCACTTGACTTTCTTTTCTCCTGTTCCGAGGATTTAAAAATCAACTGGATTCTTCGAATTCCTCGATATATTACAGAAGAAGGCTGCATAATATTGAGACAAAAGTCATCATTCGGCAGAAAATGAGTGAACCAGAGGCAGATGTTGAACAAATTACCGAAGGAATGGCATTAGTTAAGAAAGTAGTTTTTTTTGTTCCAAGCTTTTTCAATCAAATCTTTCTCATCGTAAATTCTTTTCACCCTCCCAAAAATCATTGCGATAAAAAAAAACTATCCGCAACTTTAAATCTTATAATTGTACAATTATTTTAACATCGCGTATCCGGTCAAGCGAGTTTCTTTTAAAAGGCAACAGCGAAAGTCGCTCGACTGACGATGACACAAATGACGCAAGATCTTCTTACGTTTAACGTGAATTGATCGACCAGATGTAACGCTGGATATACATATTGACCAAGATGTCTGGGCGGCTAATGGAATTTTGTCGAAATAACGATATCACAATTTACAGACTGTACTGTTTGTACATGAAGCCATATAGACGCATGTAGCTTACATAAGCCGGATAAACTTTCGAGGTACCTGGAAATGGGTCGAAATCAATGCAATCCGCAACTCTACAAACACAACCACTCAATCTATATCGTTTCTGCTTTTGTAGGCGTTGCAAGCCAGCAGATTATATGCACTAAAAATAGTTGAGCACAGCGTACGAAACTCGTCATCGAGTAATCGCCTCTTGGTGAACCACTTCATCCAGTCGTTAATCGCTTTGCTGGGGCAGAGGGCGACGTGGTCAGTCACGAAAATACATATGACGTTATACTCGCGGTACTGGCAGGGAAACTATATACCGAAATAAAACATACGCTCAGTAACGGCATCCACCGAAGGAAAAAACTCTATTAAAGTTGCTTTCCTTTGTACCATTTGTTCGAAATAATATTCAACCATGCAAACAAAACGTTTGAGTACACTTGAGGACGTTGTATGGCGAGGGTCAAATCTAAATTTTAGTTTTTAATTTTTGTTACATACAAAATGATTCGCGAGCTTAACTTCGTTGAAAAAGGTTGTTAAAGATTAACTAGAGAACAACATGTTCTAAATTCAAGATTGTCCGAATCGTTACGCAGGAAAAATATAAAAAAATGTTGATACAATCACATTTCCAATATTGTTTTCTCAGTAATCTTGAAAATCTTTAATGACAGAAGAAAAAACACAAGACTGCAATAAAACTTGACAGAAATCACTCAACATTGATGAGATATGAATTTGAAGCCATTTGCAGTCGATTAAAAGGGTGTGCCGATGAATTAAAAGAAACTTAACCATCATTGACTCATGTTTGTTGGAAATATATTCCACCGAGTAATTTCGTCACGGGATTATCGATCCAAATGTTTGATATTTCGTTGACATTTAATTTTCTCTCCGTTTATCCCATCATCGCAGACATTGCGAAATATCAGGACGGAAGCAATAAAAAAATACATATGAAATTTTTTCAAAAACCCTTTCTCACTCAAGATTTGTTTGCATCGAGCAAACAAACCCTGACTGAATTCTACGAAAGATCATTCGGTATCGCAACATCAAAGAAAAATGAAAAAAAAGTTGATTTAGGAACGAGCTTTGATAAGCCTGCGATGAAGCACGCGGGGATGAGTTTCGGACTCAATGGAAAAAAAAAAAAAAAAAAAAAAACGACTGGATTTCCAACAACACAGTTGTGTCGAAAGCTTCAAAAAAACTGCAATACAATATTCAATATTGAGTAAATACCTGTTTCTATGAAATTGCGCGTATGCTCGCGAAGTGAGTCGATGAAAATCAACGTTTCTGGATTTTCTCGTCACGTTTGAGGCATGTGTGCTGGAAACTGCGAAGCGGAGATTGCAGAGAGACGAGAGAGTATGCGAATTTGCTTGTACGCTTGATATTACCGTTCCGTTCTATCGCGCCGCAGGAGTCTGGAATTGGTGATGTAGGATACGTACTATTGCCCCCCCCCCCCCCCTCCTCCTCCTCCCCGCGACAAATCAGTTCGGCGGGTGCGATACGCTACGAGCAGCTCGAGTTTCCCGGCTCGATAGCATAGCAAACGAAGGTTGGACGACGACGTACTCCGCCGTTTAGGACAACTCGGACCAACCGGAGGTTTAACAAACCCATAAATTCGTGGCGTGCCCCTCGCTTCAGTCGGGCATAGTCTCGGAGCCGAAGGGGGCAGACTACGACGACCAACAGCATCGAAATATCGAACATAAACCGGCTCTGGCGATCACGCTTACAAATATTTATATGGCCACACACTTTGGAAACTTTGTGCAAATACAAACACAGCGGAAACGAAAAAAATGAGTTTTACATTTCCAATCGACTCTATGTTTTTAATCGTACATCACGTAATGTTTTCGCAGCGTAATCGTCTGGAATACAAAAAAGTAATAGCGCCATAGAAAATAAACGAGCAAATGTATATATTTATGTTTATTTATGTACGCGCAGAATAGGAACTCCTCGTCAAATCGTGATAATGGTTTAAGCTTCACCGATTCCATGCAAACAGCTCTTTCTCCGCCCAATAATTGTGCTCAATTATTGTCGATCGAGCCTTCAACCGGAGATACGTTACATTGTTTATTTTTATTTATTTTTTATTCAAATCGTCACGATATTATCTACTCGTTCGAAAACAATGGACTTTTGACTGTCAATCAGTGAACGAAATTACGTTTTAATTTATTTGTGAAATACTTTCTTTTCTTTTATTTCATCGAAAGACATTTTCGCATGGGGTTATTTTGAAGTTTGAAATTAAATTGGCAATCCATTACTCACCATAGGAGTAAATGAATGTTGAAATGTGATATTTATTTCGCGAAAAACTTGATTCGTAATTTAATTCTCATTCGGTTCAATATTTTAATTGAATATCGGAGATGAAAATGTGATATATTAATAAGATTTGATCCCCGAATAGATAGTCAAACAGCACACCAATTGCTAAAAAGATTACAGTTCGAATAAAGATCACGCTTTATTCAGCCAATTATTATAATATCATTATTACGAAATCGCACGAAACGTTTGTATGAATAGCATCCATCGTCGTGGTGAAAAATAAAAAGTTTATTTTTCGATGAGATAATCGTTTGATAGTGACAGAAGGGAAAATTGATGGATTAGTGCAAAAAAAAAAACAGAAAAAAACAGAAGATGCAGAGAAGCATCGAAGTATCGTTAAATCAACGATAGAAGGAGGATAAGCTTGATGCCTCTGCGTGCCTGAAACTCATATCGTATAGAATACTCGCAGCGATAATAGTTCGAAGCTTGGGGATTGGACACGCGAGCGGTATATAATAATTATATTTTCAGAGATCGTTGGTCGAGCGTGTAGCCGGAACTGCATTGAGACATTTTTCGAAAAATGATATTAAAATGTAAATTATTAATGTTATTATTATGTTCATTATTACTTTACACGTACGAGTGAATGAGTTCATTCGGTATCCTGGCACAAAATAAACGCTGGTAAATGCAAGTTGGATATTTTAACTACGTTGATGGTGCGAACTCTCGGGACGGCAAACAACAACGGATATAATTCACAGGCCCCATTGATCGTTCCGGAAATTATTCGGCTATAGGTTCACGCCCTGCTCCTGTGCGAAAGCGAGAAACCTTCGACACAAACACACACACACGAACTCTCGAGTATTTCTCACACTCTCCTACCTTTGGGGTGTTTTGGTTGATCAATTTTAATTCTACTCAGTTTGTGCATAGACCCATGCGGAATATATAGATCAAATTTTATAAATGGAAATGGTCCGTGCAAAATATATTATATGCCGTGTAATATGTGCACTAAATTCACCATAATTCGTCCTCGGATTCGAGACTCTCTCGTATATCCGTTTGTATTATTTCGTGAAATCTAGTAATCGTGAGCTACCCTCTGTATCCATATACAGGATTTTCTCGGACGCATCATGTTTGTATTTTCAATTGTTTCGATTTTACTCCGTTTTCATGTTCTATTTTAATTTTTCAATGAATTATTCATCTTCAACTACTTTATATGGTTTTAATTGAAATTTTCTTAATTCGATTTATTGTCCGTTTCTTGGGCTACAATTTTACATTAATCTTAAGGAGATTCGACCTCGGATTCGACCGTTTCTCATGCGTTCGATAAGCTCCAAGTTTAATTGTTCAAAATTCGTCTGAAAAATTTACAAATTTTCAAACTCAAATTTTAAATTATAGACAGTTTGGAATTGAATTCCTCGTATATTTACTCATGTAACGCAACTGCTGTCCCAACACTCAATGTTTTACGTTTGCGTCGAGAACGTGCGAAATTTGACCACCGCAGTGTCGGCAGAGTTTGCCGTATATTCCCGTGTGCCGAAAAGTAATAGAATTCCGACGCACTTCCGGTTAGTCATATGATTTGCGATTCAATGAAATTTATCAACCACAAAAAGAATTAACGAAAAAGTAAAACCACACACGTGTTCATTATATGCGGATGAAGATTCATCGGCAATGAAACAACAACAAAAAACTCCAAAGTTTCCAACGAAAAATTACACATTAAAAAAAAAAATTCCCTCGATATCTCATCCGCTGCGATTGGGTTTTATTCGTATTTATCTTTTTCCGCTAATTCTCAACTGATAGGGAAAACATTTGCGGTGGCGAAAGCATGATTCAATGCAGTCATTATCACTTTTAAAATAACAATGAGTTCACTGTTAATTATTGGACAATCTTTCCACGAATCTCCCAACAGTTTCATCAAGACTATATTACTTTACCTCACTATATTAAGAATTTCACTACGTTACATTACTTTAATTAGAAAATCGAATACAAACTGAACTTTTGATAATTATGATTAATAATTATATTTAAAATAATTATATTTCGATCGATAAATTAATTTTGAAGAATTAACGCTCAATAATCAATGAGTTAATTTATTTTTACGAATCCAGGTTAAAGTTTACAATGAAAAGTCTCAAATGACATTTTATTCTAAACAAATAAATATTTGTGTCTTGCTCGAAAATAAGTAACGAATTTTGATGCCCGTCGTTAAAATTGTATTTGATTGTATGTTCAACCCCACGAATTCATCCAAGACACATGGATTGTTGAATGATGGCAATAAAGATTTTCGCGATGTTTCCTAAAGAGTCAGCCCATTGGATAACGAGAGGAGAGCTTTTGCAACTTAATTCTGTGGTATCGCGAAGCATATGGGAAAACGGAGAAAAGGAATGGCGAGAGAGTAAGCAAGAGGGCGGAGAAAGTGCGAGTAGAAACGACGAGAAGTGGGCATTCACCCCGGGCAGTCTCAGAATAACTGCATACCTATTTGCCCGGGGTATAAACGGACAGTGGTGCTCGTGTTGTGTTTTCGACGATGCACTTTAAAGCCCACATGCACGCAGAAGCTTTAAACATGAGGAAGGTACGCGTATCACACAAAACGAGAATGAGGAAACTCAGTGAATCCTCTCGTTTTCAGTATAACGTTGAAATCGGGTGAAACAGTTAGTAACTGACAAAAAGGCGTAAATTTCAATGTTCCAGGTGTTCAATACCAAGCCCTCCATTCCTTTCTTGTCTAACAGTCAATTTGGCGAGTCTCGCGCTACGTAGAAGCGACCGAAGCATGTATAGCATTATTTTTCATCGTCGTTTAGCATAGAAATACCCCAGTCGAAGAGATGGAAACTCGAGGATAACCCGAAGCAGATATTAAGGCTGAGAGCCACCATGGTATTCACGAATGTGGCGGCAATGAGCAACCAGAAACGTCTGCGATATTATTCCCAACGAGACTAGCCCCAACGACGTTTTGCCTATATATAGAAACAGCTTCAACACACACCCACCATCATTTGATGCTTTTTCGTCTCGAACCACATTCGAATTAAAGCTCATTTTTATGCATGAATTGCAAATGCGATGCGCGCTTTATCGTCTCGCCATAATTTTTTTTAATATTAATGAATCATTGAAGTAACTAATGGCATGCAGTTCTCTTAGCAATTCTTTTTCATTCAGAAAAGAATCAAGAAAAAAAAGCAAAATAAAGTTATACGTCAGTTTACTCGATAAGGAAAATTTATGATGATTTATATGTGAGTACTAAATCATCTCATCTTTCATTCTTCAGTCCTTCATTCTTAAGGATTAACTATACATTCATTTAATTTCTCATTCATTCATTAAAACATTATCATTTCATTCATTCGTCGAAATCAGATCACTCCAATCTGTCGCAGACTTTATTTCCACGTGGGTTTATCAAATTTTAAAAAGATTTAATATGTCCAACAGTTTTTAGAGGCATCCGTGAGATTTTCGGTGAAAAATTTATTAAAGCCTCCGAAAAGTCCGACTGGACAGTGAATACAATTTTATGAAGCCTCATTTTTTTTATTATAATAAATCAAGCTCGTGCTGTCTTACTAGCATTTTTTTCATTCACAACTCTTAGTAGAATTGGTATTCCTGAAACTATGCACGAATTTTTCGTTTTTTAATCGTAGAATTTCCGATCAATCGAATAGAATGGAGTTCAATGTAAGAAAATGATAATTTAACTCTTGGTTTGGGTCAAATTGACCCAGAGTAATAGAATTAAGATAAAACTGTCTGGGACCCAAGTTATCTGAAAATCATGAATAAAATTTATGATAATTTCGAGTCCATTTTGTATTAGATAAAATTTTATCAACAATAATTTTTCTTTTTTTTTTTTGTCGTCTTACTCAAATCAAAGTCACATCCGCTTATCGGAATTATTGAGTACGAGTTTATTTAATGCATATATGGTAAAGGAACGTTTTTGTATTCGATGTGCATACAAGATTCAAGTGTGTATGAGCAATTTTCGTACGCGTACTAATTAGCACGTACAAAACGTATTTCTACATGTGACATGTGCACGAATATATATATGTTTGCACTAAAGTTTTCTCGACGATAAATGTAATAATTCCACTTATGTGGTTCGTGCTCATAATGCGCTTACTCTTTCGGCTCTGACATCATCGAACAGACCATGAAGCTCTGGCGCACTGTTCTATCGCTACTTGGCGCGGGTTATGCGTGCATTTGGCATTACGTCATTCAACGCAGAAGCTTAAATATACCCAAGACATACGCTAGGGCGGGGAGGGGGAATTATAATGTTTTTTTCATTGTGAAAATAAATAAAAAACCAATCACTCATTGATAAATAACAACTTAGGGTCCATATTCGAACATCTATCGATATAAAAATAAAATCGAAGTAGAAAAAATAAAAAAGACATAGATAAACCGTAGCATCGAATCAAAAATGTACCAATTTTGCAAGTGATGGATAATTTTATCGCTTTTTCGGATTAAAAATTTCACGATCATAATTTCTAACGATTTGACGAAATGGTGAAAAATGAATGAAAAGTTGAAGAAAAATCAATTTTATTAGGCAGTGAATTGTAGAAATGAGCTTTTGAGCATTACGAAGGGAAATGACTAAAAATTAATTACTTTCAACCCCAAGCCAGTAATTTTACGTATATACCAAATAATATGACAAATGAGTTTCTCACTACTTTAGACTATAATTGTTACCGATCGCAATCTCCCTTCCCTCGTTATTTTACTGTTGCGGCCTCGTTTGCTACATCGCCTCGTATCGTCGAGCATCATACGCAAAGAGATCCGACTAAATTGAGACTCTCTCGAGTAGCGGGCACTGTCGCCATACGATGTAAAACGATGACGATAGAAGAATTTTTCGCGAGGGCGTGAGACTCGGTCAAGGCACTCGTCCTATAATTATACATATCGCGTTGAGTTGAGAGTTGCACTTTTTTTTCCTTCCAAATGCACATGCATGAGTGTGCATTCGTATAATTTTATGACTGCAATTTATTTTATTGAAAAAAATGAGATCAAACTATAATTTTATAAAAACAATACGAATGTCTTGATATTTACAAAGGAAAAAAGCTGAAATGATAATTTTCCAACAAAATGAAAAACGCCGAGTGATTTTTATTTTTTATTTCTCCAAAGAAAACTTGAAAAGGGTTGAGCGAAAAATAGTGAATTTAAATGTGCTTGTAAAAGAAACGTAAAAGTCCAGAAAATTTGATTTGCAGACGAGGCGATTTATTTTCAAGGTTTTTTTGTTTTTTTTGTCTTTCCACTTTTTTTCTATCTATGCAAATTTTCTTCGTACGTAATTCCCTGCGAGGGAACTAGGAAACATAAAAAAATCTCGTCGTTCTTGATTCTCTGGTCGTGGAGAAAAGCCTTCGCGCGATTTTAATAAACTTTCGCGAGTACGCGGTTCTCGCGCCCATTATATGCAAAAAGATGCGCTACTGTCATACCGTGGAGGGTTGCACCGGAAGATAAAAATGGTGGTGGAGGTTTTTGTAATTTCGGTCTTTCTTCGTTTTTTTGATCGTGATCGTCGTCGGTACGACGGGTTTTGTATTATAGTGACGCGTCTTCTCGAGAGAGTAAGAATTCTCCATAGCTCTCGTGCGCATTATCCGCGTTGAATACAAAAGTATCGCCGGATGCGGCGTCAAATGTGTATGCAACATAATCCTAAAGAATGTAAACATGTGGGAGATAAGCGTGAGCTTTTTTGCAATTATTCCTTGAAATTTACTCGCACTTTTGTGTGTCAGTCTTGTCGATTCACAGACACGAATTTTATCTCATAATAATCCTAACCGCACAATACTGCGCGGACTCTCCCTCGCCACTACTCTCAATTGACTCTTTCGGCACTGGGCTACTTTTCACTTCGCTTCGACGTACCCAGCCCCTGATTAACGACTCGCAACCAGTCAGGAGTGTTTATCATCGTTGCAGATGTTTTCATTCGTCACGCCACAATCATTTCTTTTCAAACAAATATACGTATATGCGGGCTGTTCAAGATCAAGTCATCAATAAAATGTAAAATTAAGTTCTGGACAGAATGTGCTGTTAAAACTTCTCGAAACCCTTAAGTCATTTGATCCTGAGAACGTGAAGAACTAAAAAAAAAATCCTTTCGACAGATTTCCCGGCGTCAATGTATTGATTTATGATAAATATTTAAAGCTAATATTTAAATTACTGAAGCTGGAGTGATTAAATATAGATCGCCAAAATTAAAAAATTAATAGGCGCGGTGAGAATGAATTAATTTGAATAAAATGGTAGAAATGAATCGAAATTGTAGCGAATGAAGCTAATCGATCGATGCTCGATGATCTCTTTATGCTATCGTTCTATTGAATCAAAATAAAATTCAATATAAATCATCGTTCACTTTTAAAATGAGTGAAAAAATATAAATTCCATAATCTGGTGATCGAAATAAGTCTTCGCAAACTATTTCAACGAGGTTAATTCAGTTACGAACGACGTACAAAGTAAATTGTGCAAAATTCGAGAGATAACTTGATGTTTACACATACACGAGTATGGAGAAAATATGAGAAACGATATTTTCACAAGGGAACGACGAATTCTCGTCTCTCATATTCTAATTCGGGAACTCGCGTTCAAGTATCAAGTTTTGGGTCGCTCGAGAGTCACGAATCATTTGATTAAACGTTGCTAGCGAAACTGGCGAAGACGATGTTCTGTGCGGAGGAAGAGATAGCGAATGAAAGAGATATGGAAGCGACGAAGGAGGAGAGATGCAACGCAAAGGCGACGCAAACTGGTTGGGCGTCTCACCCATCGCCCTCCTCCATTATATGCTAGGAATTTGGTTCGTGCTTGCAATAACATTCCACAGCATCATACGGAAGCGAGCAAAGGATGTAGCTACCAAGCAAGATCCTTCGTGATGTAATCGAACTATACGAGGTTACCGCGTGCCTAAGACTTGTAATACCGCACCATGAAAGGACAATAGCGTCTCGATCAGTTACGATCTATGATCGTCCAACGTCCCCAACCGCCAGTCATTCAACCCTTCGGTAAAATAAAATTCTGAATATTGCTAAATCGATTCTGCGATCGGGCACATGAGATTTTTGATTGTCACATTTCCATTCAATGTGTGAAAAATTTGAGAAAGTCTTACCGTCTGGTAATCGAGATATTCAGTGTTTAAAATCGCAGCTTTATCATGAAGTCTTATGGGAAGCTACGAAAAAAGACTCTGTGCACGAGAGGGACTCACACTTGGCTCCTCAGTTCAAAAGAGCTTCTATATTTCATAAACCCCACGTAGTATTAAAAAATTCCATTACTTTTTTCTTTTTTTTTCCTCTACCGACGACACTTCCGGTCCGGGACTTTCGTGCGTGACACGTTTCACTTTCCGGAAGGTCCAAAAGCCAGATTACATGCCCCTGACATGACGGTACACATTATATTGGCACTTGAGTGAGGACCTTTGTAACATTTGCCAAGATTCATTTCACCACCAGAAACCCTCTCAACTGCCCCTATCTTTTATTTCGTTGGCTACACATTTATCTGCGCCCTTGAATACGGTGAGTATGTGTTTATAAAGTTTTTGCCAATGTGTACAATTTATTCAGAAGCACAAAGAGGAGGTTGAATCGACACCAAGCAACTACGAATAATCCAAAGAATATAGAGCAAAATGTATCGTTGGCTTGTCCGTCGGGAACGAGGCATTTGAATCGAGAATCGTAAAAATCCTCTCTGGTGTATCGGATAAAGAAACAGAAATGCTCTGGTTCTGGGAGAGAGAGAGAGAGAGAGAGAGAGAGAGAGAGAAATGAAACGAAGCATTCGGTAGCAAGGAGCAAAAGAGCTCAAAGAAAAAGTCATCCGGAATGGCAACTGGGTTAGTTGGTCGACTCGTGCGAGAGCTCGGAAGAGTGGAGGTTCGACTCTGGGTAGCAGACGAGGGTCGAGCTGCAAGAAGACCGACAAAAGAACCAAAAGCCAGCAGCGACGCCCTTTGATTCGCGAATAGTTTTTTTTTCTTTCATTTTATTATACTCTTTCCTCGTCGTTTGCTTTTATTTCTTCGTTCTCGTTGCGTCGATCCCCGAGCAGGGGATACGGAGGAAGTAGGATTATCCCGACGGGACAGCCGCCAAGACTTCTTGGTCACGACATGGATCCCCAAATATGCAACATGCCAAGAGTACCAACCAACGAGAACAGCCTCATGCTTTTCACTCCGTTAAATATATATATATAAATCTGTGGATCTATGTGGAATGAGTATAACTTGTCAGCTTAACCGAAACATTGGACTAGAGCTGGAACAACCTGTTTCACCCAACAGACATCTCGTAGCCAGCATACGACAGCCTTACTTTGTCCACAATCTTTCCAGCTAAACTGAATCTTCTGCTCTTGGGGACGCTTTACCATTCCTAAATGACTCTCTCGTGGTCACAACAGTCAGTTCAGTTTAAAAACTAAGATCATCACTGCCTTCTTACACCTCAATGAACTTTTACGCTATTCAATCGCAGAAGCATTTACTATTCTGGGATCGATTGACAGCTGAAAATCGAGACTAGAAGGTTTGACCCAATTCTTCAAAATTTATGTATCCATTCAACCTCTTGACATATTTCATTTGGACAAAAATAGAAATATGAAAACTTACGATCGTCACAAAATTTGGAGTTTCAAACTGCTTCGATATCGCCATTCCCGAAAACTAATGACAAGTAATGTTTGTTTTCTCGCCAACAAATAAACGTTTTCGACAACTTGTTGAATCTTTTGGTCTCCAATTTTCATTCGATTTTTACCCGTTACTCTAAAATTATTGACATAAATGCATGAATGAATTTAGTGGAATTTGTTTATTCGAGCTGCAGTGTCACGATGTTTTTGGTAACTTCGTGAAAAAGTTTCATTAAAATCCCTTCATTTTAATGTCGCGACAGATAATCCTTAAAAGAAGAGAGGTTGTCACAGTTTTTCCATATTTCAAACGTTCCCTGTGGAATCAGGCGCGAAAAGAATTTCGGGAACGATCAATAGCTGAGGATTGATTCCTGAAAGCTTGACCCGAATCCTTCAAACCAGCCTATTTTTTGATTTGCACTCTGATGCAAGAAATCATATTTATGGCTGACTTTTGACCTGAATTCAAAATGTGATCACATCCGAACTTCGCGGATCCGTTCATTCCGAACATCAATTTCTTAAAAGTATAAATAAATAAAAATCAATTGTCCTGACAGAAAATGCGATGTAATATTTGAAAGAAACGAGAAGCATGACAGAAACAACAAAACGTTTCGTGTTTAGATCGTCGAGCGTGTATTAAAATCTCGCGAGCGAACAGTGAAAACCCCGGGCTTGAAAAGACATAACAGCAGAGAGCAGCCAAAGGGACAAAAGCTCTCACACAACGACGTTGGACTATGCTCGAGAAGAATCAGCAGAGTTGACCCTGTCCGCTTGGCGCGTTTTATGTGCCATCTTGCGACCCAAAGAGGGAGCAAGAAAAAAGATAAAAAAAAAGGATTTGTGCGGTTTTCAGATGTATGCTGAAGAACTCAGTTATACATTTTTAGCATGTCTGTAAACACGAACTGTTTGTAAAAATATCAGAAATCATGTCAAAAAATGTGTTTAATTTTTTTTTTGCAAAGCATTGAACCGTAGATCAGCTATTTTTTGTTTCAAAATTTCGTTTTTTTTCCTTTTCTACAGAACTTTTGAAATTGAACCGTAGATCAGCTGTTTTTCGTCTTTTAATTTTAATTTTTTTACTTTCCTACAGAACTTTTGAAAGTGAATGAATCGCTGGAATTAATCAAGTACCTGTTCGACTGAAAATAGAAGGTCTAGTATAATTGTCTAGAAAAACACATGAGCGTCAGTGTGTATAAAAATGTCTATGTGTATAGATTCAGCGGAAGATGCGACCGGATGCATTGGCCGTGTCGTGCTCGTGACTAAAATACAAATATCTCGTCGTTCGCGGCTCGTTCGATCTCGCCCCATACACGCCGGAATAGTACGTGGTTTGGCTACCCAGAAAACACACTCCACCTTCTATATATCTTTCTCGTTGCACGTATAGACATTTATCGAGATTCCCGGAGAATTTGTGGCTAATACTGATCGCCCGAGGAAAAATTCATTCATGGTTAGAAATATAAATAAAATTACGATGTCAGTAACAACCGAACGGCTACAACGGGAAGTGATAAAACAATTCTTCAAAGACGTCTCACTTTTTAGACACGAGACACCACGTTAAAAAGTAATTTATTCAAGATATTACAATGCATGGCAATCGAGGATGACAAGAAATTCACAAGATATTACTAATTAACTAAATTAATATTAATATAAAAATATGAATCGATTATGAGTTCGGTGACTCGCGCGGGTAAACGAATGACTGGCCGTTCTCGTCGTTTCTTCGCGGATAGTCGTACAGGAAACAAGAAATCGAGAAATTAAGGGCTACGACACTGTTGGCCAAATGGGAATTTGATTCGAGCCCGAAAAATGGCGCCGTTTGCGTTTTTTTCGTATCGCGCCCATGCCCATTTGCGACCACATGGGCATGGAATGGCCTGTAGTGAATAGAGACATCGAAGCCAGTGATGTAGACACATCCAGACAACCGGTGTCTCTTCGTGTAGTGTACACGATGTAAACTATTGGCGCCTGCTTTTACATTTCAATCGATCGTTAGGTGACTATCTCTGCGAGAGAGTATATGGCCCCAGAATTCTATATAGTATAGCAAAACTCTATATGCAGATCGGAAGAAGATTTATACTGTACGTTCTGCGGTATGAAATTTTCAATCTCCTCGTAATTCGCTGTGGGGGTTCGTTCCAGTACGTTTCTCGATTACTGAGAACGAAAAGGGCGTAATTTTGAGTATATACAGCGACAAAATTCTCGACGTTACGTCCTTGATTATTATATCTGCGTTTACATGTCGTTAACGAGTTGTGTATGCTCTAAATATTAAAGGCTTCACGAGAGCTGCTTACCCAAAATACCGTAACGCTTTATGCCCAGCAAACGCTCCCCTCAAAGTCTTTTCCATATTTTCGTTTCTCTCTCTCTCTCTCTCTCTCTCTCTATCTCTCTCTCTCTCTCTCTCTCTCTCTCTTTCTTTTTCTACACCTTAGAGAAAGTTTTACTCAAACAGATTTTTATTTCGACCATCACTGTATGAGATTTTCTCAAGAAACATTCCTCTTTTCTTCACCCCTCAATAACATGCCGTGAATTTTCATTGCACGTCAGAATCTTAACCGAGAAATTCCAATAAATTCATCTGTTTGGACCATAAAAACTATAAATCTCGTGATTTATTCGATTTTATAAACGTCATCGTAATAGAAACTATGATTCTTCGAAATATTTCGTCAGTGACAGGAACGAGATTCAAAGTTGATGAGAATCGCATCAAAGACGGACTTTAGACGAAGAAATTGACCAGTCGATATTACAAAATGAATGAATTACGAAGTCGACAGGATGTGTTACCAACGCGTGTGTAAAATCACTGACAGGACCAAAAACTTTTGATCAAATCAAGCGTTTCAACTGTGTCTATGAATCCTTTTGATACGAAAAATTCAGAGCCAAGAAAAAGTAACTTTTTGCTGGAACTCTCTCATCGTTCATTTCCGATTGGATGGTTCAGAAAGTCCTGTTAAGGTAAGGAATTAATAACGAATGAGTGGTGAGCGTGTGGGTGGATTTGTACGAAAGATTTTCTGAAAGCCCGAAAGATATGAAGCAATACGCATAATTGTGTATGGTAAATGTACCGTGCAAAAAAAGTACGTTTCTCCTCTCACGCAGAGTGTACGCTTTTGCTCCTCGCGAAAGAAGAGACTTCGGATATCGCGGTTGGACTCGTTTGACTACGCGCCATATAAACACACACACATATGAATATTTCAACGTAAAAAGACACACACTTGATATTTCTCCTTTACGAAACGGGTTTCTAGGACACGTAAAGACTAATGCACATCTTTGTGCCCTTTTTTTTCTACTACACACATGTCAAACTGCGTCTATTTCTTCTGAACTAGTGCAAGTTGTAAAAAATGTCAATTTCATATTCTGGATGCATTTTTTTTGGTCATAAACCGACTAAAGGAAAATGAGCAAAGCGAAATTTGAACCTTTCGTAAAAAAGGTTTTTTTTTTTTATAATAAAAAATGTATAGGAACAATAAAGAAAATGAGAAATGAAAATGAAATTAATTCAATTGCTTCTATGCATTTTCATAAATTAAGAAAAATTCTCACGGTTAGGTTAACAGTCAGACTAATAATTTTTTGTCTTATTCACCTCGACATAATAAATTCTCTTTGCATATTCAACGTAAATACAATTTACGAACTTCTCTCTCTCTCGCTAGTGTGGTTTCGTTCGCGATGATCGCGTCCTGGTGCATAATCATCGCAGTTAAAAAAACTCACGATAATTACGACTAAGGAGCTCGCACATGTGGCCAACGACACTGTGTCGCTCATTATGCAGTTGTTACAGAAAGTAAAATAAGAAAATAATAATAAAAAAAACATCCTCAAGAAGTTTTATACTCCGTTGTAAAAGTTTGATAGCAGTTGGAGAATCGGAAAAAAATTGCATCTCGAAGTACACACTAAAGTCTCATAATTTTCCGAACCTCCGAAGTTGTTGAGTTTATTTCACAGAAATTTTACTCCCAACCAAATACTTTTATTGGTCGAAAAAGTCAGAAAATGAGGGATCAAATTTATTGAGTTTAAATTCTCCGTGAATTTCTTCCGGTATTAAAAGTCTAATTCGTAATTCTGTAAAATTTCACAACAAAAAAAATCCGGGCTGCTATTATAAAAACTACAAAAAAAAAAAAACTATCTGAGAATTGAACAATTTTACATCCTTGGCACTCGAAAGAAAAACCCTTCATATTTTTTCAAATTAGGAATCGACGAACCTCAAATTACCCCAGAAGAAAAAAAAATACAAAATTACCCTGGAAAAGAATTGAAAATATTTTACGAACCGAGATTGTTGTGTTTTTTTCGCATCATGTAATAAACTTTTTTTCAAAAATGACCAAACTTAACGACGCGAAACATAAAAATGTTACGAAATTAAAAGGTAGTAAAACGAAGATAAAAAAAAAAGGAAAACAAGGATAAGATATCGTTGCAAGAAGACTTGCAAGTATGTCCAAATACGGTAATCGAGGACCCACACAACATGCACCGGTCTTGGGAGTTTGCCGAGCTCCTCCGTAGCATGCAAGTAAAAACTCTCTCTTCCTCCCTTTTCTCTCACCTCTTCGTAAAAACTCTCCCGAGAGTAGTTCACTCCTTGTCGAATCCTTAACGTTTTTTTTTTGCTTTCTTTCTTATATTACTTCAAACACTCCGCGACACTCTCAAAACAACAAATACAGTTGCTTGTGGCTAAGAAAGTTCGTTGTTGGGCGTTATGCTACTTTATTTACGTACGAGGCACTTGTCTATGATTCACGTGACACTATAAAACATCTAAACTACAGAGCCTGGTAAAAACTACGTGGAATTTAACGCGACCACGAGTCTAGACGTGTAAAAACATCATGGCATACTGCAACAGATATCGCCATTTTCCGGGTGCAACACACTCTCTGGTAAGGCGACCACGATTGCAAACGCTTATCACCATCTGACGAGAATAGCTTGAAAATATTATGTCGGAGTGTCGAAACATTTTTATTTGAGGGTTAAACACGGATTTACCTTCGGTCGACCCTTTCCGAAGGGTTAGAGGTTCATGAAGGGTCGACTCCTTTTTTGGGATCTAGTTGAACAAGGTATAAATTATTTCACTGGATAAAAAATTTTGTGAAACCTATTTTATCGATAGTCGATAAACAGAAACACGAAAATAACAATTCTGCCGAAAAAACTGTACCATCGCATACCACGAATGAGCACTACCTCCGAACAGCTGTACCGAATAAAACGACGTGAGTTACAACTGAACCAAACAAAAACCAAAAGAGAAAAAGAACTTTTGCGACAACTGCAGAATAGATACACACTTTTTCTCGGACATCTTTGATATTGCGAGAAAAATAAAAGTTACACATTCTTCTCTGACCGACATTTTACCATTATATTCTCTGACACATTTTACCGACCGAACGGCTGACTGATCGTCTCTTATCAACCGAACGACTCGGTGGAAGGTGTTCGGAAATGTAATGGTAAAATATCGGCCAGAGAAAGATGTGTAACTTTTATTTTTAACTTTACCGAACGATTGACAGATCACCTTAAGGCAAAGTTATCTATCACCGGTAAGTTATCGACTGTTGATAAAAGTTATCGGCTGTAGGCAAAGAATCCGTCGTAGAAAACGGATATTATGAAAAAAAAATCGGAGACTATGGGAATTGAAAAGCGTATAATTCAACTCTTGCTTTTGCACGTGGTTACATTGATCATGGTTGATAAGATAATCTCAAGGGAAGGTTACAACGATTCGATGGAATGCAGTGGAGGAAGATTCGTTGAGATTGTATTCGATTGATTGAATCAAAGGACCCCAGTGGTTTTTCTGTACTGGCCAAAATGTTCGAGGTACTGTTGTATGGTGTCCATCGGTTGGTAGAGATCGTTCATGCGATTTTGAAGATACTGAGGTGCCTGATTGGGAACTCCCGATCCAAGGAAACCTTGAAGGAATTCCCTCATAAGATCCCAAGCACTTCCTGGCACGACGCAGGGTCTGTATTCCACCTACGGACACACGAAAAGTTGCAATACATATTTTTATCTTGATCGAGACCAAGTTCTCCGTGGATGTCGGCGAGAGGGAGGAGTTGGAGGGAAAGAAAGTGTCGCTACATCGTGTAGACATTGAAAACTTTTTGCCAAACATTCCCACGAGAATTCTCGAAGCTCCAGGGCCGAGAATGATCGCTATTTACATGTCCACGTGCTGTACTCCGGAGGAAAGATTGAGAACAAGAAGAACCAAGTGCGACGAAAAGTCTCCGGAACGCCTCGAGGCCGCTCGCAGTACGGACGAACATCCATTCGCTATAGAACCCGGTGAATCTTTTACATGGAATTGTGGTTTGTATATACACAAGGAACATGCTCGCTGTGAGATAGCAACATGCATCTCACGGGTGGCTTATTTCTTCCTTAGATTTCTTCGAGTTGTTGCACCGTGAGAGATTTTCGTGTGTTTCCAACATTCGCAGAGCTGGTCAACGTTGTAGGGTTATACGTTGTTGTATGTGCGTTCGTTTCAGCTGCACATTCTCATTACTCCAAGACGCCACGGGGACGACTCTTGGACCCCCCGCCCTCCCTCCCTCTCCCTCCCTGACCCGCCAACCCTTTCCAGCGCTCTCTTGAGCCTCGAACGCTGTTTGTCTTTTCAGGATCCAGTGTCCCGTTTATATCCCGATTGCAAGTTTTTTTCCTCTTGTGCTCGTAGTGAAGAAGGAAAAGAAATGGAGGGTGAAAAAAACAGATAAAGAGTGAGTGAGGGAGATGGGAAGAGGAAAAGAAAGAAAGAGAGAGCATCGGAACAGAAACGAGTCCAAGGATTCTTCAGACTCGTATGCGAGGGTAGAAGAAACATTCCGGGCTCAGCTCCTCTCCTCTTTTTCCATTCGTGTATTCTACGTTATGTTTTTTTTCTACGTTTTTCTTTTCTTTTTTAATCATTCCCCAAAACTCATCCCTCATCCGAAGACGAGGGAAACGACTGGAGGATGAAAGAAGCAGGAGTTAAGGGGGGCCTCGAAGTAGCAGCATTCCCGGTTCTTCGCTTGCATCGATCTTCCTTGAACCGGAAATGGAATGAGATCGGCAAAAGAACGGGGAAACGGAATAAAAGTGGAAGACGAGTAAGAAAAAAGTAAGAAAATGTGATATATAGAGGCAGTTTCCGTGAGTTTTCCCGCACATTTGTATCGCTGTACAGTCCGTTCGAGCGAGGATCACTTCCCGATACAAAGTTCCTCAGCATCTCATGGCCGACATCATCCATCGAACGACTTTATACCCCGGAAGTTATTATAAATTCTTATGACACTGCCGCGCGCGGTGGTGTATCGAAATTCCGACCAACTATCTACCGGGTTTCTCCATTTTTCTTCTTTTATATACAAACACGAGAGACTCTAGGCACTTGAGATGTTATTAGAAAAAAAAAAGGATACAGAGGCGGAAATCTTACGTTCTTCTTGCAGAATTTTTGTCGCTTTTTTTTAAGTTCGTTTTATTCGAACGAAATTTATTGGATTTTTTTGAGCTCAGAAAATGTCATTCGAGATGCATTTTCCTTCTCTATTTCAACGATACTCGATAGAAACTCCAGACGAAATTCAAAAGCTCAGACGTTTTGTGTCGTGGAAAGAATTCTTGGCCCCCTAAGAGTCAAGGAGTAAAAGCATTGCATCACGAAACGAAAGAAAGCCCTAACGAAAGTTTATATACATGTTGAAAAACGGAGGGACACAAAGAAGTAAAACAAGAAAGAAAAAGTCAACGTCGAGGATGAAGTGAGAGCATTTTTTAAAGAGGCCCAAAAGTTTTTTATTCTTTTTGCTCTGTCGATGTATAGACGACTTTGCACAAGGGGATGGAGAAAACTCGCTTCTAATTACAAAGCCATATTTTCGTGTCGAAGAGCCTCAGGGCGACGATGGAAATAATATAAAAAAATCATATGAAATAAAATAAATGCGTCCGAACTCGTTCACAGCCTGAAGGGGTTTCTCTACTTCTCTTTCTCTCTCTCTCTTTCTCTCGCGGTCTCTCTTTTTGTTCGCGCGCGTATATTGATAGAACGCATATACACACATCGATCGATAGATATTCGAGCCGTGGGGGTTTTAACCGCCGAAAAAAATGCAGAATACCAACCTGACAAACCAGGTAAATGGGAAAAATGATAGATTCAACAATACCCGGTGAGAAGCATCGAAATTTCCTTATTCTGAATAATAATTCCATTTTTTTCATACAATTTGTGTGAATTTAATTAGCACGGAACTATGTAGATCGCGAACAACGAATTATGAATTCAATTAATGGAAAATATTATTGGGGTTTACTGGAACGTGAGAAAAATTTAAACAAAAATAGTATTTTTTCTATCAATTTTTCTAGTTCAACACTTTTTCACACGTTTTCTAGTTCAACACAATCCGCTTTAAAAACAAAATTGTCTAGAAATGATTTTCAACGGAATCTGCGCGTTATTTTCCGTGTGTTGCGCGTTATTATTTGCCTAAAACAAAATTGTTTGGTTGGAGAATGATGAAAAGTTGGATAAAAAATAACATACCTCGACAAGAACTCCCTTAAAATTTTGGCTCATAGTGACGCATCCAAGTTTGACGCAAAAGTCGCCGATTTCGAATCGGGGTCCTTTGCATTCGATCTTGGTTTGTTTCTTGCTGGTGTAGTAATTAGCAATTTTGAGCATAAGAAGATCGAAGAGGCCGTCAGCGATGAGTGGAATGACTTTGGAGCCAGACTCGAGTACGGCGAATACCGAGGCTGGTTGTTCGGAATTGTGCAGGACATGGACGGTCCTTTGAACGCCTGAAACAAGAAAAAGAGAGAAAAAAAAGGTGGATAAAAATCGATACTCGTTGAAGAAATAAAAAAACGGAGCAACGAAAATGGCGAGAATCACGAGAGACTCAAGGCAACAACATCAATTTGAATCATATGTGAAAGAGGCGCGAAAAAAAAGGTTCTCTCGGTGCAAAGAGAGCCATAAATATGCGAAGAGAGTCGAGTATTCCTGACAGCGAGCGGGCAACGTTTTTTCAACGTGTTGGCGAGAAAAGATCGATCGTGATTAATCCGTATAAGTCGGGAGTGAGAACGCGGCAAAGAGGAGGGAATCGGAGCAGGAGAAAGAGGAGGAGGAGGAGGAGGAGAAGAAGAAGGAGGAGGCTGCAGCGTCGACTCGCGAATGCTCATCAGAGGAGGAGAATCCGTGAGCGCCCGAATGAATTTCATAAGTCCCGGGGGCGGTTAATACGCGAAGGGTCAAACGTACGGTGTGCGAACTTCGTTGAATATTCATAACCTACACGGATATGTATATACGTGTCTATATATAACAAATGGAGAAAGGTGCACATTCGAGCCACTGGGACGAGAACATTTTCAGCATTCACACAAATATATACACATGTTGGTGTATATAAACATGTATAGAAAGAAAAGTGGGGTAATATGGACCCCTGTGATTTGTTTTATCAGTGAATTAAACTTTGCATAAATTTATTTAACCAGCGCGTTCAGTTATTCATTTACCTCAAGCGAGCGCCGAGGAAAACAACAAAAATAATTGTTGTAAGCTTCTAAATCGTGAGTCAAAATCGCCTGAATCAATTTACTACACGTTTTTCACCTCCGCTGAGACCGACTACTTTATCAGAAAGCGCCGTGCATCAGCCTCGGCATTGTGCTCTTAAAAACAAAATACTCCTCCGTTGTTTTTTTAATACCCATTGTCCTTTATCGCACGCTTCCACAGCCTCGATCATTCACTTCTATGCCAAGCCTCCTTTTGACTTTTTAGCTTTGATGAAAGTTATCAACAAAGCGTATACGTGAATCAAAACAAAGAAATTTTGATGCTTTCATCATATATACGAATAGGTTTCGTACATAGAACGTGAAAATTCCAATTCAAATGATGAACTAAATGGAAACTCAACGCTGCTCAAACGATAAAACGACCGATGCAATATAAGTTAAAATTATAAGTTTTTTAGGTTCTGTAGGAGAACTAAAAAAAAAACATCGGTATTTTTTTTTTCTCAATAGTTGTTTGATAATCAAAAAACTGTAAAAAAAAGAAGACGCATCGTAAATCCCATAATGGATCAATGCAGTTTAAACAGTAATGCGCGTGTATGAAAAATTGGAAAACATCGAGTTGATATCAGCAGGGGTCCAAATTACCCCAACTTGATCTGTTTCAACGGACATGTGTGTATATATAGGAAAATGATGTGGCGAACTGAAAGTGAGAGACGAGTCCACGTGTGTCTGTATTCGTGGGTGCGAAGTCCGGCAACAGAGAAACACTCAACTAATGGCAGGGTATCACTGCGAGGACGCGAGTAACTCGACCGACGTATGAATTATTAATCCCTTAAATTATAATACACACAGCGAAGGCACGCAGCGCAGACACGTAACTCTTGTACATCCCGGGCGTTGTGTTATTCTCTCCGTCATTCTCCCTCATTCTCTAGTTTACACGGATCGGCTCTTCTGCCTCATGCAAATGTTGGCGCTCCATTTTCAACCCTTTCTTACGTTCGGTCATACGCGTTAAATGACAAAATTCTTAATTACTACGAACTCGAGGAGGACCGATTCACACGTCGACAGTTTTATGCCGACTAATTTTAGGCTCAAGTCAAAATTCATTGATTTACTGGCTGAAATGGAAGATCGAGGTAACGATTGACAACTTCGAAATAAAACCTAAAGCATTTTGTATTTGGACTAACAATCCCATGCGAAAATTTCGTAAAAATTTCTTTGCAACGTATACCGAGAGTTTTTCAAAGAGTGCAAAACGTTGAGAGAAAATAAACTGGATTTTCGGCTATATTAAGAGAAAGATAATTTACTTTTATAGAACTCTGAAACTTTTTCATTGTTTGTTTACTCAGGCCGCACTTGTATTTAAGCCACAAGAGAAAAATTCGAGTAGGAATCCTTACGGAATGTTTGGATCAGACTGAACTGCGGAACATAACAATAATGCGTATCACACGTCAACATATCCGAAAGACCCACTTGTTTACTAATTAAATTTTTGGTGGGTATATAATCTGTTCCAATTTTCCATTGGAACATGAAGAGAGAGAGAGGGAGAGAAAAGGATCGCGAGGAATGAGAATACACAATGGATACGGATGCGTTCGTCCCTGAAACGACGTATGCCGCATACCGCAACGGGTGCATCGTAGCACGTCTGGGATTGCGATATGGTTGCTCGTTGCTGTGGTGCAACGAGCGAGAGGGAAACCAGACTCACAGGGCCACATTTGAGACTCGGAGGAAGGGTGTGCTGCACACGTTACACGATTGCATCTGTGTTTCGATAACAGCAAGTACACAAGCGTAAAACAGGGAGAGAGAGTGTGTGAGAGAGAGAGAGAGAAAGAGAGAGGGGGAGAGAGAGCAATGAAGGCTCAAACAGCTTCCACTATCCACACGTAACAAGTGAGCAATTATACGTTGAATCAAGAATTCTCATCATACGTGACGTTGGATCTCTTAGCGACGATCTAATCCGCATACAAATTTATCCAAAGCTGCTTATCAATCCATCCCAGAAAATCCATTGCGTTAATTCCGCGGATGTGCATTCAAAAAAGTCGCATAATCATTACGAAGATTTTAATTACGACAAATTATTTATAATTGTAAATCATGAAATCGTTTCCAAGCAGTTTTTCATTTATTCAAATGCTACCGGTTCTCCGATCGAAACCAGATGCATTATACATGACCCTCGCCTCGATCCTTGTCGTTGATGTTATTAAGAAGAACAAAAATATAATGCAACGATAAAAGTTCTTTCATTTTGCCTGCACTGCACATTTTTCAAGTTTTCATATTCCGAACGCCACAACAAATTCTTTTCTCCATTTCCCAATTCTATTATTTCGCTATCTGATCCGAGCGTCGATTTTAACTTTGACTTTGTATACAAAGCCCAAAAAACATACAGTTCATACGTTTTTATCGAAATCTAAACCAAAATGTTGAGCTTTGTGAGGAAAAAAATGACATGAGTTCCGTTAATATTGGAAAATGCAAACTTTCATATCACTCTACAACGTGATCGAATTTCAAACTGTCGGAATCGAGAGCGATGATGAAACGTGAGCATTTTTTTTTTGCACGCGCTTCGTCAGAGATTCACAGTTCGTTCAAAGCTTTTCCGCGTCAATACATTTATCCTAGTACTCAAATAATCCAAGAATATTCTCGAGGCTGATTCTTATTGCGCGACAGTCTCGTGAAGATATAAAATTTCCTATTTACACGTATGTGTTTAAATATGTACAAGAAAATATACCGTAAGCTAATCGCTATAAAAGATGAATATACACACACCCCCTTTATTGAATGGATAATAAACGTGGGTGAGGGTACGATAATGAGAGTCGCGGAAGAGAGAGTATGTAAATTAAGATATAGAATAAATTATACGAGTCTAAAGTGGCTGGTAAACTTAGAGGAGCTAATTATAAATAAATCAAAACATAATTACGGTGATTTAGGAAATTTAATCAGAATAATAATGATTAAAAAGTCTTAAATATTAGTCATAATCAATATTGATATTAAATAGTAGTGCAAATTTCATTGCATAAATTAGTCCCAAGAGATATTCCCTCGTTTAGTATAAATTAAAATGTCATTAAACCTCGTGCGCGAGCAAATATTCGCAAATAAAATATCCACTTAATCAGAAAAGTATCCACCTTGATTCCTCTATTTGGGAGATCGAATCAGAACGAGAGATTCGACCTTATTATCTCCGTACTCGTGGTGCAGTTATAAAAAATCGTCGACTTGCAAAAGTGCGGCGAAACGTGTTGCGAATAAATTCCAAGCTATGTGAGCTCGTGTGTCGTCGAATGATATGCAGTTTTTTTCGTGTTAACGCCCATAAGTGTGTGTTTGTGTGCGATGCATCAGGAGGGTATTAACGGTTCATCCATGCGTGAGCGCGAGAGAGTTCGTCGCGGCGCGTTTTATCATCAGGACACTCTCGGAGCACACACGATGTACACTCGGCCATTAATTACTCACTCGCTTCGCCCCTCTCTCTCCTCTTACTTCTTTTTTTTCCTCTCCTTTTGCCATCCCTCTGGACCCCTTATTGAGCGATTGCGCTTGCCGAGATTGGCGCTCACACAGCTTCACCAAATGCTCTCTGCTTTTCCTTCCAACAATCTCTTCCTCCTTCTCTCGCCCACGCACCATGACTCTGGTTATATCTTCATTTTTATATTTCCCCCTATAAAAACGTTCTCCGACAATTCATCCGAATATTTGTTGCAAGAGTGGTGATAATTTGGACCCCCAATTCGTTAATATAGATCGTCGAATTGACAGCTGTTCACGATTTTCATCAAAATCAAATGAAAGAGTAAACTCAACTTTACTGAATAATGGTTTCGTTATTATTATATATAAAGATTTTTTAATGCATTCATTGCTTTTCTGGCTTATGGTGAATTTTTGTTTTTTTAATGTTTTGTCATAAGCTTTTTTTTAACGTTCGGTAATTCCTGATTAAAGTTCAGTAAATTGACCCGATATTTTGTCCGGTGAACTGGGATGTACTTGAACTCCATGTAAAAACGACTTGGGAATTTCCTGTGATGCTTCGTACATTTACGAACGACCTTCGGTACAAACAACAATAGAATGTAAAACTAAATAAAGAACTGATAAGAACTTTGAATCCATTAAAATAACGAGCACACTTTCATGTAAAGATTCGACGACGATTAACAGATAAAGAGACATTGTTGAATATTAAGCAGAGTGTTGCCTACGTATACATGAATTGCACGTAAACAGTCGTGCTGTTTTTAACTAGATAACGGTGCTGCATGCATCTATGAGATATTGGAGGAGACAAAATTATCAGCAGGGGTCCATATTATCACCAGGATCTCTATAAATATATATATTGAATGTATGTTGAAGTTTACGATGTTCCGTACACGAAACGATAGCATAATTTTTCTCGTCTCCGTGTTTATACGTAAATGTGCGTACATGCACGTCTGTGTTTATAATCCGGCAAGTATATCGAGAGATTAACTGGTTTATGCGTCTCGGGAGCACGGCCAGGTAAGTTGTAGCCGCGGAGTAAGTACACGTATATCGCGTTAGAAAACACGTGAGGGGCGTCACACGCAGCTTTATTTCAGACCGGTCTCTCTCTCTCTCTTTCTCTCTCTCTCGTCTCGCACTTGCAAACGAAACCGCCCGAAATTGCTTCGTTCCGAAATTCTTCACACTTAATATATGTATATATGTATATTTATACTTGTGTAACCCGCAAAACCGCGGCATACTCGATCTTTTGCCTTATTTCCACGAATTCAGTCTGAAATCTCGTTTATTTATAGAATTTACGGGGTGCGACCTCTCTTAAGGAGCATCAAACGGTTCAATGCCACGCGAATCTTTCCAATTTCGCATTTCTTCGCGCGTTTTCGTGCTGCCTCAACTCCATTAGCAAATTTATGTTTAAGCTCGTCATTTAACTTCGATATGAAAATATAAAAGATCTCATTTGTAGTCGATGTGCCTCCGCGTAAGCGGATAATGGAATCATTAAAGAATTGACCGACCAAATCGGATCGATATCGTAAGATTCGTTAAGATTTATGAATAAATTCAAAGCGGATTGTCCCGCATGGCCTACATTTGAAATCATTGGTTTAATCCCCCAATCAAAATTTTCTCTCCAGCCCAATTAAAAATAAGTAAGAATATTTTTATCATCCGGCAGGTTTTGTTGTTGTTGTTGTTGTTTGTTCACCCTGTTCTGTTAAACCCGCAAAAGTTGCCAGAGTAAATGCGGCGATTCGGTACCAGCTGAGAGAACAAAAGGAAAAGTTTTTTTTTCACCCTTTGCTCCACATTTTATGAACGGAAAAAAGCCTAAGGGTGGAACAGTCAGGGTGAAAAAGAATCGACGGGTCGTTAATAGTTTGAAAATTAATTGGATACGAATGAATCGGATTTGCGGAGAAAGGCACAAATATATAACCACGAATGTATATGCGCGGAAATGCCCGAAGGCAAGGGGCTGAGGATTGCTTCTGCTTTCCTCCTATTCGCTGTGGATGGTGCTTCCACCGAGTTACAGTGGGTTGCACGCTCTCGTGCTTAGGAAACCGATGGAGAAGAAGGACGAGCTACGGCTGAGAGACGATATAGCCCCACCGGAGAAGGAGAGCTGTGCGGAAACTCCACGAGCTCTCAAGAGGGATGCACCAGAATTCCAACAGAGTACATGTGGGGATGCGAAACGTGAAGGGGTTGTATTGCACCAGTGGCGCGTTGCCACTACTCACTCCTTCTACAACCTTCTTGCGCCAATATATACCGTGTAGGACCTTAATGACACTAAATAGCGCTCTAATTTCACTAGCGCATTGAAAATTTCAAGATGCAACGATACCAGAAGCATATCAATATGGTTAAAGCTATTATATATACTGACCGATATTTTTTTTCGATTTGGATTTGAAAACCAAGTGCTTGGAGGTTTTTCTTGGCCATAATATTTCGGGATATCATTTTTGAGGTCCTAAGTGATCATTAAAAATGAAAAAATAATCGATTTTTCACCAATTCTAGGGTGGCTAAGGATTTGAACCGATTTTTTGTTGAAAAACTATTATACCATGAATTCTAGAAATTACATTTGTTTTTATTTCTATTGTTTTTTTTTATAAATGACTTTTTTCGCACTAGGCACGAAATATTGATAACAATGAGATTATATTTAAATGATTCTCGATTCGCTGTTGGAACTGTTGAACAAGAGCTGACGATGAAATATGATTGAAAACAATAGCTTTCGAGAGAATAACCAAAGTTCCAAAAAAACAGGGATAAAAAACCTTACGAGGGTAGACCGCGGTCTCTCGATGTGCGCGGTTAGATTTGTGATCGCTTTATCAAATGTCTCAGCTGCGACTCCTTCTTCTTGACTTTCTCTGGCTTTATACGTCTTTTCCATCCATCTCATTTTAGCAAGCGCGAATTTTCTTGCCGTTCTATCGAAAAATAAGAGTTTGCAAAAATCGAGATGTTGGAAAATTTGATCCACTTTACGTTCGTGTCGATTTATCACTATTTCTCTCTCAAATTTTCTACTCGAAGAAAAATACGTCTGAGGTTATTTTTTCCGATGGCGATAATGCTCCTTAACGCTATAAAAAAAATTTACTTCTTCGACGTGAACTCTGGGTCAACGATTTTTATTCCAACCACTTAACCGAACCTCAGCTTTAAAGTTCGCTTTAAGCTGCGTCAAATAATGCCACAAATTATATTCGTTGATCGCATCGTGCACGCGTCAAGGGTTTGAATATTTCGAGAGTTTGGCTCCCCGTTCGTCGTCCCCCTCGTATCTCGTTTCGCAAATGTAAATACACCACGAAACGACCGAACCTCCCTTTCACCCTCGATTTTCTGAAACGTCGCATCTCGCTTTTGCACCTATCGAACCATATGGGCACCGGGTACCTAGTTCAAAAGGTTCTAGTGCCCATACACACCCATGCAGACACACATACGGAGTCTATCAAACAGAGGATGAAGAGATGCGGAAGCCATCGGCTTATATTGTTCGACAATTTGTGTCTCATTCATGCCAGAAGTAGCATATGTTTGTTCCCCTTTTCCAAACATAATATCACTTTTGTATACCTTTGGATACATGCAATAAAACGAAAGGTGTGCGCCAGTATGTGATCGTGATTTCAATGTTTCTAAATGCATTAAACCACTAATGAAAAATGCAATCTCCTTTCCAATAATCTCGAAAAAACCAGTGCCCTGAATAAATAGTATTCGAAAAATTGTCGTAAAATTTACGAGAATTAAAATATGCAACAACATTCTTTGCATCATTTTTGAATTTATTTAAATTTTAATAAAAATAATTTAAAAAATTTCTGGTTTCCATGAAAGTTTGTACAAACAAAATACAAAGAATGGTGACATTTAACAATTAGAAATTTCGACGAATATGACTTGTAAATGTGCCAATTGTTGAGTGTATTTTTTCGGTTGTAAAATGCATATTTATCCATGTAAACTGCACTGGATTTTATTTTTTTCCATTCATATTTGACTTTTATCACGAACATCACTAAAACTTACTAATTAATAACCCATAAAATAATTATTATAAAATATCGAACGTATGATGAATGGATTGAAAAAAATTGGCTGTCGCCTCGATGCAATCTTTGGCGTCCCGTTGAAATCCTTTGAAATTTAAACTATATTTTGGCTCGGATCACGGACCTTTTTCGAAGTCAACTCGTTCGATAACTAACTTAGGATAAACCAGGGATGGTATCCGCCAGCTGTAGCTCGCTCTGACGCTCTGGTTTATTCCGATTGCTGCGATAGATTCTCTTCACTATAATTTATGTCTCATCTGAGAAATAGTATTCTTCTCCCATTTCCACCCTTAGCCAGATCATTAAACGACGGATCTATCCCCATAACGCACGTGCATGGAGACCACCATAAATATAAACATACAGAATGAACAATTCTCTGCAGAGTCCAAGCTCAAGCTTCGGACACTCTCTGCCTCTCTATTCCATCGTCTCTCATTGTTTCACGCATTGTGAAATTGTGCTGCGGTGCTCTTGGCAGCACAGTACTTTGTACACGTCATTTTGTACGAAGGTTATCCAGTTATTGGCAATGTTAAAACTTGCTTATGACCCACAAGCGTGTCTCTGTTCATCGAGTAGGAATGATTCGAGCGATTGCCAGTCACTGTTCATTTGTCAACGACTGTCAGGCTCTTATCAGAACTGATGTACACAATGTGGGTAGCTGAGAGGCAATAGGACGAAAATGCAGCTGTTAAAAGCCGAATGGGAATGGATTTTATGCCCTTTTGGTTGATAGGATTCGAGAATATAGGTATGTAGCGCAGAGAGGCACGAAACGAGGGGAACACTAGGGGGAGGCTCGCGAATGGTGCAAGGGTAGTTTTGCGCAGGGTGTCGCGCACTGCCAGTACCAGCAGCAACGAACGGGCCACGAAGCAGCAGCAGCAGCAGTGAAATCGGGAGGAAAAGCAGCGGCCGAGGGGTAGCAGTTCAGTTGCCCGCGATTCAGCGTGGGGTCTAGGCACCAATCGGGACCCCTAAAGTCCCCTGATTTTCCTTGGCACACACACACCGCGTTAGTAACACGCACGCACTTTCACACTCCCCCACACGCACGTAGATATCTGCCTACTCCTTCTTCTTAAAAGTATCTTTTCATTTTTTCGTCGTTGTTGTTGCTGCTGCTCTTGTTGTTTTCCTACTTTCATTCATACCAACTTTGTTTTCACTCCACCACGCTTGACACACTGTCCCGTAACCCAGAGACTGTAGTACCTATAAGAAACACACATCCAAAGCATCCACGAAGAGGGGATCCGACCCCGACCCCAAGACCTCCTGACCGCGAGAGACTTGCCCCCGTATAACGTGGAGTTCGAGTAACCCAGCAACGAGTTCCGGTTTATCTTCGAACCTAAAGTTCTCCACAATATGTCCATCTTTCGGGACTCTTTAGATATGTAGTTTTTCGCGCTTCATTATAGTGCTAAAGAAGAAAAGTTCACCGATCGAAATGTCGGGATTGTAATTAATCGTAATGAGTTAATCGTTCGGGCCAAATAAAAGGTTAATCTTGGTTTTTTTTTTTTTTTATTCTTTTTCTCCAACTTTGCAAGAAAGTTTATAAGTTCGGGATAAAATGTCGAGCGATGCAACTAAGTTGTGGAATATTCTTCGATCTTTCGCGCTTATGTAAGGTGAAAAATCGCGAGTTCGGAATACGAGTTTCCTCGCAAAACTCACGTCGTATCTTCATCACCGAGGAAATAATAACAAAAATAGAAAAAAAAAATATCGAGTGCTGATATAAACTGCCTGAACGGTTGAACGTATGGAAAGGAAGTCACGAATAAGAAGAAAACGAAAAAGACGACTAAAATACGAGTTACAAATCGTATCTCGTCGTCGCTTGTGACAACGCTCGCTCTCGCTGGCTCGTGGCTAGAGAACATTTGGCGAAAGCTCAAACGGGGTAACTATCAGAGCGTACAGCAGTAACGAATAAGAAGACTGTGTATGTAAAAAAAAACAACAAAAAAGAAGAAAAAAAACAACACATGAGAAACAAAAACAACAACAAGAAAAATAAACAAAAAGGAAATAAAGAAAGATGATGTAGGAACCGACGAAAGTAGTGAGACAGAGAGTTGATGTGACCGGGAAATTTCTCAAATTGTCCGTGACGAGAGTCTCATGGGTCTCGTCTCGTTTCACATCCAGAGATGAAGATGTTACGCTTGAAAAATCACGAAAAATCATCAATTTTTTTTTCAACATCTTTATGAATAAATGCAGCATCATTTTTCCAAGAGTTCTTTAAACCCAAATTCGTGCACAAACCGATGAAGATATTAAGAAAGTTTAAAATTATTTCCAAATACTGTCGTCCCAACGGTTTTTGTATTTTCTTCATTCGAACATTTTACATTTTAGGTCTCAGCAATTTTAGAATTTTTTTTTCCAACTCTCGGACCTTTTAATTCTCTTTTTGAACAATTTCGGATAAAATTCAGTCAAATTTCAAATTAATTATTATTCTCAGTGCACTCTAAACATTCAGGATTTTACGATTCTCATTACCGCGTGAAACCACAAATGAAATCATCCCCAAATCAAAAAGAAAAAAACTATGAATCCAAGTTGTGAAAAAGGTATTTTTTCAAATATGACAAGAAATAATAGACAAGCAATTTGTGGAATCTCATTAATATTTTTGTGAGTGAAAAATCATAATTTTTCGTTTCGCTTCAGTGCAGAAAGAGGGGGGGGGGGGGGACCAGGTGTAGACTGTTTAATATATAGCACACATAATATCTATATATATATAAATGTGTGTGTGATGGATGGTGTGCACCGAGTGTGCAACGAGACTCGAATACGTGCAGAAATACGGAGGAGACATGGGAGAGACAAGCTGAATCGTTTCTATCACTCCCTCATGCGAGAGCTATTTATATATCTCGCGTACTCGTGACTAGCTTGCAAGTTAAATGTCCTGCACTTTTGCTAATATACAGAGGGCATAAGAAAGATAGTGAAAGATAAAAAGAGAGAGAGGAAGAGAGAGAGAGAGAGAGAGAGAGAGAGAGAGAGAGAGAGAAAGAGAAAGAAGATTCAATGCTAAGTATATAATGCGAGAAAAGCAATAAGAAATTGCGATTTGCCGGTCGATGTCATGAATAATAATGGACTCACGTGAGACAAGAAAATGTGGTAGAGTAAAGGGGGGAGGGGGAGGTCATGGGTACGTATAATTTTACCTGTGTATAGCTATTTACGTACCGGTAACATAAAGTTATACGCGTAGGTGAGCGAAGCATCGTAAATTTCCGTTCGTGGTGCTCGTCAATGTGATCTTTGAAGAGAACAGATATCCCTTGTAGAAAGAGAGACAATAAATGTGCAATAAGTCTAATACTTTTAAAGTCTTTCTCTGTGTGTCCCTCTCTCTTTCTCTCTCTCTCTCTCTCTCTCTCTCTCTCTCTCTCTTTTACGTGTCACATGCTCAAATACACTAATACATTAAATGAAAACGATAAATTTGATGTATTTGTGTATACGATACATACGGAACTACGCCACAAATGTCGCACACTACACGTTTCTACCCAGTCATCGTTGGAGCAAAATGCACGTCATAAGCATCTTTAAATTCGCGGTGAAGATGTTTTCTTGGCTCTTGTGCGGGAGCTTTTTATTTATTTTCATCGTAAAAACAGCCGGAAGGTTCACGCAGCTTGTAACACGAGCCTTAAGGATTTTTTTTTTACCACAGTTAGCTTTTTTGTGGGAAAAATAACGAGAGATACGGGCAGCTACGAAATGAACCCTAGAGTTCAACATTTTTTTATTATTCAATATATCTGACGATTTTTGTCACCGTTTTTTGTCACCATTCAGCGTACAATGACTCGAACGTTTGGCCAGGATGAGGCTAAAATAGAAACTATAGCAGCGCGTGCGCGAGCGATAATAATTAAACGAGGCGTGCGAACTCTCGATAATTAGAAGCAATATCTCTTGCGGATTATTAAAGCCGAGAAAATGAGGGGGAGCTTCGTAGTAGTTGGTGTAAAAGCTCTGTCGTGCCAACTTCACTGGGAATTTCTCACGCGCGCGGTCTAACGGTTATTTCCCCGGGGTGTTTTGTCGCTCTCTCTCTCTCTCTCCCTCTCTCTCTCTCGTAATGAGAAAATCGGTAAAGTTTACCACCCCGCGCGTATTTGTGTGTACGTGAGTGTGGTTTTGTATGTGCATCGCACAATATGGACAGCGTAATAAAGTGGATGTCCCAAACTCATCGATCAGTGCGGTTATCCACCAGGAATATTTCGAAGATTTAATTTTTATTACAAACTTCAATTTCGACCCGATTCTGTACGAAAACAAATTATATTTCGATGTTTCGTTTCCCAACACCGCGCAATTGCGTTTTTATTTCAACAGACAGCTTTTCCAATAACAATCGAATAAACATTTCTATAGTTTATTTTTTTTTGACGTCGATCACAATAGAAATGCTTTTATTTATTCGTAATTTCAATCATTTTTCAAATGAGGAAAATACTCTGAAAACGTATACTCGATGCATTTAAGTAAAATTAATGTATTTCGATGCTGTTTTTCTCACAGTATTTTTGTCCAACTCGATGACAGACCATTTTACATTTCAACCATATTTCGAACTCCAATACCGACGTGGGCCCAGTGCCAATAATTTTTTATTAAAGACCCACAATTCCAAATGCAAAAGACATTTTTAGCACGCGAAATCGCTTAGCTTCAAGTTTCTCAAGCAGTACCAAACGAACAACTGTTAAAACACGTTTATTTTCCGTTCTATACGTAAATTCAACATGCCAAAAGTGTGATAAAGCTGACGCAGCTAAGCGGAGTGACATATGACCGTGGTATATTTTGATTAGGGCGGAACAGAATTTGATGCAGTTAAATTGACGAGCTGGAAGCGTAAAAGGTGCGTGGCTAATAACTCATTGGTACAGAGCAGAAAACAAAAAAAGAAAGAGAGAGAGAGAGAGAGAGAGAGAGAGAGGGCATTTGCTTTGCAGAAGAGAAAAGTAAACTTCTGAGGCTTGCGTACAGGATCGTAAGGAGGGGGTTACGAAGGGAAGGGTTATTACCTACCGCATCGAATCGATCGTCTCTCTCACTCTGACCCTTTCATTGCACGTGGACATCAACTGGAACGTTTGAAAGTTTGTCATATAAATACCACATCGTTATGTCTAAATGTATGTATGTACGAGATGTGTGTACACACGTGTGTGTTTATATGGCGCCCATCAGTGATAGGCGAGCTTGTATTCCACTGTAAACGTGGCAATATTGCAAGCTCCGCAGGATTATATTCAACTGCGATTCGCTTCACTGTCACAATTTACCCTCCAAACGCGAAGTACTGCACATTCGCGATGCAAATTTCAAGGAGATAAAATGATTTTATGCAGGCTGAACGATATAAAATAAGAAGAAGAGGAAGAAGAATGTTAGGAAAAATAGTGCAGACGATCGACGATTCACCAATGCCTTGACTATAATCCTCGAAAAAATATAAAAATGTTAATCCTTAGAGAGAAACACGGGAAAAATAAAAACACGAAAACGATCGTTTCAATCTCTTCTATACGCAAGCTTCTCGGAATATAAATTTAATCCTGATACATTATAGGTTACGAGAGCGAAACAAAGATATAGAAAATACACGTGTAGAGATGGAGGCTTTCATCGTCACCTTGATTTCAGACTGAGGGAATGAAAGTAAGAGAGAAAAAAAATAAAACAAGAGAGAAACGAGAGCAGCTCGGTATCTTTCCGGTTAGTGAGACTCGAAAAGGAAAAAGCACTCTCGCGGTGGGCACGATCGTGAAAGACAGCGAGGGAATGTATTTCGATAAATTAAATTGGTAAAAAAAAATCGAGGGAAATAGAGAGCAAGAGAGAGAGAGAGAGAGAGGGCGAGGGGTGGAAAGGGAAAGAGGTTCAGGAGCACGTGGGATGCGCGTGAGTTATCGCCGGCTGTCCACCGCAGCGACTTGCTCCTCCGCGTAGACATTGGAGAGTGAGACGCTGGAGACCCATATATATTGGCAGAACGCGATTTTCATATACACACACACACACATATTTGTCGATATAGATTAATCGATAATGATAAAAAGGCGTATGATGCTTCGTTCTTCATACTTCGATGGAACTTAAAGCCGCCCTTTTTACTCCCAACAATCGACACTTGCACGCGAGTTTGTATTCGTAAACGCGATATTGGCGGCTTACTCCAGCTTGTATTTGTGTACGTAGATAAATGATATATATAGTTTATGCATATACAAGGATAGGGTCTGTCTATCTCCCTGGACGCGGTATATCGCCCACCGGAGAAGTCCAAGAACAATAGCTGGACACCGGAAACTATAGCTTGCTGCATCGAGGAGTCCCTTTACCGACACACAATCCAGTTTATACACTCAATGGCTCTATGCATAGGTATATATTTATAGAAAACCATAGAATATTAGTGCCTGGAGGCATGCGATGGCGCACACCACCCGTCCATTCTCCATTAGCCACCAGAATCTTAACCGGAAGATTTTCGTTATCGAGGAACCCCTGGTTATTCTAATTGCTCGAAACTTCACCAAGGACTCGATCTCTCTCTCTCTCTCTCTCTCTCTCTCTCTTTCTCTGTCAGTGAAACTTCGAAATTGGAACAGATGAATTCATGAGATTAATTCGTAGTTCCAAATCCCAAGATATTCGAGCGTTGATATATTTTACTTCGAAACATTTGGATCTAAATCTACAACGAATCATCGCACATATTTTTTCAAAACGAACCTTCAAATTTTCGTTTAATTGTAATCAAACGGGAGAAGCGATGAGGAAAAATAAATAAAGCTGCTATTTTATGAATCCAAGTGACAAATTGACGGGAAAGAGTCATTGGAATAATGTCTGGGTGATTTGAACATTCTTATTAACACGGTTGTCATTATAGTTTCCAAGTATTTTACCGGTCAAGTAACTACAAGAGCAGACATACTCACATAGATGATTATACGATAATCGTCTTCAGCATGAAAGGTACACGAGACCATAACGCGATTGTCTGATAACCCAGTGAATTCTCTTGCTCTCCCTCCCTCTCTCTCTCTCTCTCTCGCTTTCACGTTTGACAAACCGCAATTCCGAAGCTTACAAACACTATGTGTATGGAATAAGGTACACACAGGTTGCCATGACTGTCGCGGTTACAAATGTTGGTCTATCTTGCAAGCCTTTGCTCCGTTCCTCAGTCTCTGTACATGTCCCTATTCTATTCTCGTATTCTTGGTCACACTCTCTCTCTCTCTTGGCTTTTCTGGTGTGTCTTATCAAAATTATGGTCGGAGAATGCATTAGCATTTATATGAAAAGTAGGCGCGCGCGTGTGCGAGAAGAAAATATGATAAAAGAGGGAAAAACACACGTTGTGACAAAATACAGTCGCGAACTCGCGACCCGGAAGCCTCCAGCCTCGTCTCTCTACATTTGTCTCTTCTATATCCGCATAAATGTACCGAAGTCATACAATAAGGACTTGGAGGTTGAAAATGATGAACTACCTGTTAACAATGTAGCGTACAGTTGCAATATTAATTACCAGCAGCATGTACATTTTCTTCCATTCATTCTCAATCCACAGCGAGCTGGCGTTGAACAAATACGTCGAAGAGAACATAATACGTGCCTCACACACTCCGGGAATGAATCCCGATGAAAGAGACAAATCCCAATGTCTCGAGCAACGGAAACACCAACAACAGGAAGTTATATGCCGCGCGGCTACAACTTCTCGTTCTGCTCTTTCAAATCCACGCTAAACACTACAACACCAATGAATTTATAATCAAACCAATTCAATGAGGCTCAACAATGCCCTGAATTATATCAAATTTGAGTCTAACTCAAACGACGGTTAATAGTAATCGTAAAATAACAATTAATAATAAATAATAAAAAAACAGCTGATGCTTGATCTTAATTGGAATGCGAAGAACGAGCTTATTCTTGTGACTAAACATCATCGTCAGCAGAGAAGATATCATCATCGGGTTCTTAACAAGAACTACGTGTCGTTGGGAGGAAAAAAGCTATGTCTCTGCAGCACAAATATTACGTGAGTAGTTTTTATCTTATCGTTATACGCGGAATCCAATTGACCTAAAAACACATTTTTCACCTAAATATATCGACGTTAATTTGTGTACACCTTATATTTCGCTACTTCATAAGATTCTTACGACTCAACTATGAGTTTGTCTGTATAATAAATGAATTTGTGTGAAGAATTATGCGATAGTGACAGATAAAAATGAAGGAAAATCAATGACGTCAAAATTGGGGAAAAAATCATCGTTGCATTTATCTTTGGTCCACTGAATCAAAGTAATAATAATTTCCACGCATTTATCTAGCTCTAGACTGACTTATTTCTGTCACCTGTCAAAAGTGTGGAGGCGCGAGTAAAAGGAATAGGTTAATCGCGCATCTTTCAAGATTGACAGCGCAATAATGTGTGCCAAATACAAATTGGATAACAAGACGTCAGTGCATTTCTACAGCGATCGAAAGACTTTCGACTTTCAAGATTTCAACAACTTTTCAATCGATCTAGAAGCGCAGAAGATTGCAATCTCGTTAAGATATTCCGGTTTTGTTCAAGAGGATCCGTGTCAAGTAACGCACGAGGGGTTTCTTGACACATAGAAAAAGTATCGGGGTGACATGTTAGCGATAAATCATCCAATGACGATTGAGAGGATTGGTCAATTTTGTTTTTTTATAGATAAGAATCAAATCTGAGAGTGAGGCATCGGCTGTAGCGATTGATCATTCCTGGACGATGAAAAAAAAAAAAAGCTAAAAACTTGACGTCATATATGCGGGGAACGTTTAACATAAAATCGTATATGTTGTGTATATACATTTTAAAAAAAAGATAAAAAAAAAACAGAAAAAAGTGCTGCAGGCGTTGACGGAGACTGAAGCGATAAAATTTCATTCGGATCTCACGATTAAATTCTTTTCCCTTTTTTTTCTTCTCTATTTTTCCTTCTTTTTTCTCCATCCCCTTTATTCCTTTTCTCGGGAAAAACTCAAAGGCTCCTATATCCGCTTTGCACTTTTTATCACAGCACCGAGGACTGAGAAGCCGGGGGTAGGGAATGAGAAGCGTACTCTGAACGAGAATAAAAGATGCCTTGTGGGGTGGGTCGTATATACGCGTTAAATTACCTTCGCGTCCTTTCAACTCTTTCAGTAGTGAGCCTAGACTGAGAAAGCGAGTGAAAGAGACACTGAGAGAGCAGAGAGAGAGAGAAAGAGAGAGAGAGAGAGAGAGAGAGAGGGAGAGAGAATACATAGAAGAAAACAGTGAGAGTGTCGAGAGTACGAGTCTGACGTTGGCTCGTAATAATTATGCATCTCGTCGCCGCAAAGTGTCTCGAAAACGAACGGGGGTGTTCACCCGTCTTGGCCATTTCGAAGTTCCCTCATATATACGTATATACACGTGTTTGTGAATGTAGGAACGGTCACGAAGTTGAAAAAAAAAAACGAAAAGCACAACTGTACGATCTTGACGACAGCCACTGTGGGTTCTTAAAGTCACAAATGGCAAAAGAAGACTGCCTGGGGACTCTCTCAGCGTTTATACTCTCAGCAAAGAGATGAGTACACCGTGGAAATATTGAAAAAGAAATGAAAAAAAATACCAGTAGACAGTCTGGCCGTAAGGTCCCTAACCTCTTCTCTCAAAATGTATTGACCCTCGAGTATGGTTGTCCATATGATATGAACTCTTCTCGAAAAAGGTCTACGTCCGAAAAAAAAATGAACTTATTATTGCCTGCCATAAAGAGAAATCCGTATGCAAAGTAGCCAAAGAAAATCGTATTTTCAGACAAAATGATACGAACGTTTAATTTTACGGTTTAATAATCATTCAATTGAAAGAATTGAAAAAGTAGGGTCTACTGTTTGATAAAATCAGCAAAATATCAAAAAACGAATGACCTGTTGGTTGATTCGCTCTGCTGCGAAACTTCGATGAGTGCATGATAGTCGAAATGTAGTTTTTAACGGGCAATAAAAACGAATAAACAAATTGTAGATAATGCTCATTAACAGGTATCAATGATTTGTTTAATTGAAATGTTGAAATTGGAACAAAGAAAAAAAATGGTACGCGTTATTGATGAAAATGCTATTAAAATTAAATAGTGCTGGAATAAACATCAATGAAAATTTGATTATACGGTATAGAGATGAGGTGGAGACTGCTTCTTCCGCTTCTCTTGGTTGCACTGGTGCATCAGGCGCACACGACCAGTTTATATTGTTTGAAACGAGCGGGACCGGTACATGATAGATAAGCGCGGCGTGAACCTGCAGCAGACTGCATTGCTGGTGCGGCAAAGCCTCCGCCTGTGCTCTCGAGGTGCAGCAACTGCTCTCCAAAGTGCTTGGATATCGACCCCACGGTGCGCCGGTCTCTTCGAAACCAGGGCTTACTGTAATACACTATCCCTCAGACTCTCTCTCTCTCTCTCTCTCTCTCTCTCTCTCTCTTTCTCTCTCTCTCTCTCTCTCTCTTTCTCTCTCTTTCTCTCTTCTTCCTTGGCTCCCATATCCTACGAAAGGGCAATGTGCTCTATGGTTGCAAGATTCAATAGAAGCGGAGAAAGAGCGATAATACGATAGACAGAGAGAAAAAAATCATTGATAGACTAGATGGAAAAGAAGAGGAAATAAATCGACCATAAAAGAAAATAATATCTCGAAGGAAGAGTGTAACGATGACATTTTGGAAGACAATGAAGAATTAACAGCGGGGAGAGCAAATAAATTAAATTGAAAAGGATTGAATATTTCTAGAGATATTTCGTTGAATAATTTTAAAACGATTTGAGAAATAATATAAATAATAATATGGAACAAATAAATAACTGAAAATGAAGAAGGAATGAAAAACTTAGAATCTTGGCGAGAAGAAGGGAATACGAACCGCAGAATTTGTATAAAGTTAAAGCTCGTGAAAGGTGGTAGCAAAACATGAATTATTTGAAGGAGACACTTCGAGAAGGGGCGGAAAAAAATTGAAGGATCGTGAAAAATGAAGTTGAAACCGAGAGGAAATGGGAAAGGGACAAAATGCTAAGAGACGTGAGATAGAGAAAATAAAAAAAGAGAAAGCCATGCCAAGAAACTGAGCAAGGGAAAAGGAGAGAAAAAGAAATAGTTCGAATGATAGAGACGATAAAAGGAGAGTGAGAAAGAAGGGAAGATGGAAAGGAACTGAGAAGATCGTCCAATTTAAGGAGTCGAAGGGACCTCTCAACGTTTCACTAACGATAAGGAACTCTGTTCTCGCTCCTTTTTCCTCCGGTCCGTTTCTTTTTGCAACTCGTCTCTCTCTCTCTCGTCACCGCGGTGTGCACCTTGCTTCAACTTCTCCTCAACTATAGCTTTCCAACCCTTTCCCTAGTCCTCGAAGTCTTCAACTACTTTTTCTTAAGAAACTGGAAGAACTTTCTTCGCTCAAGGCTCGTGCTACGATGAGGGGGGAAAATGTGGAGGATAGGAAAACTTGACAAAATTAGTGTTGTCTCGCACGCGCAAAACTCAACTTTCGTATACTCATTTTTTGTTTTTTTTTTTTTCCTTCGTTTCTACGTCTCTCTATCGTTCTTCCAACTCCAATAATTATTTAATCGTTGTAAGAACTTCTTCCTCAGACGATGAATTCAAGAGACTTGCGAAAAGTAACATTTAAATAAAAGCATTTAAAGTTTTACGAGTACCAGAGATAAAAATTATGTGGAATTTCTATAAGTATCTAGAATGAGAATTTTTTTTTTCCAATTTCTCAAGCTCAGTTTCCCATGAATGAATATAACAAATTTAATTTTTCATATTATTCATTATAAAGCTCTGAATTGGGGTCTAAATATCCCCAACATTCAATGACGTTTAAATTAAGATCAACTTTTTACGGAAGTGTTTTTCAAAAACATCGAAACACGAAACGACGAAGCTCTTGGAAAACTTCATGACGACACAAAATGATGGGACATGATATTTTGACAGTTCTCATGACATTTCTCACAAAGATTAGGGAGTAATAAACATTTTGACAAATTACTGTATCGAATGAGATGAGTTTTTTGTAAATAAAGTAATGAAGAAGTGGATTGAAGCAAGTGAAAAATAATTTTCGATCGTAACAAACAGTGTCTCACTGTGGAAACGAGCGGCAGAAGATTTTAATTGAAGAGAAGAGAAGGATTAACGTGCGGGGATGAGCTAATCTCGTCTGCTGGCCCTTCTCCACTAACAAGGCTAAGTCTTATCGGGTGGATATACCCAGAGAGCGGCATCATCAGCTTGTCTATACTTACTAAGCTCGCCTCACAGATACACACCTCTGTGTGTATAAATATATGTCGCAGTTCATGTTCCTACCGTGTCCACAATCTGTATACCGGATACGTGCCACCGTATAAATGATCATTAAACATCAATGGACTTGTATCTCGAGTCTTACAAGAGAAACTTGCGTCCAAGTTGTCCCTTTGAATTGATTATCACGTACATTCAACGCGGTTTCTCGTCGCTATCAGTAAAACATATAACGCCATTGATGCTTCCCGTAAAACAACGAAACTGGTTCAAAGTCAATGAACCAGTGTTCGATCCTTATTACTCGAATTTCCGATGTAGACGCAAATTAAAACGGACTCACAGCGATCAGTGGCTCCGCGGCGCGCGATCACACGAGTTAAGCAGCATCGACTTGGTTCAGTACTTGGTTGGGTGACCGCTTAGCCATGTACCGGCTGGCGTATAATAAACAATATTCAATTGTTTTTGTTTTTGTCATATGCAATAACGACACAGTGTTTAAATGAAATGACTGTGGGGCGAAATAATTTTAACGAATAAGGAAATAACTGGTATATTTTGTATAATGGGCCCATAAATTGAAAATAATGAATCCAAAAGCTGAGTCATGACACAATGTCACCAATTCAGAGGATTATTGTAGAAAGCGTGATGTTAGGAACAAACATCTGTTGTACAGAGCTAAGAATAGTCGGGAGGAGTGTGTGTCTCGCTGGGAGAAATATGTCAGAGCTAGTGACCAGCATACGAAATCTGGACAGTTACCAAAGTCCATAGAGTCTGGTAGGGAAATTCCTTCATAAATGCTAATTCTCGTATAGTATTTTCGGGCTTGAGGATAATGTTGCATGATCTTGTGGTAACGTTTGATGTATTATTATTGTCAGCAACGAGCGAGGAGAGAAAAAGGAGAGAAGGAAAAACGATTAAGCGAACCCAATGGACTAACCATTTCTTCACAATGTCAGAAAGCTTGACGCGAATTAGTCGAGCTTCTCCATCAGCTCTTGTTGCTGTCTTTACGATTCTGGAGTCTCCCCAAGACTGCAAGACATATAGAGATAAGAGAGAAGGAGGAAGAGAGGAGAGAGAGAGAGAGAGAGAGAGAGAGAGAGAGATGGGGAAAAAGCTTGGGAGGTTTCTAAATGCACTCAGTCGTCTCTGTGTAGACAAGAAACACGTCTTTCCGTGGTGACCATGAGGAAAAAAACAAGTCAAGCATCAGGGCAATATGATTCACGCGTCATTCAAGAAAATCGCATTTAACTCACAGAAGAAACGTCAAAATGTATCGTGCCGAAAAAAAAAAGCATCACCAGAGTCAATCGCCCACCAAACATTCAAAAAGATTCTGTCATGTGCCTTTTAGTGCACACGTTTGATCGCCTCGATGAAAATAAACTGCTGTTTAAAAAAAAGCTCATTAGATTCTTTCAATCCAGCCAACAGATTCGTTCGAATAAAGAAAAATCAAAAAATACCGACAGTTTTGACACTTTAGTTCATAACTTTTAACATTATAATTAACGAGGTTCGATGGCCATAATCATAACAGTATGTACAAAGTAATCGAGATATTCAGTGTTGAAAATCGCAACTTTAACATCAGGTCTTATGGGAAGTTCCGAAAAAAGACGATGTTTTTTAACTAATATCTCGATTTCTAAACGACGAATTTTAGACAATTGAACTTGGAATTCCATCGAACGCATGAGAAACGATCGAACCTCATCCTTAATTGAATGGAAATAATGTTGAGAATCGATGATAAATTTTTATTTGTTGTTCTTTAATCATTATGGCGTCTCCGAGCTCTCATTGGATTCAGTAATTTTGATTATAATCGTACTAAAGAGTTGGTTGGTAACTGGTTTGGGTCGAAAGGGGGTTGGTAGATGGGTTTTGTTTTCTCTCTCTCCCTCGCTCTCGTTCTCGTGCATACCTCTCGAACTATATAACTACTGCCAAAACCCGCGACCTAGATACCGATCGACCCACCCACACACACACACACACACATACACACACACACACGTAGCTTACACGTAGAGAGCCTGGAGTCAGCCGCGGCCGCGGTCGTCCTCTCGCACTCTCTGTGTCGCACGAAGTACTACTCCCGCATACAACCCTTGTGTTTCTCACTTTCCTTGCATTTTCGTCTTCTCTCTTTCTCTGTCATTCACGGTTTCCCTCAAAACAGCCGCTAGCCTCGGACCTTTTTGTTCTCTTTCCTATTTACATTTCGGTCGACTGTACTTTTTCATTTTCCTTTCATCCCATCCCATTATGGTTACGATTAAGCTATACACGTGTACAGCTAACGGGTCATGGGGTCGAAAGAAGTGGAGAGTTTTTGCAAAAAAAAAAAATAATAACAAGAACGTGAAGTATTTTCTAGCTAACGATTATTTTATTCATCCTAATGCTTCCTTTTCCGTCCCAATGGCTTTGGTTTTTTATTCGTTTAAAAATTGGGTCAACTTCCACTCGAAAGATTTACTTTTTTTTTTAACCCAGCCTCCCATGGATACATTTTCATTCGAGATCAAATTCTCATCCGAGAGATTCTCACAATTTTTTTTTCCTCTCGCAAGATACTTTCAATCGGAGATTCTATTCTTGGATTTTTTTTTTTTTTACTCATTTGTACTCGAATCGAGGAAAAATTCTCGGTAAGCAGATTATCTCGTGACTTATGTTGGTATCGCGGGTGGTCTCGTCGTCTCAAAAGAAGACATGCACTTGGTACAAAAGCCTACACTCAGGAGACTCTCGTTTAGAGTCCCATGAGCAGGAAGTTTGTTTACCCAACTCTTGAGCTATAAACCATGAGTTTACGTTGAACGTAAACGCCGGAGAAATTTCGAGTCATTAAAAATAATGCAGTTCGAATTGCGGATTATTTGGTTGACGCGCTTCGTTGATCGCGGTACGCGAGATACTATTTTCCTGTAAACTTCGCGACCAGCTGTCAAAGCACACTCGTTTTAATGTATATATTCTCTTTGGCAGAGCAAAAGAGAGAAAGGCAAAGAGACTAATATCTTTCCAGTCGTGTTACGAGTTTGTTGGACTCGAGTTAATTGATTTAACGCTTTTAAATGTCTAAACAGTGTTAAAACTATTATGTATATACCAAAGAGCAGGAAATAAAAACATACTTTTCGATTAAATCGATTCGATTCGATACTATTTTTTGTTAATTCGTTATCAACGTAGCAATTATAGATAAAAGAGAAAATCTCAATTGATGAAAAACGTAAGTAATTATCACGGACGTCAACAACGTTTTCTTCAAATTCAAATCAACGACTAAATCACAGTAATTATTTATTTCCAATGACATAGTAAATAACGATAGAAATATTAGATAAAAAGATAGAACCGCCGCGTCAAAAAGGGCAGAAGCTTTGAATAAAAATAAAATAGAATCTTCCGAAGCGATAATCTAATGAACCCTCGTTACTTTAAATAAATTGGGAAAAAATGATCTGCGTTTTTTTGACTCTCGTGTGAAAATAGCACTTTAACCTCTAAAGTGTAAAAGCTGATTATTAGAAAGATGTAATGGAGTTAACGTTAATAGTTATGTACAAAGTCGAGGGAAATGTGCGTTGGAGCCTCATTTATTCTTTAGGAAAGATCGAATGTGTGGGTCGACACGTAATCTTGAACTTTGTTCGCTTAACGTCATTATATTTTATGAGACACGACGAAGTCGTATGAACCACACGAGGATGAGGAGTAAGTGCATCTAGTGTCACCTATATAACTGTAATATGCATAAACGGATTGTCCCACTAACTTGTAAGGGTTAAGTTTACCGCGACAGCTGCTGTGCTGCGAGTTGGTGTCGAGAAGGTATAAAAAGGGGAAGGGGTAATTGTATGTTCTATGGAACGCAGACACGCGAGATTCTCATCTATACTCTTCAATCCGTGTCTTGCCAACCTTCTCATTCATCGCCAATGCCAGGGAATCACTATTTATACGTATTATGCGCGATATATATATGTATATGCGTGTAAATATTAATTTACATATACGCGGACATATGCATATGAGGGGCCGATACAAATTGCCAATGAGCGGAACGCGATGAGGTTCAATTCAGTTGATTTATAGTTTATCGAGACTGTCTGCATGAAAATTGTTTATGTTCGTAAATTAAGAAATAAAATGATAATTGAATTTGCTTTTCTTTCTAAATGATTTAACATCATATTTATTTGTATACGGATCGAAAATAAACGTGCGTTCAGGTATTTGTGTATGAAGAGGAATATGACAAAAAAAACAACCAAGTTATATGCAAAGTTCAAGGTCTTGGGCCAACCAAGAATTTTCGAAAATCGATTTTTATTTTAAATCCTCTTAGGATTTCGATTTTTTACCTTAAACATCGAAAAGTAAAGTGTATTGAAGAAATGAAGCAGGTTTTTGGAATTCTCAAGCAGTTTCTATGTACGATTATGATTCGTTTTGTGCATATTTGCCATTGAAAATGAATTTCCAGTTCTACGAACAGGAAAAATAATGTAGAAATCTAATAAAAGTGATGAGATAAAATGTAAATGGACGTTAAACGCTAGCTCGATTGATTCAAATATCTAGACGCATAACTAGAGATTTCGGAAGCTGGCAAACGTGCCAAGAGGTATATAGAAAAAGGGAGAAAGCTCCATATCCCTTGAGAAAGCTGTTACGCCTGGGTCAAAAAGTGCTACGAGTGAGATAGAAATTTGCCCTCGTTATAACTCTGGAGAACATTAAAAGGAAAAGCTTCAACGAGCGCAAGCTTAAAGCTTTTATATATAGATAGACGAATCTCTTATCCTGGCAAGTTACTTTTGAGAGGTTAAATAGCAAAAGAGCCAACGATTGATGTTCGACTGATTATTTAATCGAGATTCCCATATCGAGAAGCACGAGGGAAAGGTTTTACTGAAAGTAGCTTTATTCATCAGCCATTTTAATAGAAATTGTTCAGTGCGTTCGTAAGTTCATTTCAATAGAGTCTGAAACAGTCCTCAATGGAATAAATATTTCGTAAGATCGTTCGTTCGTTATCGTTAATCGATTTTTCTTAATTAGCTGATGAGAAATCGAATAAAAATGGACTAAATCTTGTTTTTCATTACTTTTTACACTACAAATATATCCAAAATAGTTATTTTGATTATTCGATTAGAGTTTTCAACAATTTTTCTTACTTTTCGAATTCTATTGCTTCCTGATTGATATCTCAAGCAGTAACAGTTTGAGAAAACTTGTCACGTCTTTCACATATTTGAGTGTTACCAATGACTGGAAAAACTATCGTTGGCCGCAATCCTTTCGATATCCAGTTACGTTTTTTATTCAGTTTTCCCATCTTCCTAGTCTCGTTTGGTCCTTACTACAGAGTCCGTACGTGTCCTATGCCGAAAAAGTGACTCCATAATTTTGGGGTGTAGGGGGAGGTGGAGGATTATCGGATAACGATAAATCGGTAAGCGTGCCAATCGGTTCTGGCACGGCTTGATCCTCGGCCTCTAGTTTCTCAGCTCCTCGTACATATACTCCTAGCAAGAGTATAAGGAAGCCACGACCTTCCGTCTTTAAGGTCACCTCTCGAGATCGACCTCATCTTATCTTATTTTCCCTCTCTAGCCAAACCATTTTCAAACTCTATCATTTTTCATCAATTTTTCCTAAAACGCCACTGCAATATATTGGAATAAATTAAAGGGACGTCTTTCTATTTGGAAAGAAAAAAAAACGCAAGAATTATCTTCGTCGTAAGGAAACTTTGAGGGTTTAACATTTTATCTTTTTATTTATAACTCGTTCGAAATTTTATCAATGATGTACTATATTTATAGCGCGTTATTGCTGAACCAAACCGACGACCAGAAGCTCGAAAAAGATAAGCTTCCGGTTTTCAGTTCGTCAGGATAATACATATACGGAATCTTCGATTTATTCTCGGCCGCCGTATATCCACACCTCGATACATTTTCTTCGCCAACTTTTATAGTCGCACATACGTATTACTCGGCAGTACAAGAACATGTTACATCGCGAGCTTGTTGGAAGTACATGCAAGACACTCGATAAAGCAGACTTTGAATATTGTAGGTACAGGCCATTCCTAGCGAATAAACAACACCCTTTTAAATTTGAAAAACGTATCAACTTAGTCATATACGAGGAATCGTGATTGTGAAATTTTTCAATTTCTCGTAAAATTATCCTCGAGAAGTTTACTGAACAAGAGACTATTTTTCTTTTTTTTTCAACGTTCATATAATGCTCTCAATTTATAAAAAAAAACTTCTATCTTTGTGCAAATGGGACGAATTCTGAGGATTTCACAGGATCAGGAAAAGTAAATTTATATACGAAAAAGCAATAATACTAATAAAAATAATATAAACAATCTTCAAAAATATTCTGCACAAAAGAGAAAACTACAAACAAAAACCTCTCGAAGTACGTTTACATGCAAAGATGATGCTTTTCTATTTGAAAGACGTCAATGCAAAGAACTTTGTGCCAATGTTGATTTTTTCAACGAGAATCCTTGTCAAATTGGAGTATTTAACTGCAATTCATAAATTAATAAATAATTGAATATGGAATGCCCTATATATGTCCATCTATATGCTTATTTGAGAATATAAATACATATATAAATGTGTATATGAATGAAATAATCATGTTCGATGTAGTAAGTCATAGAAGTTGTAGCGGAGAACCAGAAGCCCCGTGAGATTAATCTTTCGTGGTGAAACCGACGTGGATTTAACATCCCGCGGCCATATGGTGTGTGGGTATAAGGATCGTGCGTGGTTGCATTGGATTGCATCGAGTATAAGCGATAAGAAAAGTCTAAGAGCACGCGTCTGCGACAAGAGCGAAGCACATTAATATTTTTCATTTTTTTCTAAACCGGAAGTTTTGAACTCTCGAGACAAAGGATCGAAGTACGAATTCCCCTGATTTTCACTCACTGACATTTCGCACCAAAGAAAAATGTATATCGCGAAGGCGTCGAACCAGTCAGCGGAAATATCTTTTACTTGTTTATCATAGATGCGGAAGGAAATCCCCTCGGATGCTGTTTTGCTCTTAACATTCTGTCGTCGACAGTCTGTTACGCGCCGCGCGATACGATGTGCTTTTCACTAAATTCCACCTCCTCGCGTTCCGGCTTACTAACGTCGAGTTTCCATTTTCCTACTCCACTCAACGCGAGATCTTCTCTCGTACACATCGCTTTTCTATATATATGTGTGTGCGTGTGTCTAGTTCAGACTATTTGCCCGACTATTGCAACTCGAGCATTTCACACCCTCGTATTGCGAAAGAAAATACAATTTTTTATATTTATTTCTCGCAGCGATGTCAAAGTTTTCATCATGGACGTTATTCCATTGTGCTTTAATTTTTTTCAACATTTCCAGCTGTGAAAATCGATAAAGATTATTGTTCACTCTGTAAATCCGCAGTGTAAGATAAACGGCCCAGTTACTGACCCCTGGCGAGCAGCAGTGTCGGATTTTTGCTAATCATTGACGCCTGATGAAGCTATGAGATGAAAATAAAAGGTTTAAACGCATGCGTTAATTTAAGGCTTCCCGAATGAGATTCACCCATTAAATAAGTGAAATATTCAAAATTTATTGATTTAATAATTGTTTTAATATCGCTTCCCTGCTGCCGGGGTTCCTGACACTAGACGAACACCCATAGTTCGTGACCCCCTTTGATTTATGACAAGTCGAGGATCAACAGCAGCAACGTATTGATTGAACTAAATATCTAACGAAAAGTTGGTTTTTTCTTTACTTTCGAAATTTTTATACAGCGAATCGGCGTAAGTTAAGCGTCAAGTTCCTTTGGTGTGAATGAATCAACTGCTTATTTTGGGATAAATCGATGAAAAAAAATAGGAAACAACTTTTTTGTTTTGTTTTATTTCACCAGAACTAAGGTAACGCAAGAGGTCAACGGCAAGGATAGTGATAAACAACTTTCTCTTTTATGTAAGAGAGATTTATATCTGTCGGGCATAAAATACGATATACTCTCAAGGCATATCGACGTGAATATGTACAATGACGAGATATATGTGCGTTTGTATAAAATATATACACATTTTCAAATGTCGACGGAGTAACAGACTCGACAATTTCGGAGAGATTCAAATTTTCTTAGGATCCAATTTCGGGAGGGCGAGATTCAATGGAAAATGTTGAAAGAGGGCAGATGAGGTTTCGAAACAAGCTTTTTTGTTTTTTTTTTTCGAAATCTTTCTCTCACTCTTTCTCTCGTATCTGTTCGTACCCTCGAGCCCCTAGAACACACACTGTTCTTACATTTATGTGTGAATGTGTTCGTGTATACATTCGAGAGAAAACTCGATTGAAGTAGAGATTTTTTCGAAGAAACGAGAGAGCTTGTACCATCGAGACAGGCTTCCGGTGAAATGAGGAAGACGAGAGGATATATAGAGATGTAAACAACGAAGAAAATGTGACGTTGGTCAAAATGTGAAGATTTCTCTTCGCTCAGCACCCCCTTGACTCGCCAAAGGATTCTGAATCTACGCGGATCATGTATTTGTTTTTCAATCTTCAAGAAAAGAAGAAATACATAGTCCAACGGGTATTCCTCGTTGGAATAATAGTTAAATATTTTTTCAAAATTTATTAAAAAAGTTAAAAGATTTAAAAAATGGGTAAATGATACCACGACATTTTTCTGCTTCGGAAAAATGCACTAAAAGTTAAAAATTAAAGATTATTTCTTCATTCGGTAAATTGAAGAATTTGGGTCACGGAATCGTATATTTTGTGGGTCAGAAATAAGACACAACTTCCGTAGGATTCGTAGGGAAAAATGAAAAAGCAATTATATCGAAAATGCTGTGGTTTGTGATTCGGCGTTAAATCCCACAATTCCGTAATTTTCTACGGTTCCGTTGCCGTTTGAAGCTTCTAATTAGCGGACAAAACTTTTCGAAACGTTTTCCACGTTCATATATATATAAAAGATCGTAATTTTTGCAAGCGCCAACGAGAAGCTCTTCTGCAAAGCGCGCTATGAGACAGAGAGGAAGCGCTAAGCGAGGGAAAGAGCGAGTTGTTGGTCGCAGGGAGGAAGAGGAAGGAGCCTTGGGTTTCCAGAGAGCGGCTTGCCCGCGGCATCCGCTTTACCCTACTAATTACGAAAGGCGGTTTAACGTCCGCAACGTGCAGCGTTCCTCGACGACGACGACGACGACGACGACGTCGAGAACGACGCCGACGACGAGGACAACCGTATAAACGGCAACGAGACGATTCGCCGAGTAGAAGGCCGGGAATATTGACCGCTCGAGCGAAAATGTAGGTCGCACACATCGTGTCTCGAGACTTTGGTAAAGTGCACTGGCATGGACCAAAAGAAAGAGAGAATGAAAGAGGCGTTAGGGGATCGAAAAGACCGAAGCCTAAAGATGCGACGAAGACGCATCCATTATTTAATATACGTCAGCAAAAGAATTATGTTGAAAAAATTAGAAATCGAAAGTCCTCTGGAGGATCGAATATTTATCGAACTAAATTTCACTTTCATTGCGAAAACAACTCGGCGATTCTTCATCAGAGTTTTCAAAGTTTAGCTGAGCTATCTTTTAGAATTTCATGTCGAATCAAAAATTCAAAAATTGACTCGCAGTTTTACTCGCAAATTATTATTTTATTAATTAAGGTTGAATAAATAAGAAAAAAAAATTGAAGGTAAGTTAATTTCGATGAAACTTCGATATTAAGTCCATAAATGTTTTAATATTTATTCATGTAAACCAGAAAACTCATAAACGTTATAAAATAGAAGTTTTTGCGTGCGGTCCACATTGAATTACTTATATTACCATATTTACCATGATTTTGTCATAAATATGGTAAAATAACGAGAGACCCTTGGGTCGCGAAGGTCGTAGCCCATATTTCCTCTGTACTTAATATTGTATTAAGTTACATTTATTGGCACAATTTTTTCATTGGATATGTACAGAGTGCACGAAGAGTGAAGGGGCAAAGAGACGACCTCGGAACATGATGAACAGCGCCTCATCTTCTCGTTTTGTAAAGTACAAGAGGATGAGGGAAAGATAGAGGAGAAAATTAATATTGGAAAAAGAGAGACAATTTCACGAGACTTCCGGCCACGAGAAATTCGATTTTCGTAGCAATAAGGAAGATGACGACGATGTAGACCAAAGCCTACTCTACATATAGGACAACGGAAACTGGCTGAGTGCCTGGGGTAGTCGAGGTACAGGGCGAGGTTAACCGAAACGACATAAAAAGAAAAAAAAAAGAAAAAACGTTTTCAAGACGAACTATTCGGGATGCAACGTCTTCAAAAACACAGTTCCGTCGTGCTAGTGACTCGAATTCGATTTCGAAATAACGCAACGCACTCTATCTCTTTTCTTTTTAATTTCGTCTTCCCACCGAACAATCTTCAGTTGGGAAATACGACTGAAGAAAGTGAAATGAACAAATAAGAAAGAAACGAGCTTCTGGCTACTGAAAAAAAAAACTGAAGAAAATTGAATGATTTTATCCAACTTCCGGTTTGGAGAGCTCCTCCCCCTCTCGTGCTCTCTCGCTTCTGACACATTCCGTTTTTTCCACGTCCTATTCCGCGTCTATTTAATTTCCCTGACATCCAAAATATTGTGTGTTTTTCATGACCTTTCTCATGACATACTTACGATTCTTTCCCTCTTGACTTCCCTCCCTGTCTTTCTCTATCTCGGACGTAACACTTTGGCGAACAATTTTACGAGAAAACAAGCCTCTCTCGTGCGACAACTCAGCCAAAGAACAAGTCTGCCAGAAAACAGGTCTCCCGGAAAAACTCTCCTACAATACAAACCTCCTCTTTCTCTCTCTTTCTCTCTCTTTCTCTCTTTCTCTCTCTTTCTCTCTCTTTCTCTCTCTTTCTCTCTCTCTCTCTCTCTGGGAACATCTCTTCCGAATAATAACTTTTCCGGTGACTAACTTTCCGCAATGACAACTCTCCGAAACGACGAGTCTATCATCAGACTAACGTATCTGTCCCGAAGACAATATATTACAATATTACTCTTACGATATATTGTCATTCCGTTGAGTTCCTTGCCAAGATACATAAATCTTTTTTTTTGTCTAATTTTCCCACAGATATTGTTGCTTGAACATTCATTGACACAACGATTAAATGATTAAATCACGCATTGTTTCGATGGCATATTACGAACAGGACGACACATAGAAATAGAGAAATTTCGTCGGATTCCAAGTATACGAGCATCAACATCGATAAAATGATGATGTATTTTTATTACGTATTTAATTTAATCATGAATTTGTTCTCCCACATTATATGATCGTTTATAATAATAATAATATCAATAATAATAATAATAATAATAACAACAACAATGCACAACCCACAAAACGATGCTGACCTTTCCCCTTAATCTCGTCCAATCCCCTGCTAACTGACCCAAATAGTTTGCCGATTAAATTACAACGCTCTCTCTCTCTCTCTCTTTCTCTCGTCATTTATTTCGCTGATTCTACCCATCGGTGGCAACGAAAACTCTCGTTGGTGGAAGGAGTGAGAAAAAAAAGCACTGGAAAATTTCGCTATCGTATACGTTTTAGCCGCATTCGGTCTTTACTCTCTGATAAAAAGTGTATAAAAGCAGAGAAACGGGGCTTGAAAAACGTGGAGAGGAGAGACACACAAGAGATGCGAAACGAGGATGAACCCCGCGACGAAGGGTGCATATATATGGATGAACGATCGATCGATTCTCATTTCCGGAAGTCGCGTGTGTGCTAACAGATTGAAACATCCGGGGACGATCCGCCTGTTTTCGAATATTTTTCCGGAGCTTCCGGAGAAAATTGTATCCTGTGCGAAAAAAACATTTATCTCTACGTTCGATGAAAATTCGTTTAACGCTCTCACCGAAGAATAAATTGTTGGTGAAAATGTGTGCAAAAAAAACCAATCAACGAATGTATCTTAAAAATTATTAACAAACGGACTCGAATATTTCGTTCCCCAGTAAACATTCGCTCGAACGCATTTCTCGCTTCTTATTCCCAAGCGGAAAAAGTGTTTTTTTCTGTTTTTTTTATTCACGGATCGCGATCTAGGTTCAGGTAATGTCTAAAATTATAATTTATTTCAACAACCCAAAGGTTCTCGTTTCACGTTTAACTTTAGATCTCATGAAATCTCTCGTATATTTATTACTCGTTTTTTTTCTATTTTTGCACTCATTCAAATGTTTCTAAACGTTTATACTCATGCGGAGAGTCACATGCACACAGGGTTGACGATGATGAGGTAAAGAGTGAGAAAAGCGATAGAGTCGGACGATTAAGGAAGTCGGGACAGGTGGATCGATAAGATCAGCCACGAAAAGCTTTGAGTCTCGTAGAGGGCTCAAGCGACGTTTATTACGACGTATAAGAGCGAGAGTGAGCTTTAGGGACGAGGATCGGAATTCTCTTTCCCTCTCTTATCCCTCTTTCTATTTCTCTCTAGCATGAAAAGCTCCAATCACGTTATACCACTGAACACACGGTATATTCACCGCATCGGTACCGGCACCGAGTGAAACTTCGATCTCTATATTTATATGGATATATATATATATATGTATATATTTGTATTATATAACCATTCCTGTTGTCCGCGGTCAGCCGAGCTTTTCTTCCCAAATCCCAGCGAGCTCTACTCATGCACCTCTTCCCACACATCGTGAATCACACCGCAAAATGTGTAACCACTAGAGCTCGGATAAGGAGAATATAATATTTAGGAAACATATTTGTACTGTAAAAAAAAAAAAAAAAAAATACGTAGGCAACATATTTGAACTGAAAAAAAAAGAAATAAAAAGAAATGACGATTTTTCTGAGCAAATTTACGATTTCCTGCTAATTAACAAATTCGGTACATTAATTTCTCGACTAAAAAGAAACGGAGTAAAAATAAGAAAATTTGTGATGTTCAATCCTCGGCAATGTTCTTATTAAGTAACAAAAAAGTAGGAATTTTATTTTTATTATTATTATTAATATCTTTTTTCTAACGAGTTTCATGACTTGATGAATATTTCCATGTGGCGTATTGCTCGTTTTATTTGAAAAAACTGACAAACTGTGGAAAATAACCAGAGAATTCATGATCGTTTTGCTAATGAATTGTTTAATACAGGTTAAAAAAATTCGTCTTTTATTTTATTTTTGTAGTGAAAAGCTTTACTTGGAGTTGAAAAAAAAAAAATGTGGTCGAGCAGGATGAAACGGGACTATGATATCTCGGTACTAATGAAGTAATCCAAAAGTGAATGGATTTTCAGCAGAATTTTCGAAAAAAAACAACAAAGAAACCTTATCAAAATAAAATGTCGCATTCTCCCGGAGTATCTCGCGGGGACAACGGAAGCCTGCGGAAGAGTCCGCAGAAGAGACCGAATTAATTATCGGTTTTTTGCGGCGACGAATCGTAGTTTCGTTCTTTCACTCGACTCGCCACTGAATTTCTATATCTGTATTTAATACGTTTTATCCATTCATTTATATATATAATTATTATCTTTTGCCCAGCTACTAAAGTTTGTAGAACTTCGCAGAGGATTTGCATTCTTGTCTTCCTGAGTTTTCGGGCCTTTTGTACGAAATTGTGAGAATATAGTTCTATTTATTAACGGCCTCTCGTTCGATGCGACAAAAAATGTTCTGCAAAGAAACTGAGAGTCTCCTCGTCCTCCCTCTTTCCTCTCTCTTTCTGCCTCTCCCTTGCGTTCCCAAAAAATCGATCTTTCGAACACCCCTTCATTTTCAACGCCCTCCCCTTCCCTCCCTCTGCGCTCCGAACCTCTCAGTGCTCCACAACTTTTTTTACAATCCGCCCTTCAACCAGTCTTACACAAACACAATCAACCACACATATTTACAGTCTCCTTCGTATATCTTCGTCTTTTCTCCGCACCATCCTCCCAACCTCCGTCATCGTATTTTTACGAAAAATCTTCAACTTTTCATTCGCTACGATACTCTCTGCAATCGCTAGCTGCACACTTCAAATTTATATCTATAAGGAAACGTGGGGCAAAATGGAACCCTGGGGCAAATCGGGCGAGCCAAACAAAATTTATTTGTCAACATTCATTTTTACCAAAAAAAAAAGAGAGATAAATTGCACCCCAAAATTTTTCTCGCGAGAGAGAGCCCACTTGCCCCTTTTTTTATTTTTTTCACAAACCCAAATATTCCTCTATTTCGATGAACAAGTGTGTGAATTAATTAAAATCGTCAAAAGAGCATTTTTGTGTTTTTTTTTTTTTTTAAAGGAGCCCACTTTGCACCATAATTTTTTTTTCACGCGATATCGAAAACAATGAGTTCCACAAATTAATTTTAAGATGCAAAAGAAGTATCAAGATCATAGGTAAACCGACAAATCTAGCTTAATTCCTCATGGGGTCCATTTTGCCCCATGTTCCCCTATTTATCTACCCGATTATACTTAATATATATGTAGATATTTTTTTATTATTATTTTTTATATAGACGTATGTATATTTGCGAAATATATGTATGCACACGTGCCCGGTAAAGCTGCTCTCTCGGTTTCTGTTACTACGTGCCCTCTCCCACTCTCTTTTTTTTCTACTCTTGCTATTTCACTCGTTTTTTTTTCAACCCCTTTCCTCTTTGCACCCAGAGTGGGATTACGGTCGGAAAATTCGCGGGTCTCGTTCCGCTGTCGTGGATTTGTCGCAGTGCCGTTGTCGTTCCGCAGCCTCTGTCTCTTTCGACCTCACTCATCCCTCAATCTCCCTCCCTTTTCTCTCTGCACTCCAATATATAACCAATTTCGAAATGCTCATTGAAGTTTCAATTTTTTCACTACCCCGAGAAATGCCCAGAAACAAAACGCCAGTCGGAGGATCCCCCTGGGGCTCGAAAAATTGTTTGAAATAAAAGATTTAAAAAAAATTATTAATCAATATGAAAAACTCTAGATAGGCACAGAGAGGATTTTATTTTCCCGATGACAACCAACAAAATGCTGATCATTTTTAATTAAAATGTCATATTGCGCCCTTTTTAAATAGTTTTTCGATTGAAAAAACATGTGCTTGTGAAATTGAAAAAAAAAATTCATCTCCCCTTAAACAATGTCATGATGTGGTCGAATTTGAGGAGAACAGCTTTAAAACCATTAGTTCACCATTTTGTCAAGCGACGTTTGGAAAAAAAGCGCGTTCAAAGTTCCGAGGGTCGAAAAAATCGAATTTGGCGAGGACAATTCAACAGGATTTTGACCAGAGTCAAAATTTTCTAATTTTACACTCAGAAGGTTTCTTAAAATGAGTACGAATTTAACATATAAATGGATCGGCTTTAGAAACTCTCGATGTAAATGATTGAACGTTCAGCTTGCAATTTCGATTTGCTGTTATGTTGCCATTACTATTTTCGTGTGTAAGAGAGTTTTGACTGATAGAGGATTTTAACGATGGAGAAAAAAAGCTGAGCAAGAAAAGAAGAGATAAAAAAAAAGAAGGCATGGCTGAGGGAAGGGAGAATGAAGTTTGAAAGGGTCGGCGATCGAAGGTTTCCTCTCAGCTGATTCCTGAAGAGGATACTGTACAGCCCGAGAGCGAGAGTGTGTGAGAGAGAGAAAAGAGAGAGCTCGTGCAGAGGTGAGTTTCGTGGGAGCTTACGGAGCCTCCGGTTTACCCGGCGCTAACTGGCAGGACGTTTTAAAGGATTTGCCTCGAGTGTTCCAGTGAGCTCTCTCTCTCTCTCTCTCTTTCTCTCTCATTCTCTCGCTCTCTCTTGCTGTAATAGTTCGCAGCATCGAAACCATCGAACTCTCCACCTCCTCCGCCTCTAACAACCGCGCGACGATCTCTTCAACTTGAAATTTTCAGATGAACGAAAGAGAATTGAAAATGTCACCGCGGATCAAATCGAAAAAGCCCCTTCACTCCTAACACCACTCAAAAAATGTTACATTTCTATTTGTCCTCGAACAGGGGCCGTATTTGTCGAATGGCACATATTTCAACTGCAAAAATAAATGAAAACCTGATGAAAAATTGATGATTTTGCGAATACATTGACGGCCATTTGCATGTAAATTGAAAAAATGTTCTTTTTTTTTGCTTTGAATGATTCTCAGCGATGTAAAAGTTCTATATTTTTGCAAAAAAAACTCGCCTCGAAATAATAAATAACAAAATAATAAATATTTTTGCTCGGCCATGGTATTGATTCATTGATTCATCGTGAGCATCCGGAAAACTTTATAAAGAAATATACGAAATGATTTTTTGAATATCTTTCGCGATCTTTCATTGCTCCTCTCATAAAAGTCACAAAATAAAATTTCTACCTGCGAAAAATAAAAAAACGGTCAAATAACGACGAAACGAAGTAAAAATAATAATAAAAATTGAAAAAAAATAAAAAATGCTAATGATGAATGATGATGATGTTCGTTGCAGTTTATAATATAAACGAGCAATATCAGAGAGAAGCGAAAAGAGTGATATACGATAGAAAGCCTGCACCTCGCTTTTTTAGACACACCGCTCGGATATTAGGTTCGATCATAAATATAAAGTTAATTTGATAATTGTCGAGCGAATGAGACAAAATGCCCTTAAGCATCGAGCTCGGATAGGTCAATTTGTCCAAATGGCTGCTTTAACGTCGGTGCTTCGCTGTTGCTTTTTTTTTTTCACTTTCTGTTGAGCATTTTTTTTCTCCTTTCTACACGCGTTTACGTCGGTGGCCCTCAGGGGATTTGTAAAATAACCCCTTTATTAGATTTGTCGGACTGGGCTCCTCGCAACTTCGAAGAATATCGAAAATCCGCGTGTGGCGCGGTTCGTTCTCTTCACCGGACAACACGCTTTTTCGCCGCCCACCGCGATGTCTAGCCACTTCCGAAGAGTTCGTCTTACGGAAAACGTTTATTTCGGATGATAATGAAATTTCGCAATCGATTCAATAATTTTTATTATTTATTTACATTTGTTCAGTTAAAAAATAATTAATATACCTGTTTTTTTTTCTTCAATATTTATCAATGTCCTATGGACTATAAAAAACGAAAAATTCACGTCGAAAGATTAAAAGGGGCATTTGTTATTTTATTTGGAAAAAAAAATGGAACATATCGCTGTTTAAAAATTTCCATTTACTCTCGTACACAGACATAAATTATTTTTTCGTGATTTTTAGTCACTTGAGCGTAGTGAAAATGATTTGTGAAGGATTTAGCTGCATCTCTACCGGCCTTTTGTGAAAAGTAAGAGAAAAAAAAGGATAGCAACGATATTTATTGTACAAGTCGTTATACATTATGTTAAATCCGGACTTTAAAGCGACGAAACATCGCGCGAGATAAGCGTCTTCTCATAATTCTTGTTGGAGTTGGTAAAAATAAGACATGCCATGGTGAGAGATCTGAAAAGACGTTTTCAAGACCATTTTTCTTAAGGGTTCTCAAGCGACAAGACCGAGATTTATGGTCTTCATGGTTTCGGAACGACGAATAGATTTTTGTGCTGGTTTGACGTTCAAAATGTTAATTTTCATTAGTAAGTAAAATAAATGAATCTAACAAAAAAAAATTGACTTTATAAATACGCTGTTTTTCGTTTCAAAACTTGGATATGATGAAAATTTGTCAAGGATTAATATTGGTTGCAAAAAAATATCATCATTTTTGCAAAAAGAAAAAAAAATGTTCGTTTATAGAAAAAAGAATCAATGTTCCTCTTCGTAAACGTCAATTCAGTGAAATGTTCTCGTGGAAACTAAAGATTTTGTATTTCAGTCTTGGAAGAAAAATTTATAAGTGAAATGGAATGTGTTTTTATAACCAAAGGCAGTAAAAAAAAAAGGATCAGCGTAGTGCCAAGGAATTTGGCGAATGTGACTAAAATGAATTAAACTTTCGCACCGCGCCCTTAATTTCACCAGCTGACAATGTTTATTGGTCGCAATACCGGAACGAGGGTTTACTCCAGAGGAAAGGGTTTGTAGGGAATTTTATTATTTGGCTACGAGAGCTAACGGAAGATGCAAAAGACATAGGGAGGAGCAAAAAGCCCTATTAGAGGCGAAAAAGAGAGAAAGAGAGAGGAAGGGAGGAGAGACCGGATGAAAAGTAGAGGGGTCGAGAACGACGTGTGATTTTCGTGAGCTACGAGGGTGGCCCTCGAGACGCGTTTTCGTCATTCCGACCCTCAAGCTTATTACCGGCGCCAAGTCTGAAGGGGACGCACAAAAGCGTGTGTGGTACTCTGTTTTGTTTCTTTTCTTTTATTTTATTTTTTCTATGCTCTCTTTCTCGACCTGTGGTCCATCGCCACAAACTTTGGCAGCAAAGAAAACCGATCGTAAAAATCCGAGGATCTTATTCTTAAATAAACAACGCAGAAAAAAATCAGACAACAATACTCCAATAAACTGGGATAAATGAATCATCAATCTTCTTTTTTTTTGTAATTTTTTTGTTAAGGAGATTCATACGAATTTTAAACAATTAAACTTAGAGTTCATCGAACGCATGAGAAACCATCGAACCTCCTTAAAAGAGAAAAAAGAAGAAATACTGTTCAATGAATTTTGGGTTAAACCCACAAAATGAAATTTCGTTCGATCTAAATTCCAATTAAAAACGTTGATTCAATATTGAGTCTTTTGCTCGTTCAAATTCTGGATTTTTATACGCGGATTTTTTACGCGGATGAAGCGCTTTTCTCGTTTTGAAATCAAATGGAAAGTGCACTTGCTTTCAATTCAAGTAAACAGAGACAGTGATGAAACAGTGAATTTTACTTGAAAAAAATATAATTTCGGGTACGAGTTTTTTTTCCAGTACAGGAGTATAAATTCTGCGGGATATATTATTGAATCTGGAATCGCTGGTTTTTAGTGGATAGAAGAACACGTAATACACATGGGAAAACGAATATCTTTCGAAGCGTGTAAATACGCGAAGGAATCTATGGAAAATCCTCTCGTTATTGCTGCGGATTACTAGACTGGCAAACATTTTCCATTAGCTTGTATAGAGAACATGGTAAAAGGGGAGATTGCGAACATGGATTTCGCCTCTGGGTTATAACTACATATATAGATATAAGCTCCAGCGAAGATCAAAGTGTTTACGATACGATTCGACATTGAATGCAATCGTGTGTACAAAGATTCAAATACCATTTGTGCCTCACCATATGCAACGATCCTCCGCCCGGTGCACTTTCGCATATGAACTAAACTCTTTTTTTAGTTATTTTTTTTTCTTTTTTTTTTACGAAAACTCCGTTATTGTCATTTGGAAAAGCGACTCTTTGGAAATGAGAACCGAGAAATCTTGACGGTTTGTTGCATGGACGATGATAAACGTGAAAAAAAAAGAATTATGCAGCAATTCGTCAACTGACAAGGAATTTTTTAATAGTTCCCAAAAAATGATAGTAAAAACATTTTTTTTCTGTGTTCAGACTCACATTAAGTGGGGTTTGGTATTTTTTGAACAAAATTTTTGATTGAGCTTTTGAGTGAAAGATTTTGGACGATATCGATCAAAATTTGGAGCTCGATTGAATAATAAAAAATACTCCATCAGGAAGGAATGAATGTATTAATTATTGAAATTGTAAATTTCTTAGATATTCGAAAAAATGTACGTACGAGATAATTTGGGCGAATGTGTTCAATGGTTTCTCGGATAATAGCCCAACGAATTGAAAAATAAATAAGGGAGTAGGATAGAAATGTTTAGAGCAGCTCGCACGCGATGCAACGTTGTTATTTGATTATTTTTTTCAACTTTTTTGAACGTAAAAATGTTCGTAATACGCAGACCTCCCAAGCGTTTACCAGAGAGGTGCGGTTTGGAGGAACGCGTGAAGGCAAATTATTCGATCCTCGTCAAAGTCACGCACCACCCGGAGGAGAGAACACCGAAAAAGGTTAATGAAGATGTTGACTCTCAACGCCCGAGGATGAGTCTTGCGACGAGCACATACGATCCACCAAATATTTTGGGGGACGTGGCCAAACGGGGAGAAAATATCATCGGATTCATACACTTTTAATCCGTAATTCATTTTTCACGCAATCGCACTCTGCAAACGATCATCTGGATTCTATTTTTCAAACATAAACAAAAAAGTAACTTATTCCCACGAAAAACAAACTTTTTTATGTTTCACCGAGTTACCAAAAGATTTTTATTTATTTAACTTCATTTCGAATAATCGTTACCTGATGAAATCATTTCCCGCGACTATTTGCTCGAAGTATTTTCAAAGGATATTAAAAAACGGAATATAAGCTTTCTCGTGACATTTGTACAAAGAGAACGAAAACACTTTTGGGCTTGAGTTTTCCTCGCGTCAAGTGAAAGAGGAAGAAAAGCGCGCGAGACACTCGTCCAGGCTTTTGACCACGAGGAGATCACAAAAAACGAGAGGAGGGAGGCGAGGGAGGAGGGCACACTTGTGAACGACAGAACGATAGAGTTTTCGGCTAAAGAAACGTCAGACGCAGGTGACACACGTACGGTACTCGAAAAATCGAAGTTTGGCAGAAGCTTTCTCTCTTTTTTCTTTTTCTTTTCCTCATATTCTCTCTCTCTCTCTCTCTCTCTCTCTCTCTCTCTCTCTCTCTCTCTGTAGCTTTAGCTTTTCAGGATTTCGTATAATATATAAAATGAGCTCTTCACTCAAGATTTCCTCAACAAGAACCGCTGTTACACGCGAGAGACGAAAAATCCATCGGATTAATTGTTCCCGCAATGATTCAACCAACGGGTGGTCCCAAGTCCATATTATATCCTCACAAACATTCTTAACTTTCTACAGGAGACACTTGTCACCAGGAGAGAAAACATCCTGTTCACGCGATAATACGACGTCAAGAGAATCCGAGTGTATACCGCCCACGAGAAAATCGAGCACTTTGTGTTGAGCGCTGGAAATTGTTTTATCAAATGACAGAAAAAAGTACACGAACAAATGACACTTTCGAAATGTTTACATTCATGATAATAAATTCAGTTTATAGAATAACTGAATTTATTGAAATACTCATAAATTAATCATTTAGTCGTTTCAATAATTGATAACAACTTTATTGATCCGTCACTTTACAGATAAACTGACAAATTTTCAAAAGTGTCATTCCTTTAATCTGTCGTTATCATTAACTACAATAAATAGATATGAAAAGTTGAATAAACGAATTGAGTCCAAAATGAAATAATCGAGACCCAAAAAAAAATGAAATTGAAAAAAATGAGTACAAATCAATGAATATTCTGTCGAGAGAGTGCTTTAATCAAGAATTATTGTCTTTAATGAGAAAACTGGACAAGCTCGCATTAAATGTTTTCAAGCAAACCGCGGCAAGTTCTGAATCATGTTGTGAGCAACCTTGAAAATGACGATACTCGCGACCTTGTGTACCGTCAGAAGATTGACAAAGAAAAAAAAAACGAAAAAGAAAAACGGTGAAGTAAACTAAAAATGGTGTCCCGTCGTCTTAGGCCTGTTAGCTGAGAATGAATAGTCGTGAAATCGCTGGTTGCTCGCGTGAGACTCTCAGGGTGTTCCCCCGGTTCCTTGAGTCGCGAGATATTCCACGACGACGACGACTCGCTCATCGCATACCATAGACAGCAAAACACTTTGTGTTGCTCTTGTTTAGTGTATACGACGACGCGTGCATTTCTCTACCCCCTCGTCCGTACATAAAGCGACGTCTTTTGCATAGGTCATTTCACGCTCGAGACTGCATCACACCCGGGGACGAGCCAAAACGAAGAAAAAAAAGAGTAAAAAAAAAAAAGGAAAAGAAAAAAACACATAATGCGCCACGCCTGCAGCTCCGCCACTAGTTAGAGAATGAACACGAGAGAGCAGTGGTCTGGATATTTTCAACTTTGCAAAGCAAGACACATGCGGAGGACTCTTTGTCTCTCTTTTCCTCTCTCTGCTGTTCTTCTCAATACACGATCTGTATAGCGACGATGCACACATTCCTCAGCGTGAAAAACTCCTCTTCTCGCGAGTTTTAGAAGCATGCGCACCAACTCTCTCTCTCTCTCTCTCTCTCTCTCTCTCCCTCTTTCTCATCCGGAAGACTAATGACGAAAATTAGGACGAAAAATGAAAGTACAGATTGCCCTTCAGACCCTCGATGCATACGTATACGAGGCATTCCAGGCCATTTCCTGCGGTTGTGGACCGAACTATTTTTTTATTATTTTTTTTGTAAATAGTATCCTATGCAAGGAACATCCACACCAATTTTCAGATTTTTATTGTACGTATTTTAGGAGTTACAATTTTTCGAAAATTCAAGATTTCGGAAAGCTCGAAATTTGTAAACGTTTTTTCTGCTTGTGAAATGAAAACTTTGTGTTTTTCTAAGATTATTTCCTTTTTTTTCAATTCTCTAAAATAAAATTTACGAAAAAAATAAAGTTGAATAAATCAATTTTTTTTTTCGTAAAAATTTGAATTTTTTCGCATAGATCATTTATAAATTAAAGATATAGTATAAGAGAGCAGAGCGAGCTCGTTGACACAGAGCATAGGTTTGAAAAATGTTTATTTTCATTTTTTTCAAAGTGTGTCATCGTGACGAATGTGAATAGGGAGAAAATGGCACGAGATACAAACGATCTGGCAATTAAGTGTGTCGATGTGTGTGTATACCTGAAAATATGAAAAGAGAAACAAAAAGTCCTGATGGTGTTTTAGACGATAGTGTAAAAAACAGAATAATCGAACGGAAGTACGTACTATCAACGAGGACTTCCGGTTGAATACGAAACTACGCAGCGTCCACAACGTGTAGGAAAAAAAGGGAAAAATAAAAAGAGTTGAAAAAATGAAAAAAGGCATGTATATCGAGAGGAAAAAAGAATGCACGCCCTTTTTCCTGTTATGTATTTAATTTTACAGACTTTTATAAATATATGTATATTTTTTTTCTCGTATATATATGCATCGGTTGACTGCTGTTGCTGCACATATGAACTAGTCTCGTGCACAAGTGCTCTATCGAATTCTCTTTCGGTTCTCTCCTGAACGCAATAACGGACCCAGTCGTTCGAGGGTTCGCCATTTCTTTTTTTTTTCTTTTTTTTTTTTCGAAGCTCTAAACTCGCGGTTCAAATTACGCACTCGAGTATCCAAGGGCCGGACTATAAATAGAGCAATATTTTGGTTTCGGTGGATATGTATATGGAAGCAAATAAAAATTGACCGCACAGCGTACTTATTGTTGTTTATCTTTTTTCAAGCATGAAATCTGCACACAATGCTCGAGCGGAATTTAAACAATAATGAAAATTCATCATTTAAATGAATTTTCCAAACAAATCGTTCGTACAAAGACTCAAATTGGCTTTCGATATAAATACATTATGGTTAACGAGCGTAAAATTGCGTGATCTCGAAAACGATGAGACTAACCTTCGGCTTTTGAGTCTTTTATTCGTACGTAATGTGTGGGTGTACGTTTACATGGATTTACGAAGTTATATGGTTCTTTGGATGTTTGTAGGAGGCCACGCTCTCCGTCTGGCAATCTTTCCGCCACTTAATAATTCCGTAATAAGAGAGGAACGATCTTGGATCGTGGGGTCCATATGTCGATTTCTAGGGAACAAAAAAAATCGAGGGAAATCGGTAAACGACCTTAAATCGGACGGTTTAACCTGTCGTTTTGGTTGCTATATATCAAATCTTGATGTTGAAGGTTCTTCTTTTCACGTAGGACAATATGCAATGCATTTTTTGTTTCTCATACTTATTTGCCTCGTTGTAGAGACATGGAGCAACCGTTTTTCGTCGGTGAATAATAATTCTCGTGAGAGCTCGAGTTCGAACGTTTTCCAGACCTCTGATCGCTGTAATATGCGCTTTGGACCCAACCAAAACGATTAATATTCATTCGAGATGTTCATCCCGTTGGCCAGCTACAATTCTTAGCTTTAAACAGACCTATTTATACAGGGTGTCCTACCACAGATGGTTTACTTCGTGGACTTTAATTCAGGCTCAAATTTCGAGGCAAATAATTCAATACAGTTTTTCTCTTCGATTCCCTCCTGCTAAGTTATTTATCGCGTTAACGTCAGTGAAGCTGAAGTTCTTCAACAGCGAACCACGTCCAGACGGTTAGAGATAGAGCAAAAACGCATCAGACCAATATTATAGAGTATCAAATTTCCTAAAAAAAAGTATCCCACACTGTTCCACCTATCTCCAGTATTTTGGTCGAGAACGCATCATGAAACATAACCGGGTTTGCAAGTGACATTTTTACAGATCTTTTTTCGATCTAATTTTAAGGCTTTATTACAAAAGATAGAAAAATGTTGATCGGGAGTTTTTTGCTGGAAATTTAATCCTCTACAACTTTGGTCCTATGAACTTTTGTCCTAAATCCAACCGTTCTGGGACCAAACTCGACGAAAGTCCTCTACCTTTCATTTTCGTATCGAATGTTCCATCAAAAAAACCTTATCAACTTAATCGATTGAAAATTTAGGACTAATCTTAAGTGTACGTGGGGATGACTTTGCCTGATGAGACACCCTGTATATTTAGCTTCGAAAACGGACTGTAAATGGCTAGATGTAGACAAGCGCCGCCGCAGTGCGAGAAACTAAAAGCCAAAGAAATTATGGCTTCAAGAGCCCTGCTCTCATATGTTTATCCAGGGATACACGATACATTACGCGTGGACCGAGCCAAAAAATAAAATGGTGTGTGAAAGAGAAATGAGACAGGGGAAGGGAACGTATAGACGAAAGTAACAGAAAATTTAGGACATCGAATATAGGTCTGCTTTCTCCATCTCACTTGAGAATCTCGAAATTTATTCCACGAAATCATTATATTGGTTTATGGAAGACCAAGCTCCACGTAAGGCTCTTCGAGTTACACATCGTGTGAGAGCTCTATTATATATACAGAGGCTAAAACAACGTAAGGACTCAACCTTTAAGTACCAAACTGTTTCGCTCTCCTTCATCAAGACCCTTCTCTTCATTCCTTGTCAAAATTCAATGTTAAAAGGACAAGAGGAACACTCGTTTGTGTAAATGTGTATATTATTGTGATTTTTTTTTTTCTCTCTCTCTCTCTCTCTCTCTCTCTCTCTCTCTCTCTCTCTCTCTCGAAAAGTCGTTCGATTATATCTTCAGAATTCCAGAAGTTGTTTTCAGCCCAAACACAAAAAGGGACAATTGTTCGAACACATATTTTCGAAACAAATAAAGTTTGTATTCGTTTCCAATGGAAAATAGGGACAAAAAATTGACTAAAATTTTATTTTTCAATAAATTTTCAACAATTCTCGAAAAATGGAGTAAATTTGAAAAATAAATTACGTTTTATTCCAACGTATTTTTGCACGAGACTCGGTGTGTAGCTTAGCAGTAACAAATCACGTGGGCTTCGCGAGAAACTTTGGAGAAAAGCGAGATGGGCGAATAAGAAGTATGATGCACGGCGGATGGGAAACATAAAAGAATGAAAAAGGCTCCTCCAACAACGTCTTCAAGCACGATTTACCGGTAGTAAGTGAGTTGACACAAAACGTGACTCGGCGAAAGAAAAAAAAAACAAAACAAAATCGTTTTCGCACGAATCATACGCATTTTCTTTTTTTTTAAGACCGAGTGACGCTCGTACATGTGATAAATATTGAGGGCCAACTCAAGCAAGAAAATCATGCTTTTCTTTCCCTCTTTCCAACCAACCCGATTCATTTGAATTGTGCAGATATTTTTCATCGAGTTCCCGATGGAACTACGTGCGGTGACAAAAAGGTACTACATTTTTTAATCGATACGAGTATTCATAAATTGAAACGAAGAAAAAAAAGCGATCGTGATATGGGAAAAACTTGAGAAATACAATAAATAATAATATTATGTTCGTATGTCATCATAGATTTGCATCAATAAAAAGTGCGAGGCTGTCGAAGAGATGCTGACAGTCGTGGGCGGGAATGTGCCATGAAGTGCAGGAAAATGGTACCAAGAGCGGAGAAAATAACACCACGACCACTTGAGCCATGAAACTATGATCAACATATGTTTCGATGTTTCCTTTGACTATACAATTTTTTAAAAAACAATTTGTCTCTATTTTATTGTTATTATTATTATTATTATTCCTATAATTATAAGTAAAAAAATCGACCGTGAAACTTATTTCCATAAATTTAGTGTCGTTCGTTGGATTTGAAAAATATATGAATATCAGTAGGAAGGTGAGAGAGTTGTTAACACAAAAGTAAAAATTCTTTCGAATAAAATATTCTATTGATCGATCGCACGTGTGTAAATCCCGCTAGGCTGCTGGTCGGGGAAAAACGAGAATGAAGAAGAGAAGGAGGAGAAGAAGAAGAGGAGGAAGAAAAATAAAAGAAAGTTATGTGTATATGTACGTCGTCGACGACGTCCCTTTGAATCTTTGCCTCTTCATCAGCGAGTAAGAGAAGCGTAACGAGGAGACACGAGAGAAGCAACAACTTCTTCTCGTCATTTCATTTCCTTCATACAGCATTTTTACCACTTATTATAAGCGCTTAACTGTCCTCTCCATACGCATAACTGCGTTTTATTTTAAAGAAACAAATAAAACAGAGAAATCAAATCAAACATTACATGAACAAATGCGAGGAGACACGAGCCACTCAGATTTTCCATATGAAAAGACAGCGAACGAGACATTCCGAAACTTTCTTCCTTATTCTCCTTTATGGACATCCATTGGATAAGCGACGGTTTAAAACGGAGAAAGAAAAAAAAAAAAAGATTAAAAGTGTGTGTTTTCTTGACTACACCATCGAGGACCCTCTTCCTGCTCTTGCTTGCACGAGTACGTGCCTACGAAAGTACCATCTTGAGATGTTATCGCTCAAAATATTGTCTTTACCGAGGGGAAAAGAATTGCACTCACATTTTCTTAGAGAGAGCCGAAATTTTGGTGAGGTGTCGAAACGGAAGAGCCTGAGATATAAGTGATGAGTTTTTCTACACTTTTTCAAAAATAAAAAGCCAACGAAACATGTTGGACAAAAATAATAATAAAAAATACATGAATTTTTTGTTTTAATTGCATTTGACGATTTATGGGTTTAATCTAAAATCGTTATTTGATTAATTGCATATTTTTTCTTTCATCGCAAGCCAATATTCTGAATATTTTTTTTAAATAATGAAAATTTCGATGCCGTAAGCAGCGAACAACAATCTGCGACATCAATAAATCATTTATTTGTTTTCTTCCACTCTAAATACTTTTTTTTTTTCTAATGTGTTAAAAAACAAAGAAAAATGGAATTTATGATCAATAAAAGATAATGACTAATCCAAGTGATGTTAGTGAGTCTCTGATGGGTTAACGAACAAGTTTATCTGATGGAATCTCGTTCACAAATCCCCCGAGGCTTCGACAGACTATGTTGTTTCCTTCATTTTTCGGTCCCTCCCTCGTAACTCAACGATGCACCTGTACATCCCACGACCACACCCGAATGCTTTTTGTAGATGCCGTATGCATTCGACGATTGTGCATAGCACAGAATTTTCAGATCCCAGGCGACTTAAAAATTTGTAAATCGAAGAAAAAAAACATCGAAAATGTATTCATTCAATAAAAAGAAAAAAAAACTGATGATAATGACGAAAAAAAATATGGTTCCTGTAATTCTTCGTCCCAAAGATCGAAATTTCGTAATTTTTTAATTAAGTTTTTTTAAAACCCACAATAAATGAGATTCACCAAAAAAAAATTCGAAGCGTATTTTTTGGGTCGCACAAAAATCAGAGATTCATGTGGAAGAAAATCCTTGAAATCGCCACGAATATAAACAAAGTTGTAAAACTTTGTTTATCGATAGAGATAAGATTTTTTTGATTGAAAAATTTGGCTTAATATCGGAGATAAGTGGTTTGGCACGAGCTGTTGAACACGTGCTGAATATATTTGAGTCCCATTGGGTGGGTCATGGGCTGTAAATTATAAGAATAAAAGAATGCAACGAGTGAGATTGAGAGATGTGTGAAAAAAATTTTTTGGAAAACCCCCAGATGCTCGAAATCGAGGGAAACTCCTCCGTTGTGCTTACACGTGCAAAATCCTCGAGGAACAGTTTATCTTGTCGCTGGACTGGTCGTTTGGCCAAGTCTTCGTTTTTCCCTCTCGTTCTATTTCTTTCTCCCTTTTGCTCTCTCTTTCTCTCTCTCTTTCTCTTTTCGTTCATTCTCTTACTTCGGTCGTTGCTTTGTAGATATATTGTCGGTTCGTGGCAGCAGCGAAGAATAAACAAAACCAAACCGTGAAATTTCGCATTTAGCCACCCACCTCGCGTTATATATTCAACAAAAAAATGTACCAAACATTTCAAAAAAATATTAAGGAGTTTCGGTAAAAGTGACGAAATGTAACCATTTTATTCAAATCAAAGAAGTTATTTTTTTTTTTTTTTACGTTTCATGCAACTCCGTGAACTGTTTCTGTCAAATAACTCAACCATTTTGAACTTTAGCCAAATAATGCTCAGGACTAAACTCATAGGAAATTAAATTCTCCACAACTTTTGTTCCAAAGTTTTTTCTCTGCTATCAATATTTTTCGAATTAAATGAGAAAAACAAAACATTAAAGTGAAATTATTGGATTATTTCGATTATTAGAGTACATTTTAATTGAATTAACATAATCAGCCTAAATCAGTGACCTCCTAGATTGAGAAAATGATCGTAATCGAAGATATTACAATTATGACACGCCATTGTGTCTCCGTATACAAAAGATATGTTCGTGAGTGGGCTCGATTGGAGTAAAAAAAAAATTAAATGATACGTGTATCATTTGAATGCTTCGTATTTATTTGTATTTTTACATCCCGATTGGAAATGAGTATAATAAAGTATGGGCGTAACGATTCGTTTCGCTTGTCGTTTTACACTCGATCGGCCACGCTTATCACGAATAAATTACGAATTTGGTATATTGTGAGTATTCGTAAGAGCATGCGAGAGGGAATCAAAAGGCGATTGCATGACATCGCGAACGCGACGAAACGAAAAAAAAAAAAATGAGGGACGCAGGATCAACTGCGATGTAACTGATCGAAGCGACGTTTGCCACCAAGAACCCCGCCCATCAAAAGGGACATCAACGAGAAAAGATCTTTCTCTCTATCTTTGCTGCATTTTATGTTTATTATGATTTTGTTTCTTCCTCGTAAAAATGCACACACATGCACTCGTCACATTTGCATTTATATTCGATCGATCTCAATCCTTCCTTTCCTTTCCATCTCCATCATACCTTTTAGCCCGAAGTCTTAGTTTTAAAATCGGTCCATATAAAATATTTTCTCTGAATATTTTCCCCGCCGTTTTCAAGATACGCTGCATTTAGTAAAAACCTCAATTTCGGTCAAAATCAGAGTATTTTTACGAAAAAAAATCGTACGGTACTTTTTCAAAAACGAAATTGAAGCGTTTGATATCCCCTTTGAAACTGTGATGGATAAAATTGTGAAGAAATTTTTCTAGTAGACGGGCAGCATTTTCAAAGCCGAAAAGTTGTCAAAAAACTGCGCCCTTCAAAAGCGTCTGCCGGTCCAAAAAAAAATTCTAAAAAATTTTCCAAAGCGGGAAAGTGAAGCTAAAAATGTCCCCTTCAAAATGCTGTTTATTAAATTCTCTTACGACCCTTATCCACTGAGATATCAAACTTATTCTAAGGCTGAAAATTTCGATCGGTGAATCCATACTTTTGGGCGAGAGTTTACCATGTAATATATGCACATATGATAAATGTGAGTATATCGATGTCTATAGCCTCGAAAGAGTCTTCCTGGGATCGTAAAATCTTGGCAAACTATCTGCTCCAACGAAGTTTAGTCCTCGTTTCTAGCACGAGTGTATATATTTATTAAAATATATCTATGTATCGAAAGATATATGTTTGAAACTTATATACAGTGAAGTTACATGCCGAAGGATAGGGTCAAACGTCCGATAATCCTCAAATGAATATTGCCGCTTTATTAAACCAACACTCAATAACATTTTTTTTTTCTTTAAAAATATCGTACGTGTCGCTGATTATCATTTTTTCGAACATTAATACTTATTATTTTAAAGAAATCTCGTAAAAAACGACTTTACCAACTTTCATCTTGATACCACAGTTTTTCAACAAGTCGATTATTACCGAATAATCTCTTGTCTTGATAATCTTCTCGTATAAATATATTTTACATATTTTACAACAAATCTTTCTCAACCAGAAATCTTTTCACCGTAGACAGAAAACGTTGTGGATCTTCGTCAATTTTTCGCTTTAAAAAATATCCAGGAAGTAAAAAAAAAAATATGCGCTGATCGAGCCACTCGTAAAGGTGAAAAACTTCTTGCGCAACAAATTTTTCAAACACGAGACTTTGAAGTTTATGTGATTGAGCCTGAATTATTGACGTAAAATAACTTTAATGAGAATAATACGATGAATTATGATTTTTTTTTTACTGGGCCAGTTTGTAAAGAAAATTTTAACGAAATCTCAGAACCGATTAATAAAAGACGATTAAATAGAAAAGTACAAATCGATCAAATATCTTTATTGCTTAAGTGAAAATATAAATAAAAAAAGGAATACATTTTTCCTTTCTATCAACAAAGCAGCAGGATGTATGCCTAACTTATAAGATTGGCCATAAAAAAAAATGGAATCAATCATCGATCGTAATAAAGTCTGTACACAAAAAGCTGATAACTTTTGATAAACAGAAATCAGCTTTTTCATTGCGAAAGTGTGAATAAAAATAACATCAACTTCTTTCTATTTAATAACGACGATACGGTAAGACTTTTTATAAACCGAACAAATTTCCAAGGAACTAAATCCCCGAAGAAAAACCTGCAATCAATCAATCGGAGATGATCATAAAAATAGTCACATAAAAAAAAAAAATAGTGACTGGATAAAAGTCAAATATTCTTATTGCATATAGACGATGGAATGGAATTCCTCGCATTCTCGTAATCTGCTCCACCCTCTCAATCTTTCGACTCGGTGAAAGAAAAAAGCGTTGCACGCCGGTTTCTTACTCGAGGAAAAAAGAGAGAGAGAGAAAGAGAGAAAGAGCATAGACGCGACGAGTACTTGGATGATTGGAAAGATGCACGAGAGAAAAACCGAGCCTAAAAATCCAATATAAATATATATATGTGTATATATTTGAGTATAATCTTTGATCGACGCGCGTGCGTCCCTTTCTTTTCTATTGAAGGAGTGCGGAGGGGGGTATAAATTCTCGTCCGTGTGTACCCGTGTATTTTGCCGGGGTCCACGTGCGTGGCGGACTAGTAAGTGTGCTCTGGGATGAAGAAGGAAAGAGCAAAAGAGAGAGAGAGAGAAAGAGAGAGAAAGAGAGAAAGAGAGAGAGAGAGAAACCACGAAGAGACTCGGCACACGGCTTTAGAATCTAGTACATATCTATATACACAAATATATATAGATATCTATGTATATAGATATATGCACATGGACATGCGGTGGCAAGAGCGCGGGACACTCCGAAGCTCCCCATGGCTCACGAGAGGCAAGAGAGTCCAAGTGAGCTCAGTGTTGCGATGGTCACCAGGCTGTAAGGTCGTAGCAACCACCGAAACTCGTGCATCAACCCTTCCGAAGTATCCAAACATTTCGATCGCTCGTCAATGAAAAAGAATCTCCAAAAAAATCATTTTCATTTTATTTTTTCGTCCAGATTTATCGAATTGACAGAAAAATTGCAAATCCTTAAAAAAAAAAAAGAACTCAAAATTGATACACTTTTTTTTCTGGTCTTCGTATCGCGAGTGCTAATTGCAAATAGTTTGATGGAGAGAGAATTCGAAAATAAATAAAGAAATAAAAAAAAAGGTTTGGAAAAGGTGGAGCAGAGTGCATCGTGAAAGATTTATTTAACCGAGAATCGCGGGGGAAGTGCATGAAAGGAAGAAAGAAAAAAAAGGGAGAAAGAAAGATTAATTTCTTTCAATGGTAAAGTGGTGTTAACGGAGAGAGGGGCACACAGCATCCATCTCGTTTCGATTAATCATACCAATTGAAATAACGAGGTCTTTTAATGCACGAACGACGCTCGAGTTTCTCAGCTACGAATAATATACATATATATATATTATTTTTTTCTATACGTTGATATAAACGTATTAAATATCGTGTACGAACATTTGTGATCGTGTAATGTGTGTTTATCGTCGTGCATGTAATTGCGATCGAGTACATGTCGAGAGCAAACTGTGATTTTTGCCACTTTTTTTTTTGCTCTCCTCCTCATCAAAGGAACATTTATAAATCATTAATCACGATCGAGCCGAGTGAATCCAGTGACAAATGTCGATTAGACTTATCGTAACATCGATCGTTACTGAGAGCAGGACAGCACGAAAACTCGAAAGAACTCAAACGATCGAACGAGAATGTGATTTTTATATTTCAACAATCACGTACGAAAACAAATGACTTTAAACTTAGTTTAAAAGTTAACGAATAACGCGAACTTTTGAAAGGTACGTTTGCACTTTATTCAATTTATCATTTTATCATTTTTTTTCATTTTTTTCTTTTTTATTTCATTTCAATGAAATAATAGAAATAAAGTCTATAAATAAAATTGATCTACGAGCGAGCACGTGACCGCCCACGCGATGTGACGTTTCTCGAACGCTGCACCTCGTCCACAAAGTTCAGCCACCCTTTCGATCATACGTTGCATTCAAACTGGACCAAATTAACAAGAAACCCCGTTTTTTGCTTCAAAATCTCCAACGATAAATATCAATTTTTGCTTCACCATATTCAAAGCGTTTAGAAAAATTCTTCATTTTATACACGAACCAAATTATGATCAACAATATTTCGTAGCAACGAAACATTTTTTTTCACATTTAATTTCATGATTTTTTAATACAAATCCAAAAAAACATTGGGACGATTTCAATGATCAATTATCACTTTGCGCTACGATCTCATACAAAATTTCAATAAAACGTCGATTGAAATTTGATTTCTAATTATTCTGAAAAAAATATTAATTCAAATACTTGTCAAAATAAAAAAAAAATAATAATAGAAAAAATACAAAAAACACGTAAATATTCAAACGTTCGTTCAATACAAAGTAAGACGATTTTTAGAATTCTCAAAAATCTTACAAAGTATAAAGTCATGACCTTTTTTTGGGTTATTACATCGACAAAAAAAACAGACACATATTTCCAAATATTGTGATAAATAAATCATATTTAGGTGCTCATAAACTATCCAGCAATTTAGCAATTCTCGAGTCTTTAATCTGCAACGTTGTCGGAAGTTTAATTAGATTAACGATCACTTTGTAAGGCCAATATTAGCGAAGTAGAACTGTTTTTCATGCCCGCCTTTTTTTTCGATCGTAAAACTATATTCCTAAAGAGTCGGGTAAAAACATAAGCTTTAGTTACAACAGTAAACGATAAAAATAAATAATTTTTTTTTATGCCCATAATTGAAGCATAAATCTTTGGTTCTCTCTTTCTCTCGTAAACGGATATAAACTCGATGGATTCTTTGGTGAAATGTAACGAAAGGAAAAAGCGCGTCACGGGGTATCGATTAACGTGGAAACTCGTACGCCACTGGAGAAATCAGCGAATCTAAGAGTGCGAACGAAACGAGCGAAGAGTGATGCTGATGCTGAATCAGTCTCCTCTCTCTCTCTCTCTCTCTCTTTCTCTCTAATTTTACCTTGAGCAAAACTTTTTGAGGGTGGTAAAGGAGGAGGATGGCGAGTAAAAAAACTCTGTTTTTTAATGCCCCATAAAACCAGCTGACTTCCGAACAGCTGGTGAGCCTCTTTTGCCTGCGGATGAAAAATTCCACTCGCGAAGGCATTCTGATAGGGAACAGCAAATTTCAACACCTGATTTTTGCTTTATTTTTCCATTTCATTTCTACAATTCCGAAAAAGAAAAGAAAGAAAATCCATATTTTCTCTAAAAATTTATCGAGAACCCCAACAAATAAGAAAAGAGTAGATGCAAGAAAAAAATTAGAATCGATAGTAAATCCAATGTTTCACTTTATGAAAAAGAAAAGTCCTCAATCAATTTACGAATTAATTACAGACGTTGATCAACAACTTTAACCGGAAAGGGTTGTTAAAGGTTCGTTTTTACAAATCTTCAAATTCGATTGGTTTTTCCAAACTTTTTCTTTTCTTATTACTCATCGTATTTAATTAACGTGCAATAAGAAATTATCTCGACTGAGCTCAATGTAACTATAAGTAATCCGATTTTTCACATTGTGGTTTGTGTGCAGCAGGTTTTGTTTGTTTTCCGGACTAGATCGGATTCCAAACAGTCCTTGTGTAGACAACCCCTTCTGTCTATATATATATATATACATGGCCTAATCGGAATACCCTGACCGGCCGGTTATACGTTTGTCAATCCCAAAATCATATATACAGCAAGCATACAGCCTCGGGCACGTGTATATATGTATATATAAGTACATACTAACTATGTATATGAGTAAGAAACATTCCCTATCAAGGGGAAGTAATATTTGGACAGAGATTACAATTTCATGCCCAACTACATTTTTTTTTCGTCTATGAATGAAGTTCGTTAAAATTCAACGATTTTATTTTGATAATTGTTGAAGAAAAACTGTCACATGTTCACAACAAATGTGCATTTTTTAAATGAATAAACTTACAGAATATTTATTGTGAGAATAAACCAAAAAATGAGAAGAACTGTGAGGATTTTATTCTAAAAAAAAGATCGACTCTAAAATCGATGTATTTAGTGTAAATTCTTTGGATGACATTTAAGAAGGTTTCTAAATGAATTCATGAATATTTAAAATACCCACCAATCGTTCGTATCTTTTGAAAAAAAAAAAAAAAATGTCCTACGACTTGAATTTCTTGATAAAGGGTTTGGTTTGAAGATAGAAACACTTTTTCGTAGATAAACAATGATTATTCCACTTGACTGGAAAGTGTCTGTATACGAGGGCGCATTTGGGTAAAGCCACAGGGGAGAAATTCCATTCCAGACTGTTTCGAGACGTGGAATGATCTGTCGAAGATTTTAGACAGATCGATAGGCTTCGATGAGCTCTTGACCATGAGGAAAGACACGAAATTATTCAGTCAAGCTGAAAAAGAAACGTGACTGGTCATATGGGCTCGAAGAAATTTGGGGAAAAAGTTATTGGAAGTCAACATTCTTGATGCTTTCTTTCATTTGTATCACGTCTTTTAAGCAACTCGTTTAATTTGCCGTAAAAAAAGGAACAGTGAGACGGAAATAAATTTAGGGAAACGTCAGATTGTGACAGTTCCAGTGAAAATTCTTCAAAGTTCATGGTTTCGAATTTTTCTGCTAATTCTGCTCCATAAACGTTAATTATTTGAAAAAAAAAATTGTTTGTTATTATTCTACAAGCTAAAAAAGTTTTAATTGTTTTCAACATTTGCTTACATTGCATCTGATCTTTTTCTTTATGTCGAGTTTTGAGTGTCGGCTTTTTTAAGTTCAATGTACGAGATTGAAAAAAGCAGGGAGAGGGAGATGGGATAATGTCGAATAATGTGTGATGTCACGTACTCTCTCTGAAATAACGTGCCTTTCCGTGCGTCTATAAACGCTCGCCGACTCGTCTCGAACGGCTACAATGACGAGGATCTTAATCTATTTCAGTAGTGGCTAGCCTTGTCGGAAGTATCACTCGACGAGTGCTCATCCCTATTGTGATAAAACTCACGCGCGGCACGAGCGATGCACAAGTCTGTCCGGCTCGTTACTCCATATACATTTTTTACATAAATATATGACGTTTCACTCAAATTACTTCTTATCTTTGGCTCTTTCGTCTTTTCTATTCTATTTATTTTCTAAAAATCTTATTTCATTTATTCAATGATCACTATTATTTGAAATTAACTTGATAATGCAACAAAAAGTTAAAAATGTGCGAATTTTTCGATTTATCGGTCTTTGCTCACTCGATTATTTCTTTTTAATTTATCATTTATAATTCGTTTATCACTTTTATACTTTGTTGCGCGACAATATTCAAATGAACTCGGTGCATATTTCCTCTCTTTTCTTTATCTCATTTATTTCTTTTAAGTTGAATTAACAATTTATCTAAATTTTGTGTGTCAATTCGAAGATAACACCATAAAAATGTGACCATATCAGCCGCTTTATTTATTCCTTAAAAGTGTAATTTTAATAATTATAATTTATCGCCATTTCTATAAATTTGTTTTGAGATAAAGTTTGAATAAAACAGTGAGATAATATTTTCTCCCCTTGGTTTATCTTATCTAATTTATTGCTCAAAAATTGAATTTCGTTTGCTGACAGTTTATCGTGATAGTTTTTTATAAATGCTGCATTCGTAGATAAATTAGAAGGAAAATCGTCAACATAGTTTCTCGTCTTATCCTAAACTTTTTTCCTCTTTCATTTTCCACTTTCTCACCATTTCATATTGATAAACTTATCGCCAATAGTGAAAATAAATTTTAAGATAAACCGAAGACATAACAATGAACACGAAATGTTTTATACTAGATTTTTTACGAAATATTGCACAAATGAAAACGAAACAGCCCAATTATTCGATTGAGGAAAAACGTTCGTAATTAATATGAAACTTGGATCGAACTGGTGAAAATCGCGTTATATATTTATAAAGAATTCCAATCCACTGTCTGGCGATTTGTCTGCCGATCGAATACAATTTGTGCGCGCGCGACTGTGGTCCTGGACCACGTGATTCTCAAGATTTCCGTCATTGCCTATGTCCGGTCCTTCAGCCGGTTCAGTCTCCGGATTATGGACAAAAAGTTAAAAATAAAAAAGAGAGGGACGAAAGAAACGAATTGAAAAATATCGTATATTGAAGTATTATTCGAAGGACACGCATATTTTGGAGATTAGGAAGATTATAATAGTAAAAAAAAATCAACTCCGTAGTTCGCAGACTCGTATTGTTTATGGCGTGATTTTGAAAAAAAAAAAAAAATAGTGAAAAACGAGTCGTAGGCACGTGCCAAACTGGAGCAGCAAACATACCAAACGACATTCTCTACGATTCGTCTCTATTTTGGTTTCTCGAACAATGAGGTCAAATTTGGGAACAATAGAACTGGTCCGAATATAATTTTGCATACTTGTATAAACTGAACCTTTTGTCCCTAGCCAAGCTCTCCTTTCACTGCTGACCTCAACTCGTCTAAATAAGCATCGAAGGATTAGAGTATTCTTCGAAATTATAATACTCGATTTTCCACTTTTGTCCTTTACAAAAAGACATGCAGAATAAAAAAAAAAAGAAAAAAGGCAAAATTATCATGGATTTTGACGTAAATATGCAAAATTTTGTACGAGTGAGAATACAATGAAAGAATCGATTATATTTTACGATTGAGAATAACGATTGAAGGAAAAAATAATAAGTTGGGAAACGTGTCAGTGAGCAGCAAGGCAGAGAATAATCTCACATTCCAATTTTTGCCTTAATTGCAAAGTTCGTTTTTTTTTTCAATACTTTTGACATATTAGGAAAAACGTACCGTTACCGTAATTAGAAATAATTAAAACCACGAGTGCAATAATAACTTCGAAAAATTAATGGAATCAACGAATGCAAAAAATGTGACGGTGAATCTGGATAAAAACCAACAATTGTTAATCGATGACGTGACTCAGTTTATGGGACTCGATGATGAGAGGTTTTTTTTTCGACAATACCGAGTATACACATCATTGCACCGATATATTCGTGCAATTTGCCAATTTCTCGAGCACTTTGACATAATAATTGTGAAAATGTATATAACACGTGACTCCGAAGGGCCTCGTGCACATTGTATATGGCACGGATGAGTGAGGAAGAGAGAGAGACTCGTAGTTTCCTCGTGCTTGCATTGTTCGCCATTGCAACAGCAATGAGAAAAAGAGAGGAAGAATACACGACAATAGAATCAGATGTTCTGTTAGGCATAATGGAGCGCGTGGCCTACACGCTAATGAAAGGGTTGCACCTTTGAATGTATACTATACACAAAATGCATGTGTATATAGTTCTTCAAACCAAATATATATTTATACACACATTTATGAATATTTCTATATATATTTTCATTTACTACGATCAGTGTTTCTCATTCTTCTTTAAAATATCGCAATATCTTTCACAAGTTTTTCCGAACCAAATAGTTTAAGGAGTTTCGGTGCACGTCCTACAATTCAATGGTTCAGCTTATCTTTAGGGAGAATCAGGGGAGGAAATTCTAGGGTTTTCAAACAAAGCTTCAGCTTTGCTTGAATCTTTGCTTTGCATCAAGCAAAGCAAGAGAAACTTGACAGAACAAAATTTCGGATTAAATTACATGATTACGGAAATTACTGATGAACGTTTCCGCGTATCAAAGAAACGAAATAACTCAATCAGCTGTTTTTTGGATTTTTAGTAAACTCGACTGGCATCCATTTTACCTCGAAAATATAACTCCTTAAATCGTATGAGTTTAAAGAGAAATGAGAACCAGCAGCGTGAGTGCACTAAAACGAGCCTCAAGTGCATGCACTGCTGCGGGGGCCAATGTCAGAGTTCGAATCGATAACGTGGTGATTTCTCAACTTTGCACCGTTCTCTGGTCTTCAACTCTTATGGAGATATATATATATATTTATATACATGTATATTCGCACTGTAATAATAGTGTAGAACAATGAAAACGTGTGCTAGGTCGACAAGGGGATTCCACATAGAGAACAAACTCCACTTTCAACTCTAATTTTCTTTCGCTCGAAAATGAATATGAGAATCGCGGTTGCGCGCGAGGGCATTGGGAAAAGTTTGAATATATCGTAACGGAACGAGAAACAGTAGGCCACAACTTTTTCGATCGAGATAAATTTTACACCGTGAAAAACATAAAAATCGATGGTTTTTATCTGATTTTTGCTTGCGATTCTTTTTTTTTTAACTTTTTTATTTACTGATTGAAAGAAAAATTCATTTTTACTTGGTTTATCGGTATTTTAACTCTTTTATTGGCTGATTTTCCAATTCGATGGAGAGACAAAAATTTTGTTGGTAAGTTCGTTAATAATAATGGTCGTAATTGATTATGTATTTGTGCCTAAAGGTGCAGCCGAAAAATCATATTCTGAGCCACGTTCTCCATGACACCCCCTTTTTTAAACATTCGTGCACACGTCATGTTCGTGGAATCATAGAAAGTTCAATTGCACGAGACATATAGACAGCGAGGAATAAACGAATGCAAGTGATGACGAATGAAAATGCATACGAGAATGAATTTCAAACGTTCGAATTGTTACTCCCATCGGACACGCTTTTAGCATGTTCCAGATCGTGAGATAGAGATTCTTTTTTAATAAATAAACTTTTGCCTACGTGATCGAAATAGTGTACGAAAAATACGACGAAATATGGCTCGACATTTTTTTTATTTAATCCAATTTAACTTTATCTCGTTCGGTTGAATCAAACGAAAAAAAAACTGTTTCACCCTCATGCTAATTTTCCAACCCCTCTTTCCGGTTCGTTGGATTTTTTTTACCAACCAAGCGAGAGAGAAAAAAAATAAGGAAATCCTCGAACTTTAAATATACGCTCGATTTGATAACTAATTTCGTGGGAGAGCAAATGTAGCAGCTACGAATGGTGAACCGGAAGGACGAGCCTTCCCTCTGTATCGCTTCCTATTCACATTTCCCTCGGTACATTTATGCGCCAGCATAAACACATTTCTATGGGGAAATATACACACAGGAAGCAGAAATGAACCTCTGCCTTTTTTTTCTTTCAACATAATCACTCTGTTTTATTGTAATTACCATCGGTAAAGTATCAACGTCGATGGACATTTTTGCAAGGGATCGATAAAAACCACCCTTTCTAAGTAATCAAAATGATCGTGGCAACATTTAGGAAATCCAAGGCTCAATATTTTGACTTATTACTCCCGAAGTCACAACATTTAATTATATTCCGGAAGTAGTTTGAAGTATCCCCAAAATCAATTCAACCAAAAATCATTCCACGTCAAATTCCCACAGAGGCTGTGAGAATATTAAAAATAAACAAAGCTTAATACTTCTTTCATGTTTCCTACTTCTATTATTTTCAATTTCTCGTTCCAAAGATCCCATCAATAATGATAGAATTTTTTATTTCTTCGAGCTCGAATCCGGGGGTAATTGAAAATTTGCAAAAACTGAGAAAACGTGCTGATTTTTTAGCTGCAGGGATTGCACCAAAACATTGGAAAACAGATCGATTTTTTTTATTTATTTTTTTTTTCATTAATTTCCAAAGTTTCAGAAAATGTTATTCAAAATGGCTTCAGTCAAAAGTGGTCCTTTTTCAAACAGAACAACCCATACTCGAAATATGCAGGTTATGTGTGCTTATGCGAAAGCTCATGCGAGATATATCACGAGCTTCTGCTACCCAAGCTGATCTATTTACTCCCTCGTACATGCATATATATAAATATATATTCTGTCACGATATTATTCCTCCCACGTTTACCATACAATGTTCACGTACACGTCCATGTATTTGAAAATCGGTGCTACGTCCATTTTACCCCGTGCCAATAACCGTGTGTACGAAAAAAAAGCACATACACACCTACACACTAAATTTTATTCGACGTGTAAACAAGTGCATGTTTTTTCGTGGACGAAGATCTTACGCGATCTGCAAATAGGAGACAGGAGAAAAATCAGGAAAAATCCTTTGGGAGAAGGTTGTCTAGTATGAAAAAAGTCTTGAGAGAGTCTACAGAGAGACTGCGTGAGAAGAAAAACGAATGGAAAAATAAACGGAGGTCCAATTCAGCCTGTTTTCCTCAGGGATTTTTATCCCGTGCCTCTTTCTCGCCAGAGGAAAATCCTGAGATGCTGGAAATCATTTCCTGCGCATTTATATATATATCTTGTGCTTTTTCGGACCAGGACGAGATACACGTGTCAAATATTTGCTCTCGCGAATAGAAAGGAAGGAAAAAGCAACGAAAACGGTCTGCAAAGACGAGACGAGACTTCGTAATGCAAAAACGATTTTCTACACGTTTACATCAAGAAACGTGTCGAATCTTTTTGCTCTTTATTTCGCCATGTGTACCTCCTGCTCTTCTTGTCTCTCTTTCTCTCTCCCTCTCTCTCTCTCTCTCTCTCTCTTTTTCATGAGATCAGAAGAATTTCTCAGAATGAAAATTTTTAGATTTCATAAATCAGCATAAATTCAGTATTTTACGAGAGTAGAGAAAATTTACAGGAAAAATCCGAGAGTGAGAATCTGCTTCGAGAAAAATAAAGATCTTAAAATCATCATGTACCACCTCCTCAAACACATTTTCGAAATAATATTTTCAGAAACGTATTTCATTGAAAATCAAAAATAGAACGTTTGCAGGAAATCCAGAAAAAAAAACAGACCATCAAATTTAGTCATTTTTTAAAAGAATTCGTACATTTTTGTGAAGCAATAAAAATGGAGGATTTAGTGAACGAATAAAAAGTGAAGACCGTTTAATTTCTATTTATGACGCAAGTACAAATATTTATGTGCATATTTACATTTATATAAATACAAATATAAATAAGTTACTGAATGTCTAAGAAAAATTGTACAACTTCGATTTTACGTCAATTCACAAACCATTGGAAGTAAAAAAAAATAATAATGAAAAGGGCTTGATTGGAATTAACGAGAATGTGGTGGAGATCTCATTCCGAGATTTTGCACATGCACAAAGTTCGTAATAACCAGTAAAAAAAAAGAAAAAAAGAAAAAAAAATTAAGACCAAAGTGTATTGCTCTCTGTTGAGTGTTGGACTATCGCAGCGTCAATATCTAAAAATACAACATCGACGTGACAAAGTTAATCCGACGTAGCAAGAAGAGCATAGCAAATTGAGTCTCGCAATAGAGACTCTTTACGATTTATTTCCGTCGGACATAGTGCGTGTGTGTGAAAGTTCGTGAGTTCCGGAGTGCGTACAAGTTTTTAAGATAACGAAATCTGCATAATTTGGATGAATTGTGAATTTGTTCAATCCCCAAACATAAAAATACGCAATTTTCAATTTTTGGTCATCAAATTTCCTCTAAACGTAGATGCAAATTGAATTTTTTAGCCAACCGCGCGTTAAAAGACCTGAGGCACCCCAGAACGAGCCTAAAGCACAAATGTAAACTGAAAAACAATTCCTTGGTAAAGTTGACTCCGAGAATTACAAAAAACGAATAAACACCAGAGAAACTCTAAGAACAATTGGACAAAATTTAAAAAAAAGTTTCAATTCTCAATTTTAATTTCTCTCGAGTTCTCATCAATGAATCTAATAAGTACGTGAAAGCTTACATGTGTACGTCGATTAGTGGAGAATTGACGATTGCCTAGAAATGCAGAGGGCAAAAACAATTCGATATATCTCGATGTCTCAAGCCGAATTGAGAAAAGCGATCCACGTTAAAGTTGTACAGAGAAGAACACCGAGAGGGTCTCACATAACCCCTTAGAAATGCAGTTGTAAACGCGTGTAAATACGAGACATAGAAAATTAACGAAGTTTCTCTCTCATTACGAGGATTCAAGCCCCCCGTTGAGAAATAAATAAACCGAAGGATCGAGCTCTAAAAGAGAAGAAGACTGTAGTAAACTCAGTGAGTTAATAAGAAGAAAATAGCAACAAAAAAGAACTGGATGGCATATTTGTTATAATTAACGACAATTATTTCGGTTCAAGAATGCTTAAATCTCCATAAAGTCTATTGGAATAACGATAAAGATAAACAAACGTAATTTTGCGATAACGTTATAGTACAGTTTAGAAAAAGAACAAAAAAATGTCAAATATTTTAGACACTGTCGCATAATCAAGGTGGAATTCTCATCGAGTGCTAATAAGAGATAAAATCGTGAGAGAAAATGAATAAATATATAGCTTGGTAAATAGGATTTTCAATAAACTTTCGAATCAAAGATTATTATCCAAGAATGGAGCATTCATTAGCATAGAAATTGCTAAAAAAAAAAATACAGGTTGCTTGATTTTTCATCGCGATATTGTGATAGTACTGTAATCACTTTTATAGCACTAATTCATGATCTAATCTGGTTATTAATTTTTTTTTCATTAATTAAAACGAAGAATTAATTTGATGAAAAAAAAATAAATAAATACAAAGTCGAAGGAACAAGAATTATAGAATTTCGTATCTTCACATTTATTGGTATTTCGATTATGAGGATTATTTTTGAAAGATAACTCTTTCAGGTCATACATATTGATTTTTCGAGAGAACGTAGATCGAGCTTCGGGCTAATTACACATTTCTCTCTCTCTCTCTCTCTCTCTCTCTTTCCCTCTCTAGAGATAACTCTCGAACCCGCTATATATAGTTTCACTGCAAATGCAATCATTCGTAAAGCGTATATCGAGAATGTATAGAACGAGGGAGAGATAGAAATGCCGTTCAAGTAGAGATGAGGTGGACCATATACAGTCAAAGTGAGAAAGAGAGAGAAAGAGAGAGCGAGAGAGAGAGAGAGAGAGAGAAAACCGCGCATTAATTAGCCAGTCCGCATTGATCGGTTGGTTGAACCGTTGTGTGTGGCGCCTCTCGGCAATCTCGTCCAGCAGAGGATTCGCGAGGCTCTCGACAACACCGAGAGTGTGTGTCATACTCTCGACGAGTCCGAGCTGCCGCTGCTGCTGCTGCTGTTGCTCTACCTTGCGAGCCTCTTGGATACGAAACGTCCGAACGGATCATCATCGTTAACTACAAATACACATACATGTGTATATAGATTTATCCATGAAGGAGGATTATCCGGGACTGCCCCTCCGATATAATACCAGAATTAAGGACTTGAGTATAGAATTGCATGGATTTGCAGATATAGCCTCGAAATCGCCTAATTAAACAGTACCAATGAAAACATTTACTGGAATATATTTAAGCTCGGGAATACCCTTTCTAGATTCCGTACTATTCTCAATCAAGTTAAGTATATCTTCGAAGTATAACATAAAAAAGAAACACGCTTAATTGATCAGACATCAATGAAAATAAATTGTGTTCAATTCGATAAAACTGACTGACAGGAGTGAAAGTATTAAAAGCAAAAAAAAAAAATCAAATATAAATCGAAAGAAACTTTGAATATGCAAATTGCATAGAATCAAAGACCTTTCGAATATTTTTTGAATTTCGAATACTGTTTATAAATGTCTCATTTTTTTTTCGGGCAGAATTGAATTGAAATATGTACGAGTTTGACGTATGGCTCTTTTTCTACACAAAAATGACAAAAATTTTGCACGAGGATGGAAATCACTGACCGTGAATCGAGATTCGTTTGATGACATCGATCTCACGAGCCAGTAAATAAAATATACGTGTACTTAAACTTAGTAGAGAGAGTATATGACTGTCGAGAAAAGGGGATAGGAGTCAATCTCGCGAAAATTGAAATGCGTTTGGAACGAGGAGATGATGGGGACTGAGCGAGGTCGGGAACTTTTGCTTCGACGAGGGTCGAAGGTCGTTGAAAATACGGGGATGTAGTAAGAGAGAGAGGGAGAGAGAGAGAGAGAGAGAGAGAGAGAGAGAGAGAGAGAGAGAGAGACGGAAAATAGAGAAGGCTGTAATACATAAATAAACGAGACAACCCAGGCCTCGCAGCCGATGGTGAATCCTCGTGTGTCTCGTACACATAGAAAGTGGGAGGAAGAAGAAATAAAGAAAAACAATGAAGAGACAAAGTGTAGTTGAAACGTGCTGTCTGCGAGAACGTCAAGAAGAGTTACGGAGATCTGAAGAAAAATATATGAGACGAAGAAAAACCATGAGAAATGAATGTATGACTATTTATTGCCGGAGTATAATGTGGAAAAACAAAAATATATTATTTCAATTAAAATTCCGTCATTTATAAGAACTTCCTACAAATAATTTCAGCGAACGAAATAATTTCAATTTGACTTCCAAAAATTTAAGAAACGAATGACAGATTTATTAAGTAAAAAATTGCGCGGACTATTGAAATTAACAACAAAAGCAAATATATAGTGTTCGTGATGTTTTTTGGCTGGCAGCACATCGCGTAACATTCGCGAACATCGAGGGAAAGAGAAAAGCCTCGATTGCATCGACGGGGGGTTGTCTAACACCGCCTCGAAAGCTTGCAGTACGTGGGTGCTCGTTTTAAACGAACTGCTTCCACCCTCACTAAAATATCCACCGTTAGCTGGGATATAAACTGGATTAGATTTGGGATTTGAATATATAGGTCATTATGAATCTCTCTCTCTCTCTTTCTCTCTCTCTCTCTCTCTCTCTCTCTCTCTCTCTCCCCCTCTTTCTCGCTCTGTGTGTGTGTTTTATGCATGAATTTGTGCATATGTATGTATGAAGAGACTATCGTTACGTGCTGGTGGAAGCTGGAGGCTTCAGAAGATCTATAATCATCCATACGGCTGTTATATCGTTCTTCTCGTTGGCAAACTCTCTCCGCTTGTACTTAACTATATCTATTTTAATTAATTTTCCTACCACCTCCAATCTGAACTCTGCCGCATTTGTTACTACCCCGGCCTACTCGGAGATTGCATATCCTGTTTTTTTTTTTTTCTCTTTTTTCTTCATTACTTTTTTCATCTTGTTCTTTGAACGCGGTAGCATTTTTTTCCCAAACGATTAATCTCGTTGACACTCTCTAGAGAATGATAAATAGTTTTGTTATGACCCATAAATATCCTGGTGAAGATATAAAACAATTTTTGTCTCCGATCTTAGAAAAATTACACTGTAAACCGTGAAAAGTGAAAATGATAGAGTTTATTTTGATTTTCTTGAAGTTTCTGCGTTTTTATTCGTAATTCCGGCTTTGTATTTCGTTTACTGTGAACATTGAGTTTTTCACGTTTCGAAACAGTCCTAGAGAGAATGAAAAATGATTTTTTTTCCTGTGTCCACATATTCAATTGGCTATTTCGTGAATACACTCGCGAAAGACAGAACACGTAAACTTCTCACAAGAAATCTATCTCAATGTGGAACGTCGGGACGAGACTGTGACTAAGACTAAGACCAACTATTATTAGGGAGTGCTGTTTGATAAATATATACGTATATGTACTTATGTACGTATAATAAACAGCCTTGGGCACGGTAATTCTTGAGACGTGATAGAGCGCACATACAGTCGTTGGAATTTCGTGCGAATAGCGTTATTATGGAGATGCGCGGAGAGTGCAAGATAGACAAAGTGTTTTTAAATGCCGTGACAAATGGGGCAGGCATTTATCATGAGATCAAACACAAAATGTTCGGCATGGGTGTGTAAATCTGTTGATACGTCAGCTTTCAACATGAATATATCACGGTAATTGACGAAATGGAAATTGACTCAAAATTGCAACGTAGTTCATAAGTTTTATTTGAAAAAATGCAAAGTTTTTGAAATCGCAAAGTTTTACGTTCTCATTGGAATTCAAGTGTTCGAGAAATAAAGTAAAACTTGAAACTTTGGGTCATTCGATGTCCGAAATCATCAAAATTTCATTTATCCGCGAAAGTTTGAGTTTCGAATACTTTTTTCATCAATTTTTTTGGATATAATTCGCGGAGGATTTTATAATGACGTGAAAATAGCGTTTGAATAAAATTGTTCAATTCACAAAATACTTTCTATTTTATATGATGAATAATTATCAACAATATTTTGATGGATTGACACAGATTTTCATGATATTCGAATCCATGTTTGTCGACAAGAAAAAAAAGACGAATTTTATTCACGAATTTACTATACTACGTTATTCATTATATTTATTCGTTAAATTATTTTTCTGTATACGATATACTGTCGCATTGCTCGGTTGATTTCCTATAAAATCGATAAACGAACGAAAAAAAAAAAAAAAAACGACGAGCTCAAAGTGAACGAACGAAGAGGTGGGAGATCACTGACGGCTGATTCTCTGCGAAAACCAACGCGATGCAAAATTCAACCTGCATATTTATATACATATGTGTATTCCTTTATATATAAATATATACTTTTATATATCGTCGTAATAGCATTTTATACCTTAACCGAGACGCTCTCTATCGCGTTGATAGATCCTGAGTTTTTTCGCAGCACATCACACCTCTTCTTCTCTTCCTTTTTCCTCTCACTCTTCATATCTCCCCACGAATCTCCAATTAACTATATAGCACATGTTTAGGAAATGCATGCGCTTTTGCACAGCTCTTGCAAGGATATAACGATTTTTTGGCGGTTGGGTTATTAAGGACGTTGTATGACGACGGTCAAAACTACATTTTTAGTTTTTGTTACAAACAAAATGATTTGCGAGCTTGAGTTCGTTGAAAAAAGTTGTTACAAATTGACCAGAGAACGAAATACTCAAAATTCAAGATTTTCCGAGGTAATTTGTATTTGTTAAACAATAACCAAAATTCCGAAAAAAATGTACGACCGATTTTTTTGAAAAACTAAATAAAGCTTCTTCGATGTTGCATCAAAGCGTATGCAAAGTTTTAAGAGGCTTTGCCATTTAGATATCGAAATATTGAATGTTGAAAATTGGAACTTTCAACACCCACTCTTATGAGAAACTACCGAAAATTGTGGTTTTTATAAATAAATATCTCGATGACTTGTACATGGTGAAGGCTCTTAAAATTTCGCGAACTATTAGATGACACTATTCTCTTTGTGTGGTGCAAATTTGGAAGAAATCTATCGCTAGAAGAATTTGCATACAACGTCCTTAAAATGTCGAAGCGTTATTCGAGAAGACTTCAAAGCAAAGAACCCCTCGCTTCGCTCTTGTGAATAATATGCATTCGATATACTTGTGTATGGCTCGGTGCTATCAAGAATCTTTTTATTAAATATTTTGCGCACGCTTTTCGTAACGACTTGCAATATATATAAATATTTATATAAAGGAGTTTAAACAACAAAAAAAGCGAATATTTGGCAGGAGGTATCGATTTGATCGAACGTTTTTTTAACTTCATTGAATTTGACGTTTAATTATTGAATTTTGGTGCTTTTGTCGAGGGCAGATTTTATTTCAGTGTCCTTTTTTTTATATTCGTCGATCCATGCGTTACGTTGTGTCAAATGAAGAACCAAGCGATTAGTGCAAAATTTATATTATTATAAAATGAATTATGTTTCATAAATGAATCTTAATTTACTTTTTGTATAGAGAAAAAAAAAATTTCCGATCGAAAACTCATAAAATCTGGTCTTTTTTTATTCTCAACCATAATAACCATAATTTTATCATTATTTCGATTGTCATGATTGAGGAATAATTTACATCGTTATAAAAGGGTCGACACTGCCTCAAATTCCGGTGGAAAAAGCCGTGTTTTTTTTTGTCACTTTTTAAAGGAAATACAAAACCGTGAGAATTGCGTGTTCATTAACGGTTGCAATTTCTCACGTTTCAGGTGACGACTGTACCGGAAGAGGGTGACAACGGTTTCAGAATGCCGCGAGCCTCAGTGGTGCACATGACTTCGACGGCTACCAGGCCTCAGCACCTGTCTCAGGTAAATAATCCGTCCCTTTTTCTTTAAATAGCGGCATGTTTGCCATCAAAGCGTAACCGCGACTTGGAGGAAACGATGAAAATCATTATTAAAAATGATTTTCTCGTAAGGATGAAAGCTAAAAAGCGCCAGTGAGAAAAATGTTTATTAGCTCGATTCGAACCACGCGGTAAAGTGGTAAATTAGAGGGCGCTATGTGACTACCACAGAAGCTCGCCCTGCTAACGCCACTAATAACCCACTTCTGATGCTCTCTCCAATATCCTTGCGATTCCGTCCTAATTGATGCGAGTGTTCGAAAAGGAAAAAGGTTCCACCATCAGTTTAATGTCGAGCTCACTCAAAATCTGGCGGCTAAAAAACCTTGTTTCCTAAAAGGTTATCACGCTTTTTATTTCGTTATTGCTATTCGATAAAAAAATATTCCGATCGAAACGGCCTGACCTAAAACTGTTCAAGTTATGAACGATTTTTACAATCCTTTTAACGAGGTTCGATCAAAGTAACGGCAAAATGATCAAATAGAATCTTCTTGAGCGTCGTATTGCAATGTGTCAAAAATTTGACAAGGTTATTGTCAAATTTTTTCCACATTTCAGAGATATTTCAATAACTTGAGGATTTTTTGAAAATATTCGAAAATTGATGGTATCGCGAGTGATAAACAATCTTTACAATCCGATTATAAAGATGATTCAATTATTTAGTATCAAATGAGCGTGTAAGAAAGTTCCGAATTATGTGGAAAGCGCAGATTTCAACTACGCACGATATGACAGCATTCCTATCGATGAAAAAGCAAAAGCACATTTTCTCTGGTAAGAGTGTAGTAGAAATATGGCCCAGTTTAGAAACAACGAGAAGAAAGCAATTGGTTGAAGAGTGCCAAGAGAGAAAGAGAAAGAGAAAGAGAGAGAGAAAGAGAAAGAGAAAGAGAAAGAGAAAAAGAAAAAGAAAGAGAAAGAGAAAGAGAAAGAGAAAGAGAAAAAGAAAGAGAAAGAGAAAGAAAAAGAGAAAGAGAAAGAGAAAGAGAAAGAGAAAGAGAAAGAGAAAGAGAATGGGAGAGAATCAGGGATGACTATGAGCGAGAACAACGATAAAGATGTGTGTCGAATCGGCGCAAATTTCCATCGAACTCCATCATATCCAAAGTTTGCCAAACATCAGGCATATATACATATATTTATCCACTTCTATCGAACGAATGGGCGTAACCCATTTGATTAAAAGTGGCCCAAGTTGGGCCTTTTTGGCTCACCATGGAAATCGAGATATCGAAAACGCTCAGGAAACTCTTGGTACATAACGATAGAAAATCAACGAAAACGACGTAGCCTGGCTCTGGTCCATAACGAAATGCTAACGATCAAGCTCAATCCTTATTCCGATTCGCACATATATATGTAAATACCATATTATCTCCATTAAATGTCGATTTAATTGAGTAGTTTGCCATTGAGAACGTGATTAGAGCTTTTCCAAGAATTCGAGTGATTATTGTTTGAAATTACGTAATTTCATAATAACGAAGTATCATAAAAAGACATTCTAACATATCAATCTAACAATCATATCAATTATGGCGAACGAATCTCGTCAATGTCAGAAAACGTATTCGATTCTTCCTTTGTTGCTGAAACTCCCATGGGAGGAATTTTTATTTGACGATTTCGTGACTGGGAGGTAAAAAGTTTATCGTGACAGTCGAATCGGGGTACGTATTCGCGCGACGATTGTGCCGAGAAGCCCTGCAGCTCTGGTGTAAAATCGTATGACACAGAGGCAGCCGAGAATTCTCTATATATTTCGAAGCATGAACGCTTCGCCAAGTTTCGTTTCTATACACGATCCCTGAGAATTTCAGCGGATTCACCAAAACTCTGTGTCAGGAAGAGGAAGAACGAGGTAAAGATATACACTACCGATCAAAAGTTTCAAAAGCTTCGTTGTCGAATGAATAATTATTCATTTTTCCACGCACTATGCTCCAAAATTAGTTCCGGTAAAAAATTAATTGAAAAAAAAAATCAATTTGTTTTAAGAAGTTTCGGTACAAGTGACGAAATGTAACCATTTTATTCAAATTCCTATACAGCACGGTTTTTGGTGGCTTGGCACTCGATTTTTCAGTAATCATATCATTTTTGTACGGAATTTTATTGCTGAACAATTATATTGCATGACTTGTACCGAAACTCCTTAAATGGCAAGAAAAAATACGGATTTTCTTCAAACTTTTGAACGGTAGTGTATGTGATATACGGTACGCAAAGGTTATTAGAGTACTGTGCTCATTGTCTGTCCTGGGAGTGAGAGAAAGGTAGAGAAAGAAAAGAGGGAAGCAAAGTAAGAGAGAGAGAGAGAGAGAGAGAGAGAGAGAGAGAGAGAGAGAGAGAAAAAGAGAGAGAGGAAGAAAGAGAGAGAAAGAGGGAGAAAAAAGACAGAGAGGATTTGAAGTACAATGCCTTCAGTAGAGCAAGCAACCAAATGATCGTACTATATGACATCAAGATTCTACACGCGATGTCATATACATACAAATATATATATCTGTATATATATAACGATGCACATCTCCCACGTTTCGCGTTGCAATGGGACGTGGAATTTGTCATTACGGAAGTTGTGCCGAGAGTTTTCGTGCTCTCTTCGTTCCCTCAGCGTTGCAAACTATCGCCGTACGTTATATTAATGTGTATACTTGTTCATATATAAGAAATTCCATAGTGACTTGACCCTTGGGTCTTGAATCCCTTTATTTCACTTTCAGTGCCTTACCCATTCGGTTGGAATTGTTTTCCAAGAGGATTGTTCAAAAGAATCTAAATCATTGTGTGAACATTCAAAAAAATTGAATTTTCATTTGAAATTTCACAAGAATTTCGGGTGCAAAGTCAATGATTCGTTGATAGCGAAGTAATCAAAAATTAAATAAACCACAAAGGCTTTAAATGCTGGACTCAAAGTTGTCAAAACGTTCTGCATTAAATGACGAATTTGAAAAATCCTGTTGATGAAAAATGGAAAATGAAGAGTTCCATCAATCAGAGCTATCGATGTTCTCTCGCGTGATTACGGGTGTAAACAAATCGAAAAGGGGCATAAATTTTGGTGGGACAATAAATGATGCATCGTGACATCTCCGTCCATCGATTTTTTTCATGTTTATAATTTATACACGTGTTCGACAGTTGATTTTGACATTTTATGAAATCAAACGAGCACAATTATCGCGAGAATATTTAAATTGCCTATGTGGTCAAATGATAACATTTCTTTTTGGTCTGAAATGTATTTAATTTATTATCAACGAGAGAATACGACTCAGAGAATTCCATAAACATCCGTAGTCTGAGGACTTTATCGCAGACTTTCGAATTTATCGGTACAAACTATTTTTATTTTAGTTTTTTTAAGTTTTTTTTTCTCGTTCCCAACAATAAGCTCAGACTCTCTTACCAAGAAAATACTCACGGAGAATCGATATTACATTTCTCCATGTACTTTTACGCGTAAAGTACGTGAGGAAATGTGCAAAGGACTTCTAAAAAAAGACTTAAAAAAGATTTAAAAAAGACTTGGGGCGAGTTCAGCCCCTTAATAGCAGTTAAATTGTTGTTGTTTTTTTTTTCATGATTCCAAGAGTTGAAGAACGATCCAAAGCAATAATTTCTTTAAGAATTTCGAAGTAGTACATTTTACAGTCAAAATTCTCACGACAGAGTGAAATTCAAATTTTATTATGAATCCTTGATAATCAATTTTTCATTTAAATGCAACATTTCATTCATCAAACTTATCGAATGTTCAAATGATCGGAAAAAAAGGATTTCTAATATTTAGGTCAAAATTTCAAAACCGTGGAATCAAAAGTCCCGAAATTTTGATATCGTCCCCAAGTTTTTTCACACGATTTTTTAAATATGAAACTTTTCACGTAAATTCAAAATAAATCTTCTAACAAGAAAGTTTCGAGTATATTTCTTCCTCAAAGATAGACACACGCCATCATTCCTCAATGAGGCGAGAGCTTCTACTGTACAAACTTGAAAAGAAAGAAAAAAAAAGGGAAAAATGTAGCTCATACACATATGAATATATGTTTGTGTATAAGTTATATCGTTACCCTCATTCGTCTGTGTGTATGTGTGCCCAAGGGAGGCTCTGGTGGTGCTTCGATTCTGCACAGGACGGGCTCAGGATGAAATATCGACAGAATTTACAACAGGTGCAGACGACACTGCTTTATGTATCGGTTCGTGTGTCTTCCTTGAATTGCGGTACAGAAATGGAGAAAGAACTGAGATCCTAAAGTTTTTTCAACATTTTTTCTTCTTAACAAAAGACTTCAATTAGAATTTCTCTAAAAAAAACCAAGTTGAGCCGATCAAATCGATCAAATCGATTTTTAAAGTGGCCTCGGAAGCATTGATTGGTAAAATCGTGATATAAATTCTCCTCTTAAATTTGTACCCACGGAGGCACTATAATAACGGTCAATGATAATGAAATTTTCAAGAAGCAAAATAAAGAATGAAAACAAACAAGACACGAATCGTTTGATTGAGGAATGATCGAGAGGCAAGACGTTGAATACAAAAACGACTTGACGCGCCGAATGTGTATGTTCTTGGACACGAAGATATGGCAAACGGTAGCTATATATATCGACTATGTTAAGATATATCACGTAGTGTAGATATAAAGATATATCCGGTGTGGTAACTCGAGCCATGAAATATATTCCGCAGGGGACGGAGGTTTGGCGCCAGGGGAAACACATTATACGCATATATTTATATATATATTTATATATATCCGTGAACACGGACGAGGTAGAAAGAAGAGAGACTGTCGACAGTTAAAAAATCATTATTGAGTTTGTTGATTTTTCATTGTACCTTGAAATATTAATTTCTTGAAACTAATTACAACAACAGGTTTTATATTCTTTATAAAAGTGATGTTAATCTTCAAAAGTTTCAGCAGAGTGTAGATCATGATATTCTGAAGAAAAAAGTCCTTATTCATTTTTCACTCCGATGCTGTTTCGTAACTTGGTTCGTATGCATTCGGGAATTCATTGGAAGAACCAATTACCCGAGGACTTAAATCGTCAGAAGTTCGCGATTTACTTGGCAATTGTATATTGAAAAATTAGAAAAATTGCAAAATGATGCCTTTGCAAGTGGTATCGTTGTTTACATCTCTGCAGTTTTTAAAGAAATTTCAATGTTTGCTGACATTAGACGTTAAAGGAAGACTGGAAGTTAAAAATTTGTGAATAAACTAGAAGAACGTAGATTAAAAGGAAAATTCTTTGCATACTGAGGACAGAAATGTCAATGTTATAATTTAAAGATGTTTCGTTGTAGCATCGTAGGAATAATAAATGCCGAGGTAATTCCATTGTCATGGCGCTTCAGCGACAAGGTACATATTAAAGGAGTATACTCTCGTCAAGGACGGATCCTGGCAAAAATACTAATACCGGCGCGTACTTTGTGTATGTACAGGACAATGTGCGCCACCACTTGGAAAAGGGGTATAAAATGATGTTGCTCAAGGTATACATACAGAGACAAAAGGGAGTAAAAGATGGAACGATCGACAAGAGACCGCGAGCATAGGATCACAACATGAAATGTTTAGTATTCCTCGAGCGAGGCTAAAATACACCTATCGCTCTTCATGCGGCGGGTCCGCGGCGTTTCCAATTTGCGACTCACCATTTGTCCAGTTTCAATAACACGCGATACGAATTTCTCGCACCTCTGTCCTCGAAATATCCACCGCAGGTGACAGCGAGACAGGATTGCGTTTAATTGTCTCTCTCTCTCTCTCTCTCTCTCTTTCTGTCCTTGTACATAAACATATTTATGTTCAGTGGGATTCATGAGACTGGAGACTGAGGGAAATGGTTTTAGAATTCGATTGACCCTTTTTCCGACGAATGTCCTCTGTGGAAGGCAGTTCTTAATTGAGGAACATGAACCGAATTCGTATGTTCGTAGTTTAAAATTGTTAAATGTTGTCATAGGAGGAGCTGACGATGAACGACAGTTTCAGCATTTTATGAACGCTAAAAATAATTAAAATTAAAAGAAATGAAATCAATCGAATACTGCAAAATTTCAGTGCCTCTTTCCACGGTGAATTGAGAAGATGTTCACGGATGCATGGGTAATACGTTTTGCTCTGTCATGCGGGTCAGGAAATTAATTCGGTTCTTTACTCGCAATGTTGCATCTGAATCTGGAGCAGAGAACATCAGCGAACCACATAGCGCAAAGAGCAATGAGAAAGAAGCGATAAACGGGCTCGAGGTTAATGAGAATAGTGACGATTTGATTGTGGGGGAATTGCAAGGGAAGCTTTTCTTAGAGCGGGAATTGATCTGTGTGGGTATTTGTAGGTTCGAGGATGAGGGGGAAGAACATTTTATTGAATTGTGTATTTTTTATTTGGTTGCAGGTCCTAGCGACTCTGGCACTGTCGATGGGCACACTATCTTCAGGACTAGCCAAGGGTTACACATCACCGGCTCTGGATTCCATTCTTGACAGTCAACCACCCCATCTCTATCAAACGACCAACGACACTTGGTAAGTAAATCATCGATAAAGATCGCAGCCTAAATCGGATAATTAGTGAGCCAGAGGAACATTTGCGGGCGTTAATAAACACCTTCTGGGCTGTAGTATCGTGTCTTCCACTCTCCGGGGTGTGGGTTAACTTCAAATGATTTCTATCTTGTATAAAAACTCAACCTATAGAGGTTTTGTTTACGAGGAACGACCCTTCGACCCGGTGTAGTACGTCCTTTCAATTAAACTTTATTTTGAAACGTGGCATCCCCAACAAAACGTCTATGGACAACGATGAGTAAATTTCATCAACCATAAACATGACTTCAAGCGTCAAAGACCCGTTCGTTCAGTAAAGAAGGAAATTTTCCACTTGATGTGTATTCAACTAAAGGTTTTAATCTTTCAATTCTGCCGGGATGTTGAAACTTGTTAATTATCAATTAGACATGACGATCAATCACGTCGACAACTTTTTTCGCAGGCTAGCTTTCTCGGTAAGCAAGCAAGAGGCATCCTGGGTAGCGTCTTTATCGATGCTAGGAGCTTGGTTCGGTGCGATGACCGGTGACTGGATAATGCGTCGAGGCAGAAGACTCGCTCTTCGAGTTACGTCATTGCCACTAGCAGCAGCCTGGATACTTACCGGTGTGGCTCCTTGCGTGGAACTCGTTTACACAACGAGCTTTATAGGCGGTTTGTGTTGTTCCTTAATAACGATAGTCGCCCAGGTATACATATCGGAAATATCAATGCCCGGAATACGTGGTTGTCTTTCGGCGATGCTCAAAGTAGTCAGTCAGGTCGGAGTATTGTTGTCGTACATAGCTGGTTCCTATTTGAATTGGAGACAGAGCGCGTGGTTGGTTGCGATAGCGCCATCGATGCTCTTCGTTGGTACACTTTTCATACCGGAAACCCCGTCTTATTTGGTACTGAACGGACGGGACGAAGAAGCAGAGGGAAGTTTAAAATGGCTGCGAGGACCACAGGCCGACATCAGACAAGAGCTTCAGGTACGATTATTTTCTCATTTAAGATACTCTCCTCGCGATGAAAAACTAAGACCGTCGCGTGCATGATTTTCTGGTTAACCAGAATAAATCAGAAAGACATTAAAGTCAAGTGAATCTTTACTGCATCTCTACCCCTCAGGTCATCAAGACAAACATCCTCGCTTCGAGAGCCAAACAGTACGAGCTTTCGTTCAGAAATAGCGTTATTACACCGAGGCTGTACAAGCCAGTAGCCATCATATGCGGCCTAATGTTCTTTCAACGATTCTCCGGTGCGAATGCCTTCAATTACTACGCTGTAGTGATATTCCGACAAACACTTGGAGGCATGAATCCCCACGGGGCTACGATAGCCATTGGATTCGTTCAGCTCCTGGCATCTCTGCTATCAGGTACTTTATCCTTCTTTTAGCTTGAAGTTAGCTTGAAGTCATAGCGTACCGGTAAAACGGGTATTACTCCGAGACAATCGTATTTCACCCTGCATTCAGCTGCTACAGATTTGTAGTAGCTGAATACATTAAGGATCTTCGATATGTCGGAGTATCGTTGATACTATCGTTGCTTCGCATCTTAATTTGTCTGTAATAATCGTTTATTCAGGCTTCCTCATCGACATTGTCGGCCGACTACCACTTCTCATAGCAAGCACCGTCTTCATGTCTCTCGCCTTGGCTGGCTTCGGTAGCTACGCCTATTACAACTCGATGTCGCAGAGCCAGACAACGACCGTGATGGGACAACACGACTGGATACCCCTACTATGCGTTCTCGTCTTTACCACAGCCCTCGCACTGGGCATATCGCCAATTTCGTGGCTATTGATTGGTGAGCTCTTTCCTCTCGAGTATCGTGGTCTCGGCTCGAGTATAAGCACCAGCTTTAGCTACTTTTGCGCCTTTTTGGGCATCAAACTCTTCATGGACTTTCAGCAGGTATGCCTGCGGTTTTACTCTGCCTTCGCGTTTTTTGTGAGATTCCTAGAGTTACGAAGCAGCGTAACGATCTATTTTTCAGGTACTCGGACTTCACGGGGCTTTCTGGTTCTACGCTGCGATGGCGGTTTGTGGTCTTTGTTTCGTCGTATGTTGCGTACCCGAGACAAAGGGTAAACAGTTGGACGAGATGAATCCTGATTATGCTCAAGCTCGGTAGTACAAGGCCTCCCTCAGCGGAGGGTTAACTAACATTGGAAAGCCAAGAAAACCATTGTCGGTAGGTGGTCCTGGCGATCCTTACAATTCCCGGGCGCCGGGAACTTTAAGGCATAACGGTTGCGGTATGAGCTATCAAACGCCGATTGGTAATACTCGTCGGATAGCCAATTATTGCAACAGCATTGTGAAAAAAACAAGCCAAATAGGCCGTAACGTTGGCAACTTTATTCGGACCTACGGTCCAATAAGCAATCAGAGAACCGATCAAAACGCCAACGAACGATTCGAGCCTGTCGTAAGAAACGGATTCGTCCCGAGCAACGATTATCGTCGAGAGATCAGATCAAATACGTCCAATCTTCAGAATCATCAAGATCTAATGGAACACGGTAGTTTCGGTGGTTTTTCCGAAATAAACGATAACTCGCGGGCTCGATACATCAACGAAAATACAATGAGCAACGAGGAATTGGCAACGGGAACTCACGTGATCGAGGAATATCATCGTAACATCGATGTCCGAGAGTACAGAGGAAACGACGATGTCCGAATGGAATCTCACGCGGTAATGAGACTCGATAGGATTCAATACGAACAGAGCAATTCTCGGGGGAGAAAAAAGGCTCTTGGGAGAAGCACAGCCGAATGGGAATTAGAACATAATGGTTACGAGGGTCCAAGGCTCTATTCGAGTTTACCTAAACGAGGAAAAACGAGATATCGACGAAATGATTATTCCACAAGTTTAATGGGGGATCCGCGAGGTCGTAGCGTTTATCCAAAAAGTATGCAGGATCTTACGGACCTCGATATCGAAAGGATACTCGAAAGAGATACTAATTTTCGGATCCCACTCAGCTCCTTTAGATCGAGTGAATCTCTCGTCGAGAGATATCGACACAAATATCACAACGGCGAAGAAGACTCGGAAGATCATTATTTAACTCTGTACAAAAGTTTATCGAGCGGTCTAGATAATGGTTATCGTGAAAAATCTTACATACCCGGTAGAGTTCACTACGAGAGAGAGTACAGAATTTACGGTAAGGACACCCTGGCTCTGATTTATTACAAGACGTGTTACTTGTGATGCCTACCTCGAAAAGTCAAAATAATCACGTTTTACAATCGAACTACGATAATAATATTTATTGATTATTTTAGAGTTAAAAAAAAAGAAAAAAAATACGAGCGCTGGTCGTTCGCGAGCTCATTTGCGCTCACACAAAATTTCCGTTGCGTCCAGAGACTCCAGATCCTACATTTCGTTCTTTATTCATTTTTTTGTTTTTTCTTCGTTTTCTCTCAATCGTAAATCTATGATTGCAACATAAGAGAATCCAGCAGACGGCTTAGCAGCGACGGAAGTTGTCGATACATTTTTTTCGACATATGTTCGCGAGACAACGCACGACCGAGGGTACTTTTTGGGAAATAATGACAATTCATTCAATTTTCTTCTTCTACTTATTCGCCCATCGAAATTCAAAGTTATTCTTTCTCTTTCCCCAATCTTCCCTCATTCTATCAAAATCGCGGGACTCTCGTGACATATTCGACGAAAATATATACATTTCGCTCGATCGCGAAAGGCAGAACTTCCATACATCGTGCCTTCCTTAACAAAAAAAAAAAGAAATAAAAAAATGAAAATAATTGAAAAAAAAATAATAAAATAATAAACAATATGTAAACACGACAATATTAAAGTCTCAATCGTACGAACGATGAGATTAAAAAAAATTATATACATATATACATTAACTATATGTGTATATATTATTCATAGCGTATTACTTTAATGAAAAAAAAAAAAAAAAAGAAAAAAGTGGACGTTGAGCCGGATCCTTAAACACGGGCCACTCATCGAACGGTTTAAATTCTCGTCGAATCAATCTACAGGGACCTTTCGAATGGCGATGATTTTTTCGTTTGTGTTCATTTTGTTTTTTTGCACTTTTTCTAATTTTGAAAAGTCCACAGCTTCGTGGAGGTTTCCGAAATTCGATAATTTTGATGGCGCGATATATTCAGCATTTTTTATTAAACGCATTTTACGTGCGCCGAACTGAATTCCTTTATTATTTGATGTCTTTGTTTTTAACATGACGCTTTTGATGGAAAACAAAACTGAAGCGAATTATGCAGGAATTCAAAAACATGGGACATGAGAAATTGAAATTTATCGCGTGCTTTCGATTAATCGAGAAACGATGAATATTTCGATGTATGGACATGGCTTTAACGACTCACTCACACACCAATGCGGGCTAATGACTTAAATGAAAAGATTTGAACAAAATGACAATATCAAGTGTAGATATCTATTAAAGGATGTATAAATATGTTTATCTATGCAGCGAAATAATTACGTATACATTTATAGATTTAAGGATTAAAGAAAAAAAAATTGCTTCACACTAGTCAAATGAATGGTAAATTTTCACAATAATGATGACAAGTTAATTAAAATAATTAAATTAATTGATCGTGGCTGTCTTATTAACTTTGGAAAATATCAATAACGAGAAATTTGCGAAAGCAACAACTAATTGAATGAAATTTCCACCATGTTTTCTTTTCTTCGTCATTTTCGAACGAATAATCTATATATTTTTTTTGAGTTATTTTAATTTCTTAATTTCTTAATTCAATGAATTCATCAATTTGGAAATTACAGCAACTTGTTGATGAAATATTTTTTTTGTCGATTAAAAAATCGAATGCACCAGTGAAACGATGAGACTCAGGAAAAATGGACAAAGTTAATTTGTGGAGAATTTTTTCGAGGAAGAAAATAAGCGGTGGTGCATTTAAATCATTCGAAAATAGCGGATTATTCTTTTAAATATTAAAAAAAAAATATCATATGGTCGAATTTTGCATTTTTTTTAGATAATATTAATTTTTCAGACAACATTAATTTTTTTCTCGGTACAAAAGACACGCTGCTATACAAATTCATCGTCGATTCATTTAATTATTTTATTCAATTTAGCATAAATTTGCTGGGAATATTTAACAATCGTTTAATTAGTTTGAAGCAACAATTTTACCTTAAGATTAGAATTTCGTATATAAAAACTAGAAAATATTAAAAACCATGTATATTGTCTACGATGGTCGTAATATTATATGATCTATTTAATTGTAGTTTCTTCGGAATAAGAAGAAAAAAAAACAATATCGACAATACTAATCATTGCCAAACTTGCGAGTAAGAGCTTTAGCTTAGACATCGAGTTTTTAAAAGACAGACACATTTATTCGGAGGACGAAATCATCCATGGCTGAAACGAATCAAGTGTGCGAATATTTTACGAGTTTAACGAGAATTCGGTGCAATATTTGCCATACATATCGATTGAAACTTTTTTTTTACCTAACAAAGAAAAAAAACATTTATTTTCCTAACCCTTTGGTTATAGAAACTTGTTTATTCACTTGGGGAACGTAAATTATACGAAAGCCTTTTTTTTATTTTTAAGGTTGGACCCAAAATTACAAAATATTCGACATATCAATATTTTTAAATAAAATTTCATCGTCCAATTAAAATAGGACGATAAATTGGTTTTTCATAGTTTTGATGAAAAGTTTGTTCTCAATTTTTATTTTCTTCTCATTTTTATTTGTATTTTTCAAAGGATTTTTTGAATGTTTGAAAAACTGGCATATCAATTTTTAACACCGAATTGTTCGTACTCTTTACTATAAAAATCCGAGAAATAAGTGCGACCCTCAAACTGTCATCGACGAGAAAAAAACATCGCGTGATTAATATTTCTTGGATACAAAAAAAAAAGTATATGGATAACGATCGATTCAGCCATGTCGCCTCAAGGTCTTCGAAATTGAAATTATTTTTTTTGTATTTTTGTATAGTTTGTAGCGAATGTGAGTGAGAGAAAAAGAGAGAGAGAGAGAGAGAATGAGAAAACAACAAAAATAGAGTCTAGTGAACGAATAACTCTCGCTGGCGATAATTTTGATAACATAAATGGCGATTTATCGATTGACAATAATATCGAACGTTATCGTGATCGAGAGTTCGAAAAAGAAAAATAAAATATGACGGGGGTCTTCGAGTCATACCCTCGCCGTATCCGACAATATAACGTACGAGAGAAACGAAAAAAAAAAAAAAATCTAAAATTTTTCATAGCGAGAATAAAATTGTGTACTTAATTAGAGGCGAAGGAAGGATGAAAGAAAAAAAAGTGAGAGAAAACAATATTTCAGAGAGTAAATAAGATATCGACTTTTGCCTCAGGGCGCGTCACTCTCGATGCTCAATGGCTCTAAGAAAAAAAATATATAAACCTTATTCTTGCCCCAGTACAGAAGAAAAAATGATAAAAAATGAAAAATCGATGATAGTGAAATTTACACGATTTTAATGCAACCAGAGTTTTTTTTTTTATATCACCCTAAAAATCTTCACGAAAATTTTGGCTAAGGAAAGAAAACAGTATTAAAAGAAGAAAAAAAAAACTCCCATGAAAACGTGTAAATCAGAAAGAAACACGAATAATCGTCGTTGACTTCGATCGATGCAAATTTCAATACCATCGCAATAGTCGAGTCGTTTGGATGTGAAAAACAAACAAAAATCTGCACTGTGCACTTCCGTGAATTGAAGGTTTAATATTATATTCGTTGGTAAGAAATAAACAAAAAAAAAACAAACAAGAAAAATTTAAAAAATAATAATGATAATAATAAAAATAATTTTAAAAAAATCAAGGACGCAAGAAATGTACGTTCAAAGGTCATGATCTTCGCGCGTGTAGATAATGTGAATAGCGAGATAAAAGAACAAAAGAGAGGATTTAAAAAAAAACACTGCATTGTATTAAATATATTTAATAATTGTAAAAAAAAAAAAATAATAATAATAATAATACTACGACAAATGGCGAAAGTCATTTTCCTTAAAATCGCGTTAATCAAATATTTCCTTCGTTACGTTTACGTTCCGCTTTAGCTTCCTATCTTCCGACCATTTGTTTCGGACAATAAAAATAAAAAATCATCGATCAATTCTGTCGATGCTTTCTATTTACGATTTAAATCGCGACAATAAATATTATTACTTATGGTATTAAAATAAAGAAAATAAAGTAACGAGTAAAAGAAGAATTAAAAAAAAAATAATAATAAATCGAAATGTGTGCTGGACAACACTGTATATCCGAGGTTTGTTTATCTTTCAATGACAACACCATTACGAAGAAAAAAAAGGGGGGAAACACGAAGAGTGCGAGTATAAACACGAGATGAAAAATTTCAATGACATTTCTTACGAAGATCCTATACACCTAGCTGTGCTTGCTAGTTTTAATATTTTTGTAATGATGCATAGACTGTAGAGTGTTTGTACCTTTCTTAGATCACGTATATCGATCCTCGTTAAAAAAACAACAAAAACAAAAATAAGCTAAACGATTGATCAGCGATTGGATGAAAACGAGAGAAAAAAATAACGATGAACTCGTTGATTCTTCGACTTGACCGTTTAAAAATACGATATACAAATATATACGCAGATAAAAAAAAAAATACATTTGTAGCTCGAATTTTCCAAGACTAACACCAAAACAAAGAAAAATAAAAACAACAACCATCTGTTTCCTTACTAAATATAAAGTAAAATGCTCATTCGCTTGCTTGCACACGTTCTCAAATTGTGCGAAGGGTCTTTGCGATCTTTTTTGTACCAATGACAATAAACGAATTGCGATTAAAAATAAAAAAAAGAGAGAAAGCTGAGACAGAGAATAAAGGAAAACGTGTGCATGACGAGTACGTAGCACAGTAAAAAAAGTAGTGCCGCCGGTCTAGGTGTGAAAGCGAGCAAAGTTTACTTTTTCTTATATATACTTTCTGTCCGTGCCAGTGCAATAAAGATATTGTGAGTTCGATTGTTGGGAGAATGGGTACGAATGTGTACTTAAAAACACGATAACGAAAAAACGTAAATCTTGTAATTATATAACGACACGATGTATGATGACGAAGTTTGCATCTTTGGGATCCAAAAGATATTCTTTTTTTCTCACGTCTGCTCAAACATTTTGTTGACGAAATTGCGCAACGAAACTGCGTCATATTTTTTTTTTTTTTTGGAAACCCAGTTGGAAAAAAAAAACTTTATTAATGTGAACTTCGATATCGTCATTTAATCGAAGTTTGCATCGTTCATGGCCAAGATTTTTATTTCGTAGTGCAAATGAAGTTTTCGTGTTCGTAGTTTTTAGGTTATTCACAAAGGTGACAAGAAAATGCTGCTGGTTTTATCAAAATGGATATCAATAATGGAAAAAAAAGAATTTTCATTGCGTTTCATCGACGTAAACTTCGGAAGTGTAAAATGATTAAATTAGAAATTCTTGGAAACAAAGTATCGTGTCCTTGTACGAAACGCTGAAACGTCTCGGCGGAACCAAAATGTTGCGTGTTTGTATAGATTATATATACGTATATATTATTGTCAAATAAAACGACACGTTCGACGAAGGAAAGATTTTGTTTTGTTGTTATTTGTGAATCTTCAAGAATTCGTGGATAATTATACCAACACTAAGTTTTCCTTCATTTATTCAACAGGACACCATTCGTCATTGGTCAACAAAACAACAACAGACAAAAGAGCATCGGAATAAAAGAATAAAAAATCATTTCTGCTTTGCAGTTCAACCAATCTTTTAGGAAATTTCTTAAATTAAAGTCAGAAAAGTAGGTAATAAAATCGTTTTCATAATTTTTGTCTTGAGAACAATCGAGACAACAAAAAATAAAAAAGGAACTTTCCGGCTATTGACGAATTGAAAACACATTTCAATCATTTTTTGCCGATTTGTTTATACAAAAAACAACAAAAAACTCAACTCCATTCAATTGCTAGACAAAAACTTTTTACTGACATACGACTGACGTTTGGGATACGAATTCGAGTTTGAAAATCAAAATTCAATTGTGAAGATTTGTCATAATTTTTTTTTCTCAACTATTAAAAAAACTATGAAGGGCTGGGGGTAAATTCTTTGAGGCTTAAAGTGATTTATCTTTTCTCCTACATTCTCAATATTTTGAGAAAACGAAAACCTTGTTCTCTTATAAAAAGCGATCACTGTGGGACTTTTATTTTTCACAAAGTAACACGCCTCGTTGAAAATAATGTACAGTATGGTTTTTACCAACGGAACGACTGATAAATGACCTTGAAGGCGGTAAAGCAAGTAAAAGAATTGATGAAAACTCCTAGAGTTCACGGTGAACTTGCTTTTATGTAATATTTTTAAATCGCAAGCACTTACCGAGCTGAGGAACGGATATGTAAGTTTCGCAGTCAACCAAAAATTGTCCAGTTTGTACAGCACCGAGGGCGGAAACCCTTTTCGTCAGGAATTCTATGGTCTGCGGACCCGTCCGGTTTTCCGTCATGGGAAATTGTTGCAGGCTGCCGAAAATGACAAAATTATTTTTCCACATATTTGTCATTTCTTTAGGTCAAAGAAACTTAATTTGTTTTATTCGTTGATATTTGATGTGACAACGTTTCGCGATTAGTGAAACAAAATGTTGCACTTTATTATCGTGGATTTCGGACGGGAAATGATTCGTGAAAATTGAAAAAGATATTGACGCAATTTTACGGAGAAATACTTCAGCATCAGCATTTCAAAAAAATATATTATCGGGCTTTGGATCGTTTTTTATTAGTTTTGTATATTTATAAAGTAATTAAACGGGTTTGAGCGAGAAAAATTATGATCGAACAACTTCTAGCTTTTTCCGGTTAACCTCAAAACAAGAAAACGTGGAGTGCCGAAACATTGACAGTACGCTTTGTCAAGCAAATATTAACGATTGATTTTCATCTTGAATCTTCAACAATACTTACACGGTGACGCCCATTGTTGAGGAATGAATGAACACTTTTTAATAACACGAAAAAACAAACACGATAAACTTCGAAAGATTTGTTTACGCGAACATTTGAACTGTCACACCGCGTGCAATATGGCGGCCATTACTGTTTTTTAATCGTTCACAAGATGGCGCCATCTTCATAGGCAAGTGGCGCCATCGGACGCATCGAAATGATTCACTGATTATGGAAAATAGTCTCGAAACAATATCGCTGATACTGAATAAAACAGACTAAATGAAAGAAAAAAAAAAGATAAGCGACACATTAGTGACACTTTGCGAGTATTTTCATTTTATAATGATGATAAGTTTACAAGAATTGAAAAAATAAAAAAAAGATGGAGTCGCAACGAGTTGTAAAAAAAAGCTCATTCGCATGAGAGAATGGAATTTGAAATGTGACAGATTTACACATAAAATCATCTGAGGATTTGTGTTTATGTATTTTATGGCTATGATACGACCTAAAAAACCGGTTTTCCTTGGTTACGTTTTTCCCGTAACGGGACACAAATATACTAATTCTGAAGCTCATGCTCGCGCTTCTTCGAAGGCGCAACATCGAGGGTCAAAGGCTCTTCTCTTTGACTTTACAATGTGTTCTCATTGTGTTTCAATCCCAACAGGTTTTAATATAAGAATTTTTCATTTAAAAGAAGAAAAATACTCTCATTGGAACACTGAATAGAAGATTCGAAAATATTACGTCAATCATAAGAATAAAAATAAAACTGAATGAAAATAATTTGAAAAAATCCATTACAATAAAAAGTTAATTACAAAGGCATTAGGGACGCCATTTCCGCTCCACAGACCAGAAGCGAGCATGAAATAATAATTTGGATATAAATCGATACCTCATATGCAACTCGTGAAAATGAACAATTCATTTGCTCGTTTGCGTAAAATTTAGTGCGATAATGTTGACGCGGAAGGTCAAAAAAAAACAGAAGCAAAAAAAAAACGGTTTTTTGCGCGATTCCTCGCGTAACTACTGCGCCTACTGTGGAAGCCACGTGATCTCAGAAAGTGGCGTCGCCTGTGGTCAAATTTAGTACCACGCGTCATTCCAGAGAATTCCAGTGGCCAGTGGACTTCAGTCAGACTGGTCAGACGTTTCTGAATTATTGTACAACAAGGTCGATTTTCGTACTTCTCAATTTTATCATCATAATGGAGGTAGACCAATAGATTTATGTTTTTTGCGTTAATAGTTAACAGAAAAGTGTTAAAAACGCAGGGGGTGTTTAATTCGTAAAAATTGTGTTATTGCAGATCGAAGTAATTGGAAAAAGTTCAAAATCCCTCGGTACTGTCAGTGTAAGTACTCATTTGAATTCACCCTCGAAGTGTCGGCGACTATTTTCCCAAGTTTTTCAAAACAAATGAATACTTTATGTTCGAAAATGAAAAAGTGCTTCCTTCGAATTTCGTTCAGGTCGAACCCACCACCACGATAGGGGACATAAAACAACAACTTTTCAAAAAAAAGAAAGCACCTTACGTAGCCCGACAAAGTTTGAGAACTGACATTAAGGGCAAATCACTGTCCGATTCAGAAACTGTCAAGAACTTAGGACTCAAGCCTGGTTCAAAGTTATACTTTAAAGATCTTGGACCTCAGATAGGATGGAAAACTGTTTTTCTCGTTGAATATGCAGGCCCGATGCTCGTTTATTTATGGCTTTATCAGAGACCATGGGTTTTCTATGGCACCGTTACCGATTCCATGGAACCCGTTGTTCAGTAAGTTTTTCACACTCTTTATTAATTTTATTCTCCTTTTTTGTACTCGAGAAATGTCGGAATTGGCCTATCAAAAACAATACAACACTACGACTTTTTTTATATTTGCAAATAAATTCTTCATCATTCTTTCATTTTCCATTTTTTCAATATTTTGTTCAAAGTTCAATGTCAATTATAAGAAACTGCAAGAAAAATCGATAAAAATCAAAATCATGCTTTTTTTTCACAGTTTTTTTTTCACAGACTGTGTAAATTATTCAAATTTTTCAATTACATAATTATTCTCATTAAACACTAAATTTTCGATCGTGAAAATCCACCATTTTTGGAGTAAATTGAAAAAAAATCTCAAAAATAAAAAACAAAAATTAAATTTTTTTAATTTCAGTTGGGCAGCCATTTGTTGGACGATACATTACGCGAAACGTCTTTTGGAAACACTTTTTGTTCATCGCTTCAGTCATGCGACTATGCCCATGAGAAATTTATTCAAAAATTGTTCGTACTATTGGCTCTTCGCGATGTACGTCGCTTATCACGTTAATCATCCGGCATATACGGCGCCTTGCCAATGTCTGTCGTACATCGGTCTGGCAATTTTCGCAATTTGCGAATTGGGCAATCTCAGCATCCATTTGGCACTGAGAAATCTTAGACCGCCGGGTACAACAGTGAGAAAAATTCCTGTACCCACTAGCAATCCGCTGACTTCACTTTTCAATTTCGTTTCGTGCCCAAATTACACTTACGAGGTTGGCAGTTGGATCGGTTTTACAATCATGACTAAATGTCTTCCAGGTACGACTATTTATTTGTTTACTTCATTCCAGACCAAACCCATTTACGAAGTTGCATTGAAACAACAAAATACAGGAGTTAGATCCTGCAAATTTTAATCATTATCAAATTCAATAATTTGTTACTTTAATTTTTCGATTTTTTCAATACTTCTTTTTTTTTATAATGAAATAATTGTACGATTTTTCTCTCATTCATAAAACTGCATCCTCAATTTATAATATTTTCATCTCCTTTAAAAATAAACGTGGATTATATCAAAATCCTTTCATAAATTTGATTGCAGCAGAAGTTTTTCGAAAATTAGACTTAAAAAATTGGTCTCGATTAACTTTTCCAAGAATTCAATAATTTGTCACTCGAATTTTTCGATTTACTCACTTGTTCTTTTTGTTTTTATATATCCTTATTCGATATTATTATTTTTTCTTAAAAAAAAAACATGAATTCCATTAAAAATTCATTAAGTATCGAGTTTGTTATCACACGAAATGAGAATATAATTGATTCTTGCATAACTTTGATTACAGCTGGTCTTTTCATGTTCGCTGGAGCTTATCAAATGACGATCTGGGCGTTGGGAAAGCATCGAGCTTACAAGAAAGAATTCTCCAACTATCCAAAAAATCGCAAAGCTATCGTACCCTTTGTTCTTTAAATATTGTGTAAAATAAGTATTTATAATATAGCGATTGACTCGCACCTTCCTTAAGGGTGAAAATCACTTTTACGTACAATTTTATTTACTTTATTTATGTATTATTATTAACGTATTTTTACATGTTTTATTATTATTTTTTATTCACTTATTCGTACGTGTGATTTTAGTGGGATTTTCGAGACGTTTACTTTGTGCTCTACTTAGCAAAAGAACGTTGACGGTGGAGTTAATAAATGCTGAATACGTTTGCATTAATTCGGTTACGTCTCGATGTGTGAGCGCGCGTGGAAAACGAGGAACGATGAATCGGCGGTTCTTAAATTTTGACCCCTTTTGTCTCGTGGTGTCAACTCCGCTGACAGTGAAAAAAAAAACGTCGTTCGTTTCCAAGTAACTTTATTGACTCGCTATTCTATTTTTTATTTAATTCAATGCCAAACTTCACAGTCAACCTCGTAAAAAAAAAAAATCTGTTTTTTCAACTTGACAATGTTGACGTTTTTATTTTTAATTGAATCACTAAAGTAGTTGAAAAAGAAAAGAAATTTCTCCATCGGTAAACTACTTCGGTGATTCAATTCTGAGAAAACGTCAAAATTGACAAGTTCGGGTGATTTTAACGATAGAAAAATTTGGTGATTTTTTTGGCAGTTCATCAATATTACGGTTTAGACGATAATTATTTCACTTTAATAGATTTATTTGTTTTGTTTTATTTCTCATTCTAGTCTTGATCTACGTAAAATCAAACCTTGAGGAAAAAGGCGAAATTTGGAAGATTCGGGAATAACACAAAAGTCAAGAAAATACAGTTTCGGTTGGAAAATCAAATCTCTAAGAACTTTGGACGAAAGAAACTGAATATTTGTTCATTTTTTACAATGACAATTCATAGTTTTGAGAACAAAACTGCTGTTTCAGTTTTCTTTTCTGAAAATACGTGACTCCTGGCTGAAAAATTGCATGAAACTAAATTATTTTTCTTTAATCAACAACGGCACGTCATTATTCAACAATCTTTTTATATCGTCCTGCAAAGTCGTGACCATTCTTTCGCAATCGTGCATTTTTTGTTTATACTGTCTCTCGACATCTTCCTTGCCATGGCAAGCATCGGACAATTTTTTTTTAGCTTCCTGAGGAGTTAAATCAATGCCTTTGAGTCCCAACAAAGTTTCCATGTCGATAATATGTTTTCGTGATTTTTTCAATTCTTCTCTGAGAGCATTGAGCTCGACGATCAATTCGACGTTTTCGGTCATCATTTTGTCACTTTCTTTTTTGCCGTCTTCGCTCATATCATGAAAAACTTGTTTCCTCAAAGAATGAACGGTTCTCTCGAGGTGATCGCGTTGTTTCGAGAATTCGCATTGTGCTCTCAAATCCTCGTCGCGATTACGCGAAAATCCTTCGTCCGCGCTGTACCGTTGATGAAGTTGCATAACAGCATTTTTCAAAGAATTCGGATCTTGTATCAATTCCACGGCCATTGATAAATCGACACGAATTTTTCGTAAAAGTCCTTGAGTTTTACGATTTTTCGTTATTTCCATTTCACTCGATCGTTTCGAAGCCCTTAATTTTTCTCGCAATTCCTGCAACTGAAGTTCCAAACTCACATTTATTTTATGGAGATTTATCAATTCGGTCTCCATGTCACTCATTTTGTCACGAAGTTCTTTGATTTCTTGATCTCGAGGCTCAACCTGGCTCTTCAATTCACGAATTTTGTAATTGAGAACAAATTTGAATTTCTCCAGCTCCTGATTGTCGCGTTTCAAATCATAAATACGTTTCTCTTTGTCTTGAATAGTGACGTCACGCTCTGTTATTTCTTTTTTCAAATCCAACACATCTTTCTCAAGGTCGTGAGTTACTTTGCGAGTCTGAGTTTGCTGGGACTGATGAGTTTCCATTTGGCGTTTAAGATCATCGATCTCTTTGCGAGTGGCAAAAAATTTGTTTCTCAAGACTCCAGCTTCGCCCTTGAGTTTCAAAATCGTGCGAGATTCCTCGTTCAGTTTAGCCTCGTAGCTCGTGCGGATCTCGACGATTTCACGATCAGCGTCGTCCTCGATTTGTTTTTTCAGTTCTTCGTGGACGATAACTTGATGAGCAATTTCTTCGTGACTCTCTTCGAGCTCCAAGTTTTTCGAATGCAATAGTGTCTCGTAATGCTTTTTCAATTCTTCCAACTCGTCGATTCGTTGTTTTTCCAATTTTTCTATTTCAATCTCGTACTTTTCTCTCATGAGATTATTACGTTCTTCGAAGTCGCGATATTTGTCGTATTCGTTGATTAATTTTGCGTCGTAATTCATTTCCATTTGTCGTACAGCTTCCTCGTGATTTTTTTTCATTCTTGCTATGTCAACATTAATATTGTTCAATTCGTTAGTACGATCTTCCTGCAAAGTCTCTATTTTTGTCCGCAATTCTTCAATTGCTTCGCAATAACCTTGATGAATATTACGAATTTTCTCGTTATAATGAACTTCCGTTTGTCTCATTTTGTAAGCGTGTTCAGTCTCCAATTCGCGCATTCTAACGCTCAATTCTTCTATTTTTTCGACTTTATCCTCCAAGTCACCTTTTCCAATGAGAATTTCATTGATACGAGTAAATTCCATGTCACGAGACAAAGCCAAACCTTCGCTTTTAGCAACGCGCCAAAAACACAAGGTTCCATCTTGAGCCGCGGAGACAAGTACTTTTTCATCAAAAGATAAACACATGCTCGTTATATCCGCAGAATGGATATGAAATTCCGTCGTATCGAGAGGTTCTTGAATGGGATATCTTAAAAAAATGATTAGACCGTCGGGCGAACCGATGAACATTCCAAAATCATCTTTCGACATTTTCAAAACCAACATTTTCGTATCATTTATCATGAATTCTCGAGTTATAGAGTTTTCTTTGATTTCACGAATTTTACTGTCGCTTGAAATGCAATATGCGAATATTCCATCGGCAGTGAGTGCAACATCGTTCAAGCTAATGCCTTTGAGATAAACTTCATAATTTCTTCGACCGTTGCTCATGTCCCATTCGTACAAAGCACCTTCGCTACCGATACTCACGAGTCTCATATCGTTTTGTGACCAAACAACATTTTTTATTCTGCCTGTATGTCCCTTGAGAAAAAATCGATTGGTAAAACCAACAGTTGTATAAACTTGTATTATGTTTCCATTTACAGCTGCGAAGAGATGACCGCCTTGGCTGAAAGATACCGTTCGACAATTTCTGACAGCGATTTCTTCGATGGTTATGAGATCGTCCATGAGAATGCTCATGAATCGCAATTTGTCACTGAAACCGACGAGACAGAAGAGACCGGTTGGATGAAGGGCTACGCAGTAAACATCTTCGTTGTATTGCTTCGTCAACAGCAATTTTTCGCTCTCGTAATCCCAAATGCGAACGCTGCGATCGTCTTCGCCACAACTCATGAAAATTGATTTCCATGCACAAATGGATAAATCGCTTATCGAACCGTGGTGTAAATATTGGCCCATTATTGTCAAATTTGAAGATTCAACATCGAGGAGTGTCTCCGGAGCCCACAATTTAGCACAAAACAATTGTGACCAACCGGTCGTTACAACGATGTTGTCGTTGCTCAAATTTGGACTTATACTGTTTATTCGATAGAGACTTTGGTCGACGACCTTCGAGACTTGTGGAGGAACCACGTAAACTTGTCTCTTTGTCAGTTTGTGCTGACCTTCTCGTTCCCAAACGACGATTTTTCCAGGACCAAAACCATAAGCGAAGCCACGCTGAAAAGCAACCAAACTTCGAACATCGTTCGGCCAAAGTCTGTCGTCGCTGTAATCTTCCAAACTTGTTTGCGAAGTCGACGTCGCGACAACGTATTCTTCTCGGACTTTCAAATTCATTACTATCGTTTCTGACATTTTATAAATATTCTTTAAATCACCGTTTTCCAGGTAAAGAATTCTTCCGTCGTAAGTTCCAACCAATATTCTGTCGGTGTTGAGCCACGCCATTGAAGATACCAGAAGATTTTCGGACTTTGAAAAACCGTAGGGACGCCATACCGTCTCGGATACTGTTAAAAATTTAAAGGCGTACGGACCACCCAATGCTATCACTCCGCTGTCTCCAGGATTACACGATATACACTTTACTATCGATTGAGGATTTTGCGACGATCCTACTTTTATGCTTGACTCCACTTTACCCTTTTCCCACGCATAAAACAACATCGTTTGGTCCGGCTCACCCGTTACTGCTGCTAAACAACGACTATCGTGACTGAAAGAAATACAATTGTATTTCGTCACACCTGCTGCTTCGTATGGAATTCCAAGAGTTTTTTTTCTCTTCAGACTCGTCACATCGTAAATATTTATCGTTGGTTTCTCACCCACTTCACAAACAGCCACGTATTTCCTATAAATTAAATGTTATTTATCAATTTCTAATTAGTATCTACGTGATTCATTCAATAATATTTAAAAATGAAAAAATATCAAGTTCTCATATTTCGAATTCGGATTCGTAAGTGATGGAGCCTAAAAATGGAGTATAAATCTCTCGAAGAGTTAGAACAACCCAGAATCTAACTATAAATTATTCAAAAACTCTTCATTTCCCGCCTTTTTTTCTCGGGTTTAGAAAAATCATCGTCATTTCCATAAACATACCTGTTGGGTGTTATTGCAATAATATTGATTTTATGCTTGTCCGGCAAACGAAGTAATCGCTGCCGACGTTGAGAAAAATTATGAAACGCCAAAGCATTTCCAACCGGATAAATGATTTCCGAGTCGCTGAGATAGTTCACATTTCCGTCGACATCGGTTTTCAAACCATAAAGCACTCGAGACTGGAGTACTGGCATTGCCATTTTGGCAGTGACAATATATTTACTGTATTTGCTCTTTCAACACTAGTTTGACAACTGGTACATTCAACTTTCGTTTATTTACAATTATTTATTTACATGTCATAAAGAAATGTCACTAATTCGTAGAATGGCATATCGAGAATCTGATTTTTCCTTTTTCAGCGTATTTACACTTGGCGACTGTTTCCTAGGCAACAACAGACTAGTTCTCAATTATTCTTAGTGTAGTTCATCAACAAATTAATCAACGAAGAATTTTGTTTTTATTCAAATATTCATTACATGAAATGATGAAAAAGAACACACTCCAGCTGCAAAATATTATAACATCAATTTACATTACGAATTTTCGGTAGATGGATACATATTATTGCGCCCTCACTGCGCTTCCACACTCGACACACGTGCATCCGGTGTAGTCTTCAAAAAACAAATGAATTTTCATTGGTTATATTTTACTTGCCATTTCGTGCTCTGTCAAACTCGCGAAAAATGTTAACCTTTGAACAATCTGTCAGCAATCACAACAATGGGCCGATTGATCGTTTTTCAAGAAAATAGTTATAGAATTTTTTATAGTTTTCTAAATGTTCAGTCGCGGCAATGAATAATCGTCAAGTTAACAAACCGGGTTAACCTATATGCTCAGAATTTTTCACGTGGATAAATCTTATTCAAAAATCCACGAACGAATGATTGACCAATTAATTATTGGGATTGGTGGTTTAATGAAATAATCAACGAAAATTAACAATCGTAATAAATTATTCGAAATATTGAATTGAATAATAATTGAAAAAACACCATCATGTCGACCTCGAGAGAGGAAGACGAGGAAATCAACGTAAAAAGTGAGCCTGATCAAGACGATTTGGAAACTTGCAAATACTGCTTAGAACTGTGTAATCCTTACGAAAAACCAGGAATACGATGTTTGGGAATATGTTCGAGAAAAATTCACGTCAAATGTTTGAAACGTGGCGGAGTGCCCAGTCCCCTCACCGGAGATGTTTTTTTCAACCTGACGTGCCAAGAATGCAGCCCCTTGGGTGAAGTTTTAACCAGAGACAAACTCTCTTGGTTCGGAGTTCTTGTTCTTACTCTTTACAATTTGAGGGAAAAATCTAGTGGAATTAGCAAAAGAGGATATTTCCATTGGAAATCTGATATCAGTACTTTTGTCGACCGCAATTGGGACCATTTATTTCAAAAACGAACGTAAGTATATCGTTTGAAAATTTAAAAAAAGTGGTCATTTTTGAATATTATAGGTTTTGCAAAGGCATTCGCGAATTCAAGGATCTTTAAATGAATTTTCCAGTTTTTTTCTTCGTTGAGAACAGACGAATCGATGCAATTAAATTCATATTATGATGACAATGAAAAAAATTCCTTATTTTACTCTGTCAAGCTCGTTATTTTCGTGCAATATTCAAAAAACAAATGAAAATTTTTAATTTCCAATTTATTATATACACGAAAAACATTTATAATTAGTATGAAATTTTGTTTTTTAGAAAAAGGAAAAAAAACTGGGTCGGCACAATATCGGGGACACTTTCGCACTTCAGTGGAATCTTCTTCAAGTCAGGAACGTCTGAACTGAACGAATCAGGATGGTGGCGATTATGCGACAACGATCCACCAGAAATTTTGATAGAAAGAAGTACGAGAACTTATTCAAAATGAAAAATTGAATATTTAAGTATAAATATCTCAAATGTTATTTTTCCTATTATGATATTGTTTTTTGAAGAAATTCGAGACTAATCTCCGGTGATAAAAACACAATTTTTCAATGAGTCAATAATTTTGTTGTTTTTCAGATCTGAAAATTGTTCTGGAGCGCAAGAGAAACTCTGCGAGCCAGCAAAAAATTTCTGTTAAACAATACAGCAGCCCAACACCGTCCGAGTCCAGTATATCTTTGGGGGAAGACAGTAATTGTGCGACCGATAACGCAAGGACTCCAGCACCTTCGATGTACTCGCGAGCTTATGTACAGCCGACAGAAATTCTTTCAGACTTTTTGCTCGCCGACGATGATATACCTGGTAAAGATAAAGCAGAGAAAAAACCATTATTTTTAATGTGAATTTAAGTATCTTTTTTTTTGTTCAGCCGATCTTGACACTTTAGATATCGAGGAAAGATTCGATTTAAACGATCATCACGTGTCTTTATCATTCGCGGAGATGCTACAAGATGTCCAAGATGAAAACGAACAATCTTACAACGGCGGTGGTACGACGTTTTCTCACACGTTGAACAATCTCGTACCCGAATGGATGAATAACATGCTTAACAACCAATCGTCCAGTGTCGCCGGTGACAAAACAGAGGAAACCGAGGAACGTGAAGAAGAAGAAGAGCAATGCGAGGATGAGAACAGCTGCGACAGTTCAAGTACCGTGAAGGAAATACCTCCGTCGTTATTCACGATTAATCCGAGGAGAGAATGGCCTTGGAAGAGAAAACCCATAACAGGTTTGGCGAACAAGAAATATAATTTAATGAAATTTTTTACAAACTACGTTATTGATGCCTAAGAAATAACAGTTTGAATGATGGGAAAAAATGACTATCACAAAATTGTACTTTGAGTAACTGAGCTAACAAAAGATCATTGATTCATAAATTATTATTTTTAGCGGATAAGAAGCCAAGAATGAGTCACCACGAAGAATCGTATCTCCTTCAAAGCATCAACAAATCAGATTTGGATTTATTTACACCGTCGAATCGACGACTTTATCGTAAACTCGCCGTAAGAAAATTGAAGCGAGAATACAGTTTGCCCATTTTCGACATCGATCGTTTCGGCGTTAATTCCGTCTCTCATGAAAAATTAACCAAGTATGGTAATCGAGTACTGGATCGTTTTTCGTGCGACAATTTGAGTGGATTTTTCGAACAACGTTTGGCAGGGCATCACGAATCCACTGCTGTTCACAGTCCATATACGAACAGGCTTTTAAAACCATTCATTAGAAGAGATGCGACTTGTACTCCTTTATGGCTCAGAGTTACTGACGAACTTTGCCTTAAAGCCAACAAAAATAATCCCGATTGGAAACCAAAGCCACGAAGTACTATTGATTATTGCTACGTTCGACCACATCATATTCCTGCAGTCAATAGTTTATGCAGTCAATTTTTTTGGCCAGGAATTGATCGTAAGTTTGGTTTCTTTAAAAAACCGTCCATTTTTTCATTTTGTTTTTAAAAAAACAACAAAATGTTTTCATTAATGAGCTTTTTCTGTTTTTTGCAGTTACCGAATGTTTACAATATCCCGACTTCAGTTGCGTCGTTTTGTACAAAAAGCTGGTAATCGGTTTTGCGATCTTAGTACCTGACGTCGGTTGCAATGAGGCTTACGTTTCTTTTTTCGTCACACGTCCAGAATGGCGTAAATCTGGAATCGGAACATTTATGCTCTACCATTTGATTCAAACTTGCATGGGCAAGGATGTTACGCTGCATGTTTCAGCTACGAATCCAGCCTTGATACTGTACCAAAAATTTGGCTTCAAAATCGAAGAATTCATTCAAGACTTTTATGACAAATACATGCCACCTGGTCCACGCGAATGCAGGCACGCACTATTTCTTAGATTAAATCGATAATTTATTGTCTACTTCATACAAAAGTTCTGTAAATACAACATCGTTCGCCTAAGAGTTATATTTTTTTGTCCAATGACTTTTGAATAATATTTCCTACGAAATTAGCTGATCAAATTCGTATTGGAATCATAAAAAGTCAACATTTGACACCGTCGTCTCAAACAAAAACACGATAATCGTATCAGATTGTCTCAAAAAACAAGATTTGCGATTATTTTCAATTCTAATTACCAGCCAATATTGTATAAGTTTTCAGTAGACACTCGAAATGGTGTATAAATTGTTTTGATTGTACTTGAAAAGCAGCAGGACGACGAATTTTATGTTTATGAGTATTTGTATCGAGTTATGAAAACTTGCATTGAACATTTTTTCACTCAGTATTACAATATTTTTGTAAACAATAAAAATTGTGTTTGAAATAAAAATGGTTTAATATCTTGTCGTAAACAAAAGTATACGAGCAACACATTTTTAAATTGTCAGATTCTTTGATTCGTTGCTTCTCCTTTTTTTAGCTTGAGTTTTCCGGGTTGGAGCTCAGGCGATAACAAATTAAAAGTTGTGGGTTTAGAAAAACGTTTCTATTCGAGCGGTGTGAACGCAGCTTCAATAATTTAGACGAATTGTTGCGCACGTTGGAAGAGGGTTGGCGCGCATGGTCGATCGCAGCGTCCTCTTAACAGGAAGTCAAAGTGCGCTTGCGCCCGACTGTTTGACGTCTTTTCCTATAATATCGTTTTGTGAAGAGGTATGGTCCATGCGACAGCGTTTCGCAAATCTATTTGAATCCCCGTCAAAACTGTGAATCTACCGTAATCCTTTGACAGCGTTAAAAGTGCTATCTTTATAAACATTAATATTGTTCGATATGTTGACTGCAATCGCGAAAAATATAAAATATCGACGACGAAAAATGCATGGCAGCGCGATCCCCCTACCCCCCCTCTCTCTCGCTGACCTATCTTACCGGATTGTCGCTCGCAACTCGTGGTCGACGCGAGTTTCGACGAATATTTCATATTAAAATAGTGGTGAATTTTCCTTTATTGCAGGAACGCAATGGGTCGTTACTCTCATCAACCGGCCAACACGTCCAAATCGTGCAAAGCACGCGGATCGAATCTTCGGGTTCACTTCAAGGTAAACAAACTTTCAATTACAAGTTAACCTCAAAATTCTTGTTCTTTGCGTGAAGAAATCTCCATTTCCTCGTTCCTGGCTCCCCTCGTGCTCAATATTTCATATTCAATTTTCCTCATTGCCTTTCGTTCTTCGAATAACTCCATATCATTGTTGACACTTTTCACGATGGAGTATCAACTTTTGTGCTCTATTCTAGACCAACTAGATGTAGAGTTCCTAACCTAATAATGAGATTAATTCCATATATTCTCACATCGTACGAACAATTCATGTTGAATTGTTGTTTGTTTGATTTTTAGATCGTGATAGTCACTATTGCGATGAAAAACACTTCTAAAGAAACGTTTGCACCGCTTTAAGTGAATCGTTCAAAAAATTCGACTAATAAGAATACAAAATGCAACTCTTTATTTCTCAATCTGAATCTTTATTTGTAAAACAAAGAAAAAACACAAGCAAGGTGTTTCAAAACACTGTGGAAAATTTTAATTGAATTGCTAGAGCACTTTTTGATTTGATTTCTTTGATAATTTCCTTGAACGCAATCCCTCGATAACCCTTTCTGCAGTTGCAACACAAAACCAACAGAAAAATCTGTTACGAATGACCAACAAAAAGTATAACGAAAGGATTATTTTTCCAGAACACCCATGAGACGGCACGAGCCATCAAAAACATGGCGCTCCGTAGGGCACAGAAGTACCTGAAGAACGTAATCGAACACAAAGAGTGCGTCCCGTTCCGCAGGTTCAACGGCGGTGTTGGCCGATGCGCCCAAGCCAAACAGTTTGGTACAACTCAGGGTCGTTGGCCCAAGAAATCTGCTGAATTCTTGCTCCAGCTTCTGAGGAACGCCGAGAGCAACGCCGATTACAGAGGACTCGATGTCGATCGTCTTGTCATCGACCATATTCAAGTTAACCACGCTGCTTGCCTCCGCAGAAGAACTTACAGAGCGCACGGTCGCATTAACCGTAAGTACAGTTCGATCATTGCAAAAACGTGACAAATCTGTTTATTTTTGCTCCCATTTTGACATTTTTTCCTCTTTGGCACAGCTCGGTAATCAATTTTTTTGTTGCTTCTTTTTTACAGCTTACATGAGCTCTCCCTGCCACATTGAGGTCATCCTCACGGAGAAGGAAGAGGTCGTTGCTAAGGCAGCGGAGGAAGAACCCAAAAAGAAGCTCAGCAAGAAGAAGCTCGCTCGTCAAAAGGAGAAGATGATGAGAGAATAAGTTAACACCTGCGAATTTCTATGAAACGGTCAGCTAATAAAAAAACAATAAAGACTACAAATCTTAAATCTGCTTTTATTATTCTACTATTCCATGTTAGGCTAAAAAATACGAGATTAACGAACTTCTGACAATCCAAGAAAATAATTCTGCCAACCTATTCAAGGAGCAATCGAGTCAGAGTTTTTTAGGGTTGAAAATGATAACGTTAAAGATTCCATCGTTCGGAAACCGCGAAATTTCTTTCTTTTTCAGCCGAGCCCAAAAACGTATTTTTTAAAAGATATATTTTGAAGAATGATCGTCATTTTTTTTAGTCTCAAAATATGGTGACAGTCAAAACTGCTCGATAATCAAAAATCTCGAAATATAAGTTTAGATTTCATAGAGATTTATCCTCTGGAATGAAAGGGATTGAGGTGAAAAAAGGAAAACACATGAATGATATAGATATTTCTATTTTTGTAACATCTCTTACAACGTCAGTATCAGATAAATCTTAAAGATATAAAAAAAAGGGGGGGTTTGAAACAATAACGGTAAATGACTACTGGAAATCTGAGAATCCTAAAAGATCGGTGAATGAGCCTGTTAGTTAAAAATAATACGTACATTTTGTGTATCTTGCGATAGAAAACCGTAGAAATGAGATTGTTACGAAGACTGAAGGTTTCATTCATAATTTAACTTTCGTTACGGATGCTTTGAAAGTTTATATGGCAGATGACGATTTGGATCAACGATAAACGTTTGTGAAGAGAAATGAAAGAAGAAGAGAAAAAATAGAAAAACCACGTAGATAATTGCTAGCCGATACATAACTAGGGAGACTTGAGCACTTTGGCGTTTAACACTGGCATCGATATTTTAATATCAAACTTGCCGAATTTTTCGACTCGTTGATTAATCGCTCTTTAGACGTTTACATTTTTCTCTAATACCCTCATTCACTTTATCCTGCTAATATGGACTCGAATATCGAAAAAATCTACAAATCGTGTTTAATTATCTTTGTTTCTTTTATCTTTTGTTCTTCACGTCATACAACACACATTGAACTACATTCGACTGATGATTGATATAACATGAATGTTTAATCAACAAATTCTCGTTCGCAACAAACAGTAGCATTTAGATATTTTGTGGATCTTTGAAAATCAAGTCGATATTAATAATCTTATTTTATATCTCCGATATATATTTATAAACTTAAACGATATTTCATTTTTCTCTTCTTTTTCTAGGGACGTCTTTGCGTCATCGTTACATTTGCTCATTCCCTCGTCCTTGTCTTTTTTTATTATTCTTTCTTAACTTCGTCCTCCTTCTTTCAAATGCTTTATATTTTCATACAAAAAGAAAATGCATAATGACTATACATATATGGAATTATCAGGTAGAGCTGGTCTTTTGGTGGTGTCAAGAAAGTGGTTCGCGCGTTGTGTTTGGTAAAAATAAGCACAGCAAACCTCCCCCTGAAATAAAAGAAACAAACATTTTGTTTTTATATCATTGACTGCTGTTTTTTTATAAATATTAATTAGAAAGAAACAGAAATCATTGAAGAATTCGAAAAACAGAATCAACTCTACTCAAAATTCGACAGTACACGTGACAATCGATAATCCATTAATTAATTCATTAAATCAAGAATGTTTTCAACATGAAAACTTGGCTCACCTATGAGGAGAGCCGCGACAATAAACGTTGGAGCTGGACAATATACGTCTAATAGCTGAGCTATAACGAGATTGCCAATGATACCACCGAGACGTGCTGCAACCATCGAAATAGCGATACCGGTTGCTCGTAAATTCGTTGGAAATACTTCGGTGATCAGACAATCCAGAGCTGCGTTACCGCAACTAATGACACCACTGAATGTCGCCGATACGATGAGATTCTGGGTTTTGCTGTACACAAAGTACAAACCAACGGCGCATCCACCTGACGAAAGAGTACTGAAGACTGAAAAATAATTAAAAAAATACATTTTTATTAAAAACGTATTGTCGAACAATTTATATTTCGTCAAAACTAATGAATTTATTGAATTTTTCCAAGTGTTCTCTTCGTATTAAATCAGATCGAAAATTTAACAAAGTTCTTTTCAAACGACGAGAAAAAAAAAGTTTGATCATTTGTCGAAAATTGGGATTCCACCGAATCGTCCATTAATTTTTTTAGCCGATTGTGACGATATTTAAAGAAAAAAATTGAAACTTCGTTGCATATCAAGATTTTTGGAAATATTAATAGAAATTTGGTGATGCGAATGATGCTCACCAAGGAAGAACTTCCGTCCGAGACGATCCATCCCAAGAACCGCAAGTATATTTGCCGGTATGGCGGATGCGACGGTGATCAGAGATTCCATGAATACATTAGATTCGATTTTATTGGTGCACTCTCTTTCTATACTGTGAGATCCGTTGTTAACAACGTAATCGGTGACTTGACATATGGAAGCACTCTGATTCGGATGATCGCGATTGTATTCGTCGAAACGATTAAACAATTCTGGAAACCACATCATGAGGCCGTAATAACCGATGTGAAAAGTGAAATTGATGATAATTGATATAACGGTGAAGCGTAAAATCGGTGAGACAAATAGCTGTTTACTATTGTCCATTATGTCACCGAGCATTATCTTGTACTTGTTCTTTACAGGAGCACCAGCCTTAACCGGCTCCGGTTCACGATAAAGATCGTCAAGGATTAACTCCTTTACCTGTACACAACAAAAATAACATTCAATTATCATCATTTTCAATAATAAATCGATTTTATTGATAACGAATTCAAAAAATGTCAGGAAAAATGAAGTTTCATTGTATTTAGAAGATTATTTAATCGTGAAACTTTAGCATGAGACAAAAATGAATTTTCTTGACAAATTCTTTCTGCTTTAAAGAAATCTGCTTAAAGAAATTGTTATTTTCAATAGAAATGAGAATAATGAAGAAACAGGAGTTATTATTTATTCATACAGACCGTGTAACTGTCACGTGGTTTGCCAGTATTAATGGCATAAATGCCACGGAAGATATTGAGAGCTTCCTCATATCGGCCTCGTGACAATAGATATTTCGGGGATTCTGGGAGCAGCAGGAGCAGCCCCGCGACGATGAAGGAGGGAACAGCGCAGATCAGCAGGAATATTCGCCAAGAGTTGTACGTGAACGTCAAATTCGTGATACCAATGTCGTGAGGGATGATCAACCATGCCAGTCCTACAAACAATCAAAGAAACCAATTGTTTGTTATGTCGTTCAGCAGCTATTTTGAGCCTGAAACCGTTTGCACTTCCTTGCTTTTTTCATAATTGATTTTTTGCTTACTCACCAGCAACGAAGAGATTTCCAAGGGTCCAAAATGCTGCCATGAAGGACAGCATAGAGCCACGCTTGGACTTCGGCTGAAACTCTGCAAAGTATGACCAGATAACCGGTCCACTGCCACCGAGGCTGAAACACGAATATTGACAAACAATTGATGACTTTTGTGTCGAAATGAAATCGAATGGAGGTATTTATGAAAAAACTGTCTTCGGGTTTTTATTGATCGAGAAATACTCACGCAGCTCCGTTCAAAAAACGGAAGAACATGAAGAGTTCGTAGGACTGGCTAAAACTGGAGGCAACTATGCAGACGGCGTTCATGAAGGAGATGGCAATGAGGACCTTGCGTCGACCCAGTGCATCGGCGACTGAGCCCCACGCATAGGCACCTGCCATCATTCCTATGAAGATGATGGAATTGAGCCATCCCTTGGCTTGGGTATCGAGCTTTAGGTCACATTGTGCACTCGGCAAAATAAAGGACATGGAAATTACGTCCATCTCCTCGCTCGTGCTGACGAACCCGCATACTGCGAGCAGGAAGTAATGAAACTTTCCATACTCTGAAAAGATAAATGTTCTTTAATTTCTACATTGAAGCTGGCCAAAGAATATGACGAGATGTTTTTTTCAAACTTAAAAAAAGGACAAACATTGCAATTTTTTTTTTGCAATGATCGGTAAAGAAAAGAGGAAAACCGACAACTTTTAGTATAAACTGCTGAGAAAAAAAGAGAAGAAAACATAAATGAGACTTCGTAAGTGAGACTGACGTCGTAAGACTCGTTTCAACGAATGAATTTAGACGTTAACGTGTTTACACAAATTCGTTAAAAAATAAGTTTACATTCGAGAGCTATTTTCTCGACGAGCACGTCGTGGTACGAATTTACACGATCGCGCGATATTTGCGCAAAAAATATTGCACAAATATGTCAGAAACTTTGCTAGGGATTTCGTAACAGTTTCTCTGTATCGCGATGGAGATGACAATGTCTATCGAGAATTCAACTCACCGGTAAGTTCGATGGCCTTCTCGAAATCTGCTTTGAGGTACGATCCTTTCTCGGGGTCTAGGGTTTTGCCCTTTGACCCAATACCTTCAAAAAAAATACTCGTTTTTATTCAAACTGAATAGGCCTTTCGAACATAGTAGAAAATTTACATAAATGTAAGTTTTGTGGACGGAAAAGTGAACAGAAAAGAAATTTTTAAAGTTGAAAATTGTTTCAACAGGTACTTTTCACAGTCGATTTGCAGCGAATCTTTTCTTCCATTTTCTACATTTTGTCATGACACTTAAAAAGCTACAAATAAAAGTACATTTTTGTTGAAAAGTTATGAAAACACTTTACAATACGTACCGGCGAGTTCTAGGTCCTTTGAACCGCAGCCGTTTAGGCGATCGTCTTTTACATCACACTCTGCACACCAGACAAACAAACAAAAATGTTAAGTTCAAAAATATCTTATCAAACATTTAAAAATGCTGTTTTAATCATTCAAGCGATTCAGAAGTTTAATTTTCATTGTTTTTATCTCGTTGTCTTTCGAGGCACATAATAAATATTCAATAGAATGTGGTTAGAGCACGTATTCGATTACTTGATCCCACGAAAAGCACGTTCGACACAAAACGAAGAGTCCTTCAAGCATTCAAGCGACAAGCAACAAGATTTCTACCCAATCAATCCAACAAATGTTCGTTCAGATAAGACATTACGAGCTCGTGATTAATTATTCCTTCGCGATTTTAAATTGCTGCAAGTTCTGAATAAAAATTATTTCTGATTCTTTAACATTTTATTTCAACACTTTGTAAAATAGAATTGTTAGAATGGATAGAAACGTCGAACGAGGAAAACGAGGTTTAAGAGAAATCGTGGCAAAACATAATTTGTCGTCATTTAAAAAAAAAAAAAAACGCTGACCCGTGACTTTGGACTTTTGTGCATTGGCATAAAATAAAAAATGATTTTAAAGTACGCGTAATTATAAAGACAAAAGAGAAAATATCAGTTAAATACTCACTATGGTTGTGCTTTGAGTCGGGTTCACCTTCTACCATTCTACGATGTCGGCGCGGTTGGTTGAATCTGGCTATCGAAAGTAGTCAGAGGACGCTTGTGCGAGGACGTACGGCAATGAGGTTTCGGGATTTCAAGATTTTATGAGGGTTTTGGCGAAATTTTCCTGCTGATTCTGCGCTGCTCTGCTGCTTATCGTCGGCGGGGCTAGGTTTTGCGCTCACACGCGAGCTGAAAAATAAAAGTGAGAAAAAACGATTAAGAAACACTTGAGCAAAAAAGTACAGTTCGATTGAGATCGAGCAATGAAAATCCTTTGATTTGATGACACGAAACTTGTGGCTGCAGTGTGAATTATGCAGAAACACAAAGGCTCATTTAATTAGGAGTTTAAAAAGGTGTTCTAAACGGAAAATCCTTCTTTGGGAACGACTTTTAAATAAATCGTGCCAAATATAAAAATTTTCCATATTCATTCGTAAATATGGAACATAAACATCGATTATTTCTTCATTTGTAGACTCATGTCCTTGGAACAGTGAAAAATGAACAGTTTGAAATAAAAATTGTTGGAGATAAAAAATGCATTTGTCATTGGATGCCCCACTGATGGTCAGAACGTAGTCCACACAGAACCAAACGCCGAAATGCTGTTTTGACGTTTTCACAATTTAAACGACGAGCGCTCAATGAATCGCTGTCACGGAGGGATTATTTCAATACGTACTGGGTTAAGTAGGGTCAATTAGTTATAAACTGTGATAACGGGCGTGGGTTGTCCTCGTACTGCGATCTAAGAGCCAACACGTTTTGCATCGTCTTCATCTCGGAGATTGACAATAGAGCCAGTCACTCAGTCCAAGATACTATATATATATATTTATATTTATGTATATTTCGAATATTGAGCTATTCATCGTAAACTTTTAATACAAGAATAAGAGAACTAATTTTTTACAATTACTCTTGGAATTTATTATGATTTTTATTTCCTACTGAAAGTATCGATCTTATAAATAAATGTTATTCATCAGTAAATCACAGTGACGTTCAAAAGTTGACTCTTCGGTTGATTTTTCGAAAATTTCGAAATAATTTGAGAACAATTATTAAAAATATTAAAGAAAATAAATAAACTGCGGTTCAAAATCTATGAAATTCTTTGACACAAGGAATTTGAAAAAATCGTATACATTTTAAAGAGCAATTAAACATTAAACATATATACGCGGTGGAACTTGTATAATTATGAAATATTACGTAAAACATAATATTTTTCATAATTAAATCCAAAGATGATCGTGAGGTATTAGCGAGCCTTAAGAAGTCGGCTTTTGAGCAACGAGAACATGATCGAATTACCAACCAGCACCGTAAGGCGAGATCGCTTCGTGTCGCCGTACCAACACCAGAATTCCCACAATTCTATTATATGCGTGCAAACTGAATCGTATTATGCTACTACTTTTTGCGCACATTCACTTACTTAATACATCGTGATAATTATAAATGCAAGGCATTCGTTCGAGCGAAGCGAGAAAACCTCGAAACATTTTTATTCAGTCACAAGACTCTCATATTTGGCTCTATAAATGGCGATTTTTTAAACTGTTATCTGCATCAATCTTGGGAAGAAAAAAACTGATTGGAAGATTCTCAAACTTCAACGTTTTATTTAGGCACAATAATGAATTTCTCATTTCAACAATTTGGAAATTTAGTAACTAAATAATTAAATATCAACAAAAAAAATTGAATATGAAGATGTTGACTTCATTACCACTATTTCGACTTGTCAAAGAAAGTTCGTATCAGTGATTGAAATCTCGTCGAAAGTTTCAATAATTGAATCGAAAGTAATGGCAAAATTTTAGCAATAAAAATGAATGATAATCATTTCAAGAGCACGCAATGCTCCGATTGCATTTTTTTAAAATAGTGTATAAACAATAAAACAATTAAAATTTGACATCAAATTAAAATAAATCATTAACAACAAATGATTTTTTTGTCATCAATATCGTTGAGTCGCAACTCTGTGATAAATAGAAACTTAGAATTTGATTTACTGATAACGCGACGATCGCGTGGTTCCATGTTGCTTTGTCGTTGCGCCAATAATTTTTCAAACTTAATTATTAAAATGATCATTAAATAAACAAAACGAATGCTTTTTTGAAAGATGAGAATAATTATTGAAATTCTCCTGTTGAAAAAACAAAATAAAAAAAAAATAATTCGACGACCGTGACAGGACTCGAACCTGCAATCTTCGGATCCGAAGTCCGACGCCTTATCCGTTAGGCCACACGGTCACTTGGGGGTTGATAGTCATAATGGGACTATGAGCCACAAGTGTGAGACTTCATTATTGATTCACGCGGTGCTTCAGCCAATGAGCAACAGCTGTTGAAACTACTACATCCACGTTTGAACTCATCGTATTTTCATTCATTGTGACGTAACTTTGCTAGTTGTATTTCATTTATGATTCATATCTCAGAAACGATCCTCTGTGTATAGCAAAACGCATTAAAACAGCGCCAAGCCAGATTTTGACGTGGCTGAGATAGAAATAGTAGCAAAACGATATTTGCGAATATTTCAAAAAGATTCATTTTTCTCAAATATTAAATTTTCGAAATTTTACAGCTGTCATTTTATGATTCGTATCATCTCCGTACGAATAGCCTGGACCAACATTTTCCAGCGTTTTCACACGTGAGGTAAAAGTATAGAGGAGTAATTTTAGAAAATTGGAGCACAATATAATGTTAGGGGGGATTTTTGACACAAAATGTACAAATTTTATGGAAATTCTTCAATTGGGCACGGTCTGTAGCATTTTTTTTCAAATTGAGATGTTTTTGGTGACTTCATTGTTCAATTTTGGCGTTAAAAACATCGATTTTATAATTTTTTATAACGCGATTGTGGAAAATCGAGAATTTTTAGTGCTAATTGCATTCGTGAAGTTGTAATTTCAAAAATAGAGGATAAAAAACGATGATAAGAAACGTTGAAAAGAGCAGGATGTATCCGCGGATACGAATTTGGCTCCATTTTCCTCAACGTGTAATAAAAGGCCCTGAAATGCTCAATGACATAATAATAGGAAGGCGTGTCATCATGTGTGTGTATGTATTTAAAAAGATTGTGCCAGAAAACGGTATAACACGTTAAATTTTTACTCTATTCGTGTGTAAACTTACAAGTGAACGCGTGTACATCCTTTGGACTAAATATGTGATAACTAGCCACTATCACGCGAATTATATATCACGACACACTGTCCGAGTTTCGCGGGGGTGTCTACCTCCGTCATTAACGATACAGGAACCGGAGCCTCGTGCAATCAACGATTTGAACAAAGATGTGTTTTTTTTTTTCCAACCGGACAATCAATCATTTGTTTGACACGAGACACGAAGTATTTTCGAATCGAATCAACAGGTTTGGATTTTTACTTAAATAAATACTTATCGTTCTACCTCATCACTTGATTTAAAATTATTCCACCCGAAATTTCGCGATTGAATGCCAAAAATAGAATTCTTATCAGCAGTTTCGAATAAAGTTATAAAGCATAAAATCTATTTTTAACTAATTTGGATGACTTTTAACGGCGTTTTGCTCAGATTCAAATATCAGAGAAATTTTTACATATTTGCAAAGGTCGATGATCTCTGGAATCGAATCATCAGACTTTTCGTTCAGGTAGTAATCTCGCGACAGTCACGTTCAAAAGTTTACTCTCCGGTTTATAATGTTTTGAGAGCTTGAATCCAACTTATGGGTTGATCCAATAATCTCAGTTGTTATATCTTATTGCAATGTAAAACAAAAAATATGTAAAAAAATGTTTCGAAGGTATTCCATAAAATGTTGATTTTCTGACAGCTACTTTTTTGAAGACCATTCGATTTGGTATTTTCGATTAGTCGATTATTTTACCTGCTTTTATAATTTTCCAAACATGTCTATCGACAATCTTTCACACACTTCATATTTAATTGCAAGGGTCAATGAACTTTCGAACTAAATCCAGGTTAGTTGATTCCAGTAGACAATTCAAAATGGAGGACGCAAAAGCAATAAACGGTACGACAATAGGTACCACGCCTGACTTAATTCCAAACTCGTAAACGTTTTAATTCATTGACATGTTCCACATCTAATGGGAATTCAAATAAAAGTACTTAGAAAAATAAGGGCAAAAAGTTTCACTCCATCACTTGGGAAAAAAAAACTAAGAATGACTGGAAATTTATCCCTGTTTACGTTTCATTAAAGTTTCCATAAAAACGTTTCCAAATTAAAGGAAAACATTTTCCAATTTTTATAGAATTTCTATTACTCCATGAAACTAAGAAAACAAAGACTAAATATTGTGCATTCGATTGCATTATATGCTGGTTAACTTTCGTAAAATATTAGTGGGTTCAATGAGTCACGATACCAACATTTTTTAAATAAAAATAAGATGGAGGTATTAGTTAAAGTTAATGAAGTATTTTAACGCCTTTTCTAACGTTTAATTTGCGAAAAGAAATAAACATCGGAACTAAAAGTCATAAACGACCTTCGAGAACGTAGTAATTGCGCGAAATGTGCATCTACGACTAAGTAACAAGCAGACAGTGCAAAAACTATACGTTCAGACTTAATTGTGGTCTCACGTCTCTTATTTCATCTGCAAGAAAAAAACAAAAAATCTTTCGCTCTTGATCTTAGTTGAGCTTGTCATTAAACTCTGTATCAAACAAAGTCTGAGCACCAATTAGAGTTTCTCTCACTTCAATTTTTTCCTTCACTCCTTTTTGGATGAGTTCCTCGATGTTTTCATTGTCGATTGTGCAGCTTAATGCATTTTTAATCATAAGGAAAAGTTGGCGTTTTCGAAAAATGCATGCTGATTATTATCATTTTTTAATATTTCGTTATTGTCTTCGTTTCCACTGTGCAAGACCCATTTTTTCCCGGAACTGTTTCTATTTTCAATTTTTCTTTCAAAATAACTGTTAATCGAAATGCTCGAGACGATGGTGAACCAGTCACTCGGCCATCTCTATTCACCCGAACGTAACCCATTTTGCAATTTGCGTGCAGCTAGCATTTCCGGTTTATGAAATCGTGTAATAAATATAGATAGGAAGTTTAAAGCTCGTCATATACACTTTGTCCTCTAACCAACATATGTTGCATTATGGAGATACCACGTGAATCAAATTTACATGACAATAATTCTAATTTTTAAGTGGAGATTTTTATTTACTCACATGATTCCACAAACCGTGACGTTATTATTTTCAATCTCACGTCTTTTTCAAATACGAGCTTCACACATGACACACCAAACGTTATTTCAAGCAAACATTTTTCTATCGCAGTTATGATATTTAATAATAATTAACTGCGCTTATGAATTCTTGAGTTCTCAAAAATTCATGATGATTGTTCATTTTTATTATGTGAAAACATAGAAAATTAGTTGTAAGAAGATTCAAAATAATTGAACAAATAGTTTCGTGTAAATAATGTTTCCTTATTATTTAGAATAATAAACAAATTAGCTTCGGAAGCTGACGAGAATATTTCCGTGGAGAATCCCTAAGTGTTTGGATTAATCGGTGCCTATTTTCGCAGTTTATAGATCGGCTCGGAAATTCTATTAAGTAGACGGAACTTATTGAAAAAAAAAAAAATCTTGTCGACAAATGATATAAACGCGTCCTTGGCCCTGGCCGTAAGTTTTTACGAGGTTGTCTCGTAATCACTGCCGATAGGAACGGATGTACTATTAACACCGAGACGCGGTGAAAAAAAAAAACAAAGAAAAAAAACACGATCCTTATAAAGGCAACAGCTTTTACGAGAGCGAAAGAGATCGCAACTTGATATCTTTGCGCTAATGACGCGTTTCAAGTATGCCGAGTATTGAGCCACAAACGTTTTTGTTTTCATATCCAAGTGATGAAAATATAAAGAGATTCTCGTCAATGAGCGAAACGTTCGTTAAGTACGGTTTAACATTTTTTTTACGTGTCGATAATGATGGACAGCAAAAATTTTGTACATTTCGTTCCTCCGATGAAATGCACTTTAGTCAAATAATTTTTCAAAATAGGGAAAAACACGGAAGCGTTTTATTCCACGTTAAGGAATTAATGAGAAACGGGAAGCTGCATGGAAGGTCGCGTGTCAAAGAGACAACCGGATACGGAATATTCCGTATTTTTTATACGTGCACAAAAGTCTATTTGAATCAGTTGCATTCATTTTATCCATTCGACGGAAAAAGGAACGAGTAAAAAATCAGAGAAAATCCACTGGGACCTCGAACACACGGAGGCTACTCCTCTCGTTATGGTCTCAAGGAACGCTCTCTAAAGAACGTTCTTGAAAATCTGAGTCGTTGATCGACTACACTCGATTGTTTATTGCTCTTCAAAGGAATTCACGAGAAAACGATGCAACCAATGAGCAATGGCGTTTTCATTTTCTACAAAAGTGACAGGTAAACGATTAGTCGGGAGATTTTAATGGCAGACAACAAAGTGGACTTCAATTTTAATTAATATTCGATCAAAACAATCAATTTCAAGCTATTTATGAATGAAGATTGAATTTTACTTCGTTCAGGTGGTTGAACTCGTTTAGAAAATCAAAGAGAAGAGAGTAGAATAATTTTTATTTCATGATGTTGCTAAATTAATAATGATGAACAACTCAGGGTATGAAATTACGTTATCATTCCATAACGTTCACGAACGTTGGTTCATTAGCCTCAAAAACAATGCACGTAAATTTCGAAATGTTTGTTAAGTACTTGGATCAAGTATTTGAACATTATTTGCAATGATTTCGAGAAAAGAGAACTGATGTCGAATGAAAAAATCACAAATCAGTCGAGCAATATCACAACTGCATGTGTAGTAAGTTTGAACAATTCCGTCAGCGGGAGAAACAAGGAACGAAGGACACGCCGTCATATAGAGGCCGTAATATATACATTGAGCCTTGACCTGTTTGCAACTTATTAGATTATTACCTCAAAGGTCATTAATTAGCGGCAGGTAGTGGGGGTTCTAACACTTGGATACATATATTGATATATTAAATACACCTCGGCACATGTATAATATCTATTGTAAGTTAGATAATGGAACGATAGAATCGCAAGAACTGCTCTTCAAGAACGAGAACGATTAATCGCCAGGATGGTTAGGTAAGTTCGTAGTGACTTTAAAAGTCAAATTCCAGGATTTAATTTACCAGAAAACGGCGTGGTTTTAACCAAAAACACCATTTTTTAAATTTCGGTTCGAATTAATCAAAACATGATGACTTTTGATTTGAAATTGGGAAGGAAATTGCGAAGTTTTCACTATTTCTGAAATATTCTATTGTTTTTTTTTCCTTCTAAACACAACTGAATCCAATTTGTATTATTTGTTGAAGTAATTTTCAAAATTTTTGATAAAAAATGTCATCGAATGATCGATCGACGATCAATTGCCAAAATTTCTTCATTTTAATCTCCGGTTCTCGTTCGTATATTCTCCAAATATATGGAAATAATAATGTTCTACATTTTTATTTATTAGGTGAGTTCATAAAATAGAATGAACAATAAACACTTACGAGTATTTGGAGACAACCAATTGTTTTTCGCTGAGATCCGTATGAGATCGAGGATTATAAGCCAGATTTTTGATATCTCCTTGTGATCACGAATATTTTCGTAATTTTACGTAGCTATATATGTTCGAGTCGCAGCTCGCTCGACAAATTTGACTGTCATAGAAATCGCGAACATGTGAATTACTGGGAAGGCAAAGTGTGAGTGCGAGAGGGAGAGATAGAGAGAGAGAGAGAGAGAGAGAGGAGGGACTGTCACGATTTATCAACACGAGTTCAATTAGCAACGTTTCGCCGGGAATAAAAACGCAGTAGAGTAGCAGAGAGCGTTCGAAAGGAAAGTTTAAACACTCGCGACGATCTATCCCCTCAGCGTCAAACTCTTTACAGTCTCTTCAATGCGATTGAGATTTTTGAAAATCTTTCAGAATGCGGAAAAATCGAGATTATTAGTAAACATTTAAATACAATGTCATTATCACCGTATTAAATCCACAAAATCTTTCTGACGTAACGAAATGTCAAATGTTTTCGTTGTGACAATTTAACGAGAATATTTCACTGGCGAAGTTCAATAAATAAAAAAATAAAACGAACACAAAGATAAATCTGTTGTTAAATCTTCGTTGAATACTTTTTCGATAGGAACATTTGTTAAATAAGCCAACGTAACAATTTTTTCATTCTCTACCACTTTGTTTGAGTTTTTTAAATGTTCTACACTTCACTGTCACTGGAACTTTTATATTAACTATCATAGAGTTTGTTCGGAGTTTTATTTTCGAATATTTTCGTGAGGTCCGCTCATTCATACATATATTTACGTACGCGCGAGTTCGGGTCTGCATAAATCGCTTTGAAGTGTGTTTACTTTCGAAACTTCGAAGCCGAACGATCACACTGAAGGAAAAACAATTAACACCAACGATCCAATACGAATTGCTACGATTTAAGATATATGTTGATAATCATATATATATTGTGTTTAATTTACTCGAATTATTATTTACTCGTCCGCATAAACGACTGTAAAGATCGTGAGAAAATAATCGCGTTTCGTTACTTAACGAACGTCATCTAGAGAATTTGACCCGCGAGATACGGTGAGTTGAGATGAAGTGAGTGTCGTAGATCGTTTGAAGCAACTAAAAGCTATACCTGCCACCACCAACTGGACTACAGCGTGTGTCCAGCATGCAATCTTGTACGTTCGTTTATCCTACTGGCCAATACTTGCTTCACCGAGTTCCCAGTCGCCATATAAACATACAGTGTGTCACAGAGTTGGCGCATAATTCAATGAAAATTGCAAATTGGGAGTAAATTTCAATGCCAAAAATCTTTATCCTTTATTCAATGAAGCTAAATCCTTAATGAGATATTAATTATTAAAGTCAATCCAATCAGCAACTCGTGCGTCAGTGTCCAAGTTCGATAAACAACTATTAACTTTTCAGCTTCTGTGGGACCAGAATTTCGATGATGAATCCACTAAATAATTCGGCTTGTATTATGAATTCTCACGTTTTCGAGAATCGACAAATAAACATGGTAACACAATAAACGTCTTGGTAACTTTTGTGACGTATGCGTCTTTTCGAAAATTTCATCATCAATTATGATTAGTGGTCGTGCGGTTTAGGTTCACGTCGAGATAAATTTCTACAGTAGGCAGAAAAAAGGTCCTTCTTGTGTTTAGAGTCGGCAATAAATCTTGACGTAACTTTCAACTCTTATTTTGATGTTTGACGAAGAGACGTGTCTCTAGATAATGGTAAATACTATTTATTCTTCACATGTAAACACAGGAGATAATGTGCTGAGTTTCGAAAATGAAATGTTTTCAATGTTTTCATCGTCTGCATAAAATGTCAGACAAATGTAGGCGAAACTTATTCTTCAATTGCATGTGATTTTTGATCTCAGTTTTGTATTTTGTTTACATTAAATTATTTATACGTCGATAAAAACAAAAGTAGCGAATAATAAATCGTAAATTGATCAAATCTGAATCAATTTAAAATGCACACAACCGCTATCACAAGTGCATATCAATTGTAAACCATTCTCATTCGTTCAACAACAAAAAATGATTAATTATCTTCATTACGAAATTTACATTAAGACAAAGGCACAAATAATTATAACATTGGTTTGCATGCTCTTAATCCAAACAATGGTGTATACTTAAAAAAACAGCAATAGAAAAGAATGTTTTATTCATGCAATAAAAATCAAACATATTATTATGAAGCCATTATTACTCAAAGTCGTAATTATATCGAATGAAAAGAGTTATAAGAGATTAATGCTATGTTTCGTTCATGTTGATCCGAATGTGACGAATATTTTCAACAGTTAACGCAACTGTGCGAAACTTTCATTGTAAATCACGACAAACAATTCATTGAAACACGTTTCGAAAAAAAAAAAAACAAAATTCTCACCATGACAACGATTCAACGCGTCGGTACCGTGTAAACGTGTTATTTATAATTTTTTGGTCAAAATATCATCGTAAATCAGGTGAACAAAAAACGTTATTGATTTAACAATAAAAACAATCTTCAATAAACGAGATTTAACTACGTGCATAAATGACAAATGATAAATATTTCTTTCAAGAAGAACGATCGAACGTGACTTCCAAACGATTCACTGTATTTATATCGTTTATTTCAGAAGTATCTTTTTATATACATTTTCATGACTCAATATTATCGACCACGCCTGCTGATGGTAAGAAAAAATATATAAAAATATCAATACGTTTATTTGCATATTGAAATATTAGACTATATCCGTGGGAGCATCGATCGTCTCTTTGACACTCGCCTCTCGTATACAACCATCAATGACTCTACAATATATATGTGTATATACGAATATAAACGTCTTACGAGAGATAAATGCTATCAATGGTAGAGTTTCGTTACGGACACCGTAGCCGGGTCGGCTAATCGAAACTTCCGGCCAAGCAGAAGAGCTTTGAGATCTGCGCTACGATGTGATGCGAGAAAATATATAGTAACGTAGGACTTGTTCATTTGTGTATGCCTACGAATGTAGATACCGGTACCGAGCCACGGCTTCGTAATTTAAAACCGGGCGGGTCAGCCCTAATTGTCGATTCGAATTGTTGATAAATTGTTCCTTCGAACGTCCGAAGAAACGTCCGAGAACATAAACACATAAACTATGTGTGCAAATGTCAGTTTTGTCGTGTCGATGAAACGATCTATTCAGGTTTGTCAGAAGAATTCTCATTTCACAACAATTTTTTGGCTCAATGTTGTAAAACTTTGATGAACATTTATTTTCAATATAAAAATTGTTACAAATTGTTAATTCAAAAGGAAACCAGTGCCTAAGTCTTGTCTTTAATGACGTCCATTTTAGATTTTTTAAAGGTTAGTTCAAAATAATCACAAATATTTGACAGCTAAGAAGAAATATCGAATTTACAAAATACGAAAAAATAACACACGACCGTAAAATGCACGCTGAGATACGACATGACGTCAGAGTAAGATGAGAATAAAGCAGTTATGTATAATCATCGCACTGACTCATCGCGTTTTTGGGTAAACAACGATTCTCGCGCCAAAAAATTCTCATTATCGGGCATCCGAACTGCAGAAATAAATGAAACTTGGATCGAAATACACACTTTCTTTGTACCAGGCAGTATTTTTGGACTCTGGAATATTGAGCTGCACTTTTTTCTTAAATAGTTTTGCACAGGGACTCAAAGTTTAGTTTGATAGCGAATTTGACTGGTTTCCGTAATCACTGGACAAAGTAAACGAAACCAATGACTGGACAATGGGGACAATCATTTCCCATAGTTTCAAAGAAGACCCTGATTTATTGTGTAATCCTTTGGAGCAGATCCGGACAAAACACTTTGTTTCTTCACAAACAAAGTGAAAGAACGTTCAATGTGAAAGTTCGTCATAGTTAATCTTTTTAAACTTAAGTACGAAATGAAAGACTTCAGATTTGATAATTGGAATGTCCATCGATTATTTTTCAACATTTTTCAAAGCTGATTCATTCTCTCGAGAAATGTTTGACCTCTGGATCGAATAAGATGGAAAATTTCGAAAAAAATAAAAATTCTGACATCGAAGTCGGACAAGGTTCGTGCAGTAAAAACACAGCATCCCCAGCCACCCCGTCGTTTCTGGATAAAAATAAATAATATTGGCCTTGGAGATCAATTTTTTTTCGAATGAGTGTAAAAATGGCAGAAAAAATGGCAAAAAAATGTGAACCAGTTGTCACTATATGACGCGAACGAATACTCAAAAGAAGTGTATGACGTATGAGAAAACTAATTGACTCTTGTGTCTGTCGGATCGTGGGTGGAGATCGGATCCAGAGACAGATCGTTTCAAAAGCCAAAAAAAGAAAAACCGAAATACTTTGTAATAAAAATTCCATTAACAACAATTTAACATAAAAAATTGAATATCCTGCCCCAATTTAATGAACTTTTTTAACCGAAGATCAATTGCAAACTCAATATAACTACGTGTAGATGCGCGAAAATCTTTTACATCTCAATTTAAATTTAAGAAGAAAAACGTCTGCTTAGTGAGTTGTGTTTGAAGCCAAAGGTCGCCTGCAGTGTTTCGCAGACTACAAACGATATTGCCACAGATGGCTACATTTCGTTTATTCGCAAGTTACTCTCTTTATTGATTCGTGTCATGATTTCCGAACAATTTTGATGGTTTATCGAAATCGAGTGTGGAACGTTAATTGAAATAAATAAAAATAGCCATTTTCTGATAACAAGATCACTATCATCGAACTAATTTAACGAAATGTCAACAATCAATCACGATTTTAATTTGTCAGTACTCATGGTCATTTTTCTATGAAATAAGAAATAGACCACGTGGTCAATTATAAAAGTAATTAGTGTCAAGTAGACCAAGAAGATAACTTTTCAATTGGCATATTTTGCTATCATTTGTTTTCTCTTCTCTCACTGTTCGAAAAATCATTCAAAAAATAATGATTATTTTGTTAGTTTTTCTGCTGTCAAAAAGTTGTAGAACGTATCGTCAATTAGATTGTGATTCATTCGAACGTTTATGTATTATTTCAATCTTTTGTCAAAGTGTCAAATACAGTAGTTGGCGTACTAATGAGTGAATCACTTGTTGCCAGCTTACGTTTGGTTTTGCCATGCTTTATTCGAAAGGATAATGCAAGATGTAGTGAAAATACGTGGACACGCGTAACATCTACCAAATATTTAAAAAACCTCCAGCACGTGATCGATGATCAAACGAATTGTTGTCGGAGCTCATTCAACCCCGTTTGCGTATGGGATCAAGATATTTAAGAGCGGTTCAAACCGGATTCGTCTCGAGGCTAAGAATAAAACGATCGCGCATTTTTTTCCCACTATTCTATCTGTCTATCGTCTCACTTGTGTCTAAGACCAAAATATCGTCTCTTCTTCTCCTATGATCTTTGTGTTTTTGCCGTACAACTTGTTATGATTGAGATATTTTTTTCGGCCGATATATAACGACGTCAGCATCGTTTTTATATGAATTTAATCGAAATTTGATGAGCAAAGAAACGATTGTCTGCGAGAAATAAAAAGTGTCTGAATAATTATAAATCATTATTATTTTTGTTCTCACTCAATGTTATAAATTTCGTCGCTCCATGGACTGAAAATTTATCTCGTGAAGAATAACTATTTATAATCCATGTTTTGATCGTGTATTTAAGTGTGACACAGGAAAAACATGATTTTTGCCTCTGCCTTGTACAATACGTGTGTTTTAACAGGACCAAACGATTTGCCACTTCCATCTGAATTTATCGCCATTAATCGTTATTCAAATCACGCATGTGTATAGTTATAGTCCGCAAAACACACCAGAATTCACTAATGGGAGTATGCATACAACCACAGCTGGTTTTTCGTGACGTAAATCGAATTTATCAGTTTACTCTATCATCCAAGCCCGACTCTTCCAAAATAACGGAAAAAAACGTGTCTATTTGAGCCTCTTGGAATCGTGGCTAACACAAATTTATCTTTAAATATACTACAGGAATCGTTGATCGTAAAAAAAAAAAAATCATGTTGTTAAATCAATCAGTAGAATTTTCTACTAAAACCTCATAAATCGTTATTTTTTATTGATTAATTATGAATAATTATTAACGTCACTGAAACGAATTGAGAATTATTCACTAGTCCAAATAATACAGAGTATTCAAAAGTCGAGATGGAAAAACGATGGTTTTTAGTATTTTGCAGAAATTATGAGATAGTTACGAAGCTAATATTTTATAGTCAATGAAAAATCTCGTCAAAAACTTTTTACAACAGAAATCAATGTTTTTTCGACATGTTAATGAATTTTCATCAACTCCGCATTTATCAACTTGATATCGAATGATAAGAATTTACGTAAGAACGTTTAACAAAGAAAACGTTATTGGAGAACGATTAACCGATGTATTGAACAACAAATAAGCACGAGGCCGAACATATTTCTGGACAATTATTTATTCCGAAATTTCACAGCAATTGTTACAAACTGTCACTTGCCTCATTTTTTAAAATATTTTTCTTATAAAACGAGAAGTCGTATCACACGTTTAACACGCTTCGAAATTCAAAGAGCTATACTTTTCCAAATGCTTCGATCGTTGACTATGAAATTCGAGTCATTTCATACGAGAACGTTGTAAAAATTGAGTGGGTGGTTTAATTTTTTGTAAAATTCATGTTCTTGATTATAATTCGCGGTTTTTTTTTCCACTCGCTCGCTTCGTCACTTCACGCTTTAAATTCGCCTCGTTCACAATTGATGTCGTGTACGCTCGTACTCCTTCACCAATTGTTTAGTAGGATTTTCTATTTAAAATCTTTCTTTCTCGAGGCACTTTTAATATTTTTCTAACGTGTTCCTAGCTTCATTAATTTTATAGGTTAAACTTTGACACTCGCTGCAATCGCTACAAATCAAACGATTTGCATCACTTTTGCCGAAAAGCACCGACCACCCATTGAAATTAGCTTCGAAGCACTTTTTTTCCTAACGTATTTTTCTTCTCTCTTTCGTTCGTTACAATATGTGAATGTTTATTTATTTTTGTTATTTTTTTTTAATATATCAATTAACGACTCCTCATCCAGACGCCTCTGGTGACGCCTTTTTTCTTTCCCCCAAGAGTTTTTCTCCGCACATATTCGTGCCCCAATCTCACAATCGTTAATTAAAACAAGACCACAGTCACCCCACGTTGCATGACGAGGACATCGGGAACGCGCTGTCGAAACAGTCTTAAACTTTCTTCGCACTCGTTTTCTCGCCATTATCACCGATGAATATATAAACAAAACAAACAAAATCACGACCGAATAAAGTACAAAAACGTAAATCGTATGACAAATGCTACATCATGCAAATACGAAAGTAAGAAAGGAACGCTGTGAGAATTTAATAGGAAATCAAGATTTGCAGTTTGTTCAATATCAATACAAAATCTACGAATCAAATGATTTCCCCAGGGGCAATTTTGTTTTTTTACTACACATTGTCTTACGCTTGAAGAATTATTTTAAGCCTCAGGTGGAAGAGGATTTCAATAAATTTCATCCAATTCTTTCGAGGTCAACCTACGATGATTTATCAAAAAATGATTTTCAATGTAGAAAAAAAAAAGAAATAAACTTACGTTGTGCGGCGTGCCAAGTCTTGGTGAAAAGTTGCCCGGAGCGGGAACAACCGAAGCGCGGATACAAAGCTGAAAGCTTTATATACGGGGAGACGAGTCGAGCGGAGGGGAATCGTGGCTCCTTTCCCCTTCCACCGAGTCTTCTTTCCAAACGACACAGTATTCGTAACGATATTCATAAAACCCTCTATCTCATCGTTTGTACAATACAAATACATACACGTGACAATTATCAAATAGCATAATTATCGGAAAAAGAAAAAATATATATATATTTTTTTCCCTATCCGCAAATGTTACTGTGGTGACGCCTCTGATCCTCCCAAAAGAAGTTGAGTGGGGTCCTCGTTAAAACGCGTACATGCTTAAGACGCACTTTTTTTTCATCGAAGTAAATATGAAACATCACTGGCGAAAAATTTGGATAGGCTCTAGACTAATTCTTCTTTTTTTTTTTGAACATTTCTTATGTAAATCAGTAGCATATGAATTTATGAATAATCAGGCAAAAATAGAATGTCAGAATTCATAGAATTTTATAATTGAAATGACAAAATAATCAAGGTTCAATTTTTGGTAATTTTGATCGTTCTATCGTTCGATCAGCATTAAAAACGGTTTACTTTTCTCTTAAGTTTTCCAATTGTGGGATTTGTGTATCGAGGTGACCATGCTGTGAAGCATAAAAAATGACTTTGAATATAGTTAACGCGATATAAACAATAAATCAAAATCATTTAATCTGATGAAAGTGTTTCCAAATTTGATGTCTGGTCTGAATGTACAATTTTAGTCAATCGAAACGACATCTGCAGCTGTACTTTCAATGTTTTATTTTTTTATATTCTTTTAACAAGTCTAATTAATGATTAAAATATGAATATTTTTTTTCAACACACCTCACAGAGCTGTAGTGAAAAAATCCTTACACGTTTATCATTCTAATTATATCTCAAAGTCTCTTGGCACACGATTGTAACTAAATCAACAACCCAATTTTTCGATATTTGTTCACCGATTAAACGGTGTCAAGAATGTCGACAAATTAATTCAGATCTTTGAGAATTATACTTCGTCCACAGAAACACTCAAATAAAGCGCATTAAACTCTCGCATGATTTTCGATTTCGTGCGATGAAAAGAGTTCATGTATTTCGACCCAAATTTAATGAGACAAAGAGTTCACAGTCTTGAGTACTTTTGCTTTATAACTTTTTTTTATAATCCTCCAAAATCAGGACTTACATTTTGTACATACTCCAAAACGAGGACAACATTCAAATTCCGTCTGTTGAGACCTGAACTAGATTTTGCTTCAGATGTCAGACAACTATTTGCAAGCAATGACCTTCAAAAAATGTATTGGATTCATGACTTTCAGCCGAGAAAAATAAAAGCTTGGACATTTTATCAACTGATGTATTTTCCAGTTTGCAAAGAATTTGGACATAATTTAACTTCGAAGAGGAAAATCGTTCTTGGTTATGAATAAGGTTCATTGGAGAAAAATGGACGCTTCGATTCTCTTTTTTTTGTGAGGCCAGCTACTTTCTGTTATTCTATTTTGTCGATTTAACCCAACAAATAGTTATTTATCAAAATATCATTTAATTTTAACGGCTCCCTCAAATGATTTAATTGTTTGAAACTGTTGCAGTTGGAAACTATTTTAATGCTCCGATAACACGTGCAATGCTTTTTCACACAAGGTTATCCCTTGAAAACGCCACAAACGTTGACATATTTTTCAATTCTTTGTTGATTCTATTTATTAAGTGTATTTCGTAATTTAGTCATTACGACGAAAGATTTGAAAATGGTGCGATGCTCCGTAGCGGGACTTATAACAATAAATCACATCGTCGGATCCCGAATACGCGACGTTGGTAAATTAAAGCAACGCTCTCTCGCGTCGTGAATATCTCATTGTCACGAAAACATCGTTTTTTTCGTACGCATTCTTTGCTCGTATTGAGGGCCTAACTAGGTAGGCGAAAAAAAAACGATTTTTCGAAAACATTTTCATTCAATTGTGTCATATCTTTAAAAAATCAAAATATTGATACTATTTTTGGCAACTATTTGGCGACTCTTTACCCAATTTTTCTACGAGCATGAAAATTTATGGATTTTCAAGAAATTGATTACTTATCGATGTTTTTTGCGAATAGTTTCTCATGCTTTCTGTATATTGTCCACACTGTTTTTAACATCAGAATCCCAAACAGGAGTGCTGGGGATTTTTGTTTTTCTGGCCAAGTGCGTTGCGTAATTTCTTGCAACCGTTACTCACGCAGATCGTGACGTTTGTCTCCACGAACTAAACGACGTAGGGAAGAAGTGGATGTTGTGACGCGCTCATGTGGATCACCTTCATTCACAAATCAAATCAAAATCAAAATCTCGTAGAAAAGGTCGATTATTTCGTTGAATACGGACAACTAAATATTTTCTATTTATTTTTTTTGGCAAGCAAAAAAGTTGTGTCCTTCGTGCCTTGTGAACAATACAAAAGGAAAACCTCTGGCAGATGAAAAAGTTTATAATTGTTGCCTGCCTTGTTTGACAATATTTTCAAAAAGTCCTAAGACTTTTTAAGAAATTTCAAAACGAAAAAATATTTTTTCAGCTGAAATAATTATCGACAGACCTAAGGGAAAAAAGTTTACTAATAGTTACGCAGACTGACTGTTGTTTCTATAAAACTAACAGAACCCATGGTGTCATCACGTTCTGTAGATAAAATTCGTCTTATTGGATCATTATTTTTTTGTTTTGAGGCTTTTACCACCTTTTCGACTGGTGGCCTTCGAATAAGACATTTTTGTCCCAAAAAATAGTCCACACTAGATCGATAACGACATTGACAAGACGAACAATCGAAACTACATTCTTGGCTTTAATTTGTTGAGTTTTCGAGCAAAGAAACAAAGTAATCAACAAATGCAGAATTGTTTACCTTTTACACTGAACTTGTCATTTTACTCTTTTGTACTTTTGTCGGAGTTTTTTTTTTTTGCATTCTCATAACTGTTAAAAATCATCAATGCTTGCCAGGTACTCATTATTTTTGGTGAATATTGCCAGAGGGTTTCGTATGTGCCAATCAGTCGATGTGCTCTAGCATCAACTTGAATTACGTAACGAACATAGATGTGGCAAAACATATACCCGTTGGAACACATGTGTGTACCCTTCGAGCAAATAGAAAAGTTTCGTGTCTTAAAAAACGTGTGTGTAAAAGTATATATTTGTCGATCGATGGATCCTATTTAAAACGGTAACAGAAAAAAAAATAGACTGAAGTGTTCTCACCAACTCTGTTAATTCAGTACAGTTAAGATAAAAAAAAATAACAAAAAAAATACTGCTGTTTCTTTTCAAAAGATGAACGTTTATCTGGCTGCGAAACATCTCCAAATTTTGGCGACAGCACAAATTGTTTTCTTTTTTTCGAACCATCTTCGAAAAAAAAGAAACAAATGTGAGTATTTTATTTAATCGGTGATAAAATGTTGTATATACACATTTTTTTCTGTTGTTTTCTCTGCTGTTGCTGAGCATGAACTTTTGTGTTACTCACGAGAATTCCACTCGATTTTTATAATGAGAAAGAGGGGCCACCCATTGTTTAGATTAGTACATTACGAAACGAGACAATTCCCTTGAATTTCATGTGGTCAACAAAATGCGGGAAACGGAGGGATAATATGTCCGTGAACATGTGTTGAAAAACTTATTCGAGAGATTGAGATGCGGATGCCTTAAACATATCTTGCGCAAAGTGAGACGATGGCCTGAATTAAATAGACGCGTTTTGCCCGTCCTAATTGTCACTCCAATTAATTGTTGAAGGAGAACGACGGTCACTTGTTAAATTGCGCATCATTTTGTATACCGTTAATATCGAGATGCTTTTGTTATAACTTCCAACGGTCTTATCTTTTTCAATGACGTTTCATTATTGAAAATACTTTCCAAATAATGTTGCAAATAATGCAGGTCTGCAAAGAACTTTCTCAGAGTGACGGGCATGAGGATAAGTTTTTTCGGAAAAATAACGAAGCTGTACGTAATGAAATAACGTATCTAGCGTTAAATCAATGATACACTTGAAGATATTTTGCGAGTTTCCACATTCGAATAATTTCTAATAATACACGTTTGTGAAATGCAAGCACATTCATGAACTTAGAGACCTTGACGTTTTAACAATTACCTTGATGAAACGGTAAATAGAACTAGTTCTCGTAGAGCACAAATTTTATTCGAGATAACGAAGATGATCTTCAAACAGAAGCTCAACTAAAAAAAAAATACTGTACAGACGAAAAAAATGTCCTCTGGAAACATCGTCTGTAAAGAACAGATTTATCATGTGACAGTCCTGCACACGTAAATTGATTCACATGATGGAATGCAAGCTCATATCTTATTTGTAATTATTGAGAAATCTCATTCGTTTTCAAATGAATCCAACGTTCAATGCAAAAGAATTTTCATTCAATCGCATTTTAAATTATTCCAGTATTAATCAATTTCATACTTTTGACAAAGTGAGAAAATCTCTAACATTTAATACTCGTAATACCATTTAATTGATTTGAATCTTCTTATTGCGTCATTAATCATGTCACGTATGTAAACACATATTTACATAAACTGATAACTCAAATTACAGATTGATTTCTTCGAAACGTGTTTGCCCCAGATATAAGTAAGGGGACGAAAAACATAAATATTTTTTTCAACAAGACTCTTTGATTGACGATTTTTCATTGAGCTTTACCAAACACAAGAATCTCGATGAGCTCCATATGATTGACACGTGTAAATGACGCTTTTGCGATGCTTTCAATTTGTCACATTAATTTTGAGGTCGAATAAAATGTTGAGTATATTCGAAGAAATTATTATTCCGAGTCCGGATAACATTCCAAAGTTGTGGGACTTCTGATCCTTTGAAAATTGCGAAAACAAATACACACCTGGCTCGTGCATATGTTTTCGAATACATTTTTCAGTATTCACATCTTTGTTTATACAAATATTCATCCAAACATACATTCGCCTCGACTTGGAGTAAAAAACTTAGTGAGAACGACACGAGAACGATTCACATGTGTATATCAAAGATACACAGAGATATTGGCAACATAGGTGAGTCACGACGTAACGTCGTAGATCTGAGCTAGGGGCGATCGACCGCCAAGCAGAACAAACCTGTGTATAGTAACGTAATGTATAATAATGCGTGGCTATAAGTGCGAGAGATTATAGCATTAAAAATGAGTGACAGCTAGAAATCATGGTTTGATTTTACGAATTTGGTTGCAAATTTTGTCCAATACTTGATTTTTAATTGACGATTCAATCGTACAACGAAATCGTTGTATTTACTGAATAAATATAAACTTAAAAAACAAATAAAACATCGGAATAAAAAAAATAATCGATGAAAAACAAGGATATGAATTTTTATTTATTTTTCGAACTATATTTAAATCTGGTTTTTTTAATATATATTTATTTTTTTAATTCAATTTTTAATTGGAATAAAAAAAAATTATGCATCTCGCGGTTAGATGTGATTATAGATGTAGATAAAAGATAAGAAAAAACGTGTTTAGTGACACTGCTGATTATGCAATGAACCGGATGTAAAATATCGAACTAGATTTAAGAAAAAAAAAAGAGAAAAAAAACGTTGACATTATCCTCTTAAATAATTCATGATCTACCGTAACTATAAATCTTCGCAGTATCTCTCACACTTGCTTGTATTTTTCAGCAACAAGATAGTTAACAGCCACTGAAGATTTTTGGAACGAGTTGTAAGAAGCGATGACGAATACGATATTTAATTGACGACGATTATGATAAATTGGTAAGCGCGATCGAGTTCGTTGTAACACAGCACATACGAAGTGAGATGGAAAAAGAGAGCGTAGCATTATTTAAAAGGAAAAAACCAATTCAACATCATCTTACGCTGTATTAGTCGTTAATAAATCAACAAGGACAAATAACTTTGTTCTTTCGATCAATTTCAATAATGAAATCAATTAATCATATTTTATAATCAATTTTTTGTGAATATATTTGTCACCTCTAATGTTGTTTGCATTTAAGGTCGTAGCGTCACCGATGCCACTTTGTACAGAATGTTTTTGTTTTCATTTTGAGGACGGATTCAGGGCACTATGATGAAACTATAGGGGCAAAGTGTCAAAAAGATTCACCGTTGCTGTATTCGAGATATTGTCAATCAAAGATTCCACAGTTTTGAACTCTTGGGGATCTCTCAAAAAATTCAAAATTCAAGGACTTGTTCCGATACTTTTTAACAAATTATTAAATATTTTCAAAAAAATCGAGAATCTTGACCGTTTAGTTTCGAAGATCCATTAAGTATAAGAAAGGTGGTTATTTCTCAAACCCTCAACTCCATATTAGACATTTGCCCCTAAAGTTAATCCAAGTTTATCGCAAATAAATTCCAAGTTTTCAAAAATTGATCACAGATAATTTTCGAACGTGACTATTTCGAGACAAGTACTTAAATTATGACGAAAAAGTGATGGCAATTAATGCAACACAGAGAAAAACTTCGCAGCAGCTACTCCAGTTCTGTTGTAATTGCATTCGGTTGAATTGAAGTATTTAAATCAAGTTTCTCAATACCTGCAGTTCTAGTTACTGTGATAATGATAGTGGTCAAAAATAAATATATAAATATCTTCGACATTAATAATGACAGCTGCTGTCAAAAACAAAAATGAAACTTATTATTATTATTATTATTACACGCTTTCCTAATTCCTGCCGCAAGATTGAAAAAAAAAACTGTACCTTCGCAACTGATTTCCCTATCGTTATTAATCTTTCCCGTTAAAAAAATGACTAGTTTCATAAATCTGTCTGCTAAACATGATGAATACACGACGAGTATATCAATCACTGATGTTTGATACGGCACGTCACCTTCCTCCTTTTTTGCTCATATAACCGAGCCATTACAAATATGTCATTTTGTTTTCAACGAGCTACAGCACTGATTAAATCATCTGTTTGAGTCGCGGAGGCCGAGGAAGAAGCCTCTTTTCGTGTTGATTTTTCGGCGCGATATATTGAGGAAAACTACTCGATAATGACGCACTAATTTATGTGGACGTGAATACATCCGTCTTCTATTAAAAGCCTCAAAAGTATGGAACATTACCTTGAGAGAAAAAGGAATTTATCGTGCCAAATCAGAGGCTACAATTTTTTCTTCAAATTTGCAGTAGTTTTTTTCATTATTATTTATACGTCGTCAAATATTATTTTCCTCTTTCGAAAGTTCGTTATTCGTAATAACACGAGTGTTATTATGAATTTATAATTACATACGATGAGTAGAAACACCTCTACGTTATCTATTTCGTTGTATTCCCTGGAATAAACGAATAGGTATCGTTTATCTATTTTTTAAACGTGTCCTTGTGTGAGACTCATTTGTATTACGTTTTATCTACATATCGAGAATTCGAATCGCGTTTTTAAGGCAATCGCCATGTAATGTATGAAACAGTTAAGTTTTTAATACAACGAATGTGTCATACAAAATCAACGATAACCGGTTTATAATACCATCGTTTTCATTGCTCGAACTACTAGTTTTATTCCGAATGTATTTATTTTTCTACCGGAGTGGCCTATATTAAATATATTATTTTTATTAATTATGAACTTTCCATTGACGTTTTATTCAAATTGTAAATGTGTATTTATAACTTTTTCTCAATTAGAATATACCGCGGAGGGTATAAATTCAGTCAATTCCATTATATGAGCCAAAGCAGCGCGCGCGGCAAAAGATCCTGTCATTCGACAAAATGTTAATTAAGCATAATTGAGTATTACGAACACTACACTCCGTCGAGTTAGATTCAGGAGGGCCTCTAGCCCGATTATCGCAAGTAAAGTACGCACGAATCATTTTCAATGCGGTTTCTCGACACACCGAGGTTTATTCAATTCGCTCTTTCTGTAATTCGTAATTGGCGTACCGCTCTCCTGACGTATATCTCTCTGAGTATGTGAGTGTGGGTCACTTTAAAACGTCAAGTATTTAACACTCTCTTCCTGGTGTGTGTCGTGCCGCGCGTGCATACGGTTCTTCTACCTAACGTTTCGACTTCCTGTTTCTGCGACCTTATGTTTTATTTTTTATTTAAACAAATATTTTTAGGCACACACGTACAATTGTCCATGAAATTTGCCATTTTTTTTTCTCGATTTATTCAACTTTTAAGGATCAATAAAAAAATTCAACGATAAGAGACGTTCGGACCGATTTCTTGACTTCGCGGAATTATCGTTATTTGATTGAGTTTTAAAACTTTTTGAATATAAAAACAACTTTACTTGCATTTATTCATTTACGGTGAATATTTATTGATTCCAGAAAATTTCGAATAAATAAAAAATTATAATAAACGTTTTGGTGGATATTCTTTTTTATCCTCTGGTTAAAAATCATTTCAAATGTGAAATCCATACGAAAATTTGTAGCATCATTTCGTGAATCATTCGGGGATAGAATTCTCTCATTGTTTGCAATTTTGTAGCCAAAACTTCGACAGAACTGAATTAAATGCAAACGACAACTGTAATGATTTGAAAATTGTGAGCATGCTCTTGAAACTAGTTGTGATCGAAGGAAAATAAATGTCATCTACTTAAAACCAAAGAATGACAATTGGCAAGCCACCAACGACACTCTGTTCAAATCAAACTTCGCAATTGATAAATTTCTCGAGTTATTGGGCTAAGAACACGAGTAGATGGAGAAAAAAACGAAAAAAAATCAATGTTGTCAAAAAAAGGGGGAAAAAACTCACCTAATCATAATATCTAGCCTTGAAAGGATAGTACTGCAGCAACAGCTCACTCATAGAGTACAACGCAGGCTCCTTTCACTGGTCCTGTCAATTTTCAAAAAAAAAAAGTCTTTCCCGTCACCTATTTTCCGTGTTTCGATGGACGTTTGTGCGAGTGCGCGGATGACCTACGACCTGGTCGTGACGAACGACTGAGGGATAACTAAATCACTCGAGAAGAGGTCACTTCGCGCGGCCAAGAGAGTACACTTCTGCCAATCTGTCAGTGGAACTGCAATGATATGACTATGAGCTCACGACTATCACGTCCAGCAGCAGGGACGACGTGTATTAACTTTTCGTGGTTTCTTCAGTCGATAATCTATTTTCACGAGTACAATACACACCGGTTCATTGAATAATTGTAATTATCTCCGGTAGAACCAAAACCTCGTGATGTTTAGAGCTAGAAATTATTATTTTCTATATTTTTTGTTGAATTCATACAATTATTGATTATAATTTTAATGATAAGGCAACAAATGAGTACGTCAATCGTTTTATTTGTGAAAATATTAAATTATCGATTTAAATCTGAAGCGAACATGATTTTTCGAGGTTTTCTCTAAAGGCTTGATCCTAGAGAATTGATTTTATCCCCATGAAGATACAGACTTCGATTGCTTCAAAACCTAAGCTAAAATCTTTAAAGAATCCACACTCGTGCGGTCCTGGTTGCTTCTACGAGAGAGATCTTTCGGAAAAATCTTCTGACACCAATGCAACAGGATTCTGAACCACGTTGATCCTTTTAAATTGATAAACTGACTCAACGAATTGAGATTTTCTGGTAAAATCATTTTTTTTCAATGCAACTTGCCCAAAGCACAGGATGCTGTTTGTACAAGCGTTCGAAAAGTGTCTGCGACAGAAAAGTAGCTACGATTCGTTATAATGACAGACTCTCTCCAAGCACAACTGGATCGAAGCAGTGTGGCATGTTGAAGTAGTGCTCACCCGAATACAATATCGTTGTATATGAGCAAAGAGACAAGAGACTAGTTTCGTGTACTCGGCATCACTTAACACCAGTAATACCGTGAGCATTGTATAAATATATATATAAATAGGTATCAACGTTGTCAACGAGAGCGTGGTGCCCTTATATTATCTCGAGTTAAATCTGCATCGATTTGCATAACGAAGACAATGCTACACTGTGGACTCTCTTCGCCACTGGTTCAACATTGCCCCCTTCTTGGCAGACGCATAAACAGTTGGTAATACATACTAACCCCATGTATTTTCGAAGGATAGACATAGAAGTGGATTATCAATTTTATAGAAATGAAGATATCAAACTTCATTTTTCTCTCATGCATGTTAATTGTAATCCTTTCTTTTTTTTTAATTTGCGAAGTCTTCTTCTTAACCTGAGGGTTTAATATTCTGCACCTTAAACTGATCCAGACTAACGAAATATATTCGATTTCCTGGGTGCAGTCGTTTGACTATCTATTCTTTGATTCATATCGATTTGTTTAAGTGATTTCACATTCCGCGATATTGCACAATACTCAACTTTTTGCTCAACGATTATACATATTTTTTGTCGTTTAAACAATATCACGTAATTTTTTATCGACCAATCCGCCAATCCGACTACAGGATGACACAAATGACTTTGGCCAGATTTTTTAGATTGTGAGAAAAAAATTGAATTACGTACAAATTGGTTCCTCGGAACAACGGGGTCAATGCGTTTCAAAAGGACAAGAACATGTGTTGCAAAAATGTTGCTGCATTTTTTTGAAGCTCCGCGATAACTTTTCTGTCAAAGTCAATTAACTTGTTTAATTTTTGTTGTGTTTGGGTTTGTTGATCAAATGAATAACTCGATGAGAAATGATACGAAGAACGTGAACCGTTCATCAGATTTTAATAGACCTGTACATAAACGTGTTTTCACTTCCTCGACTCATTCATTAACATCGTCGTTATTATTTTTTTTATATTTGAAGGGTGTTCAGAAGAAGTATGAAAATTCCGGTATCCATAATTACGGTTATCTCGGTTTATTGAAAAATCACCATAGTGCAAAGTTCGCGCACGTGTTCAACCAATAAACGGTACTAATGTATGGATCAAGTGTTTAAAATCGATACTGCCTCGGAGTATAATATGGCAACGCAATATGTTGCTTGTTTGTCGTCATTTAAAAACCTTGATAATCAAAATGCATGAATTATCGGCTCAGAATGTTGAATATGATCATTTATTAACGAACATTTTTTCATTTAGTCAATGAATTCCGTGATAAATATTTAAAAAAACAAGAAAATTCTATAAAAATTCGTAAAATTTCTCACTCCTACGAACTAATGGAAAACTCATCAACGTCCCAAAGACTTTTCTTCACAATATTCATGTTAATTGCTCCATAGCTGAAACTTTTTTCGTTGAAACGTTAATTTTGGAAAGAAAATTATAGGATAAATAATAAGATAAATACGAGGAAAGATAAATAAATAAAAAATTGTCGCAGACCGCGCTGCACCCTCGGGCGACAGTTAAATTACTATAGAATGCTTTATCCAATTTATTCACCGGGCGGTCAAGCAATCATTCTATTGCTGTGCCATAGTATATCATGACCGGCGGTAAGAAAAGTAAGCCGGAGATTCGCGGTGTGTGCTTACAAATAGTACATTGTGTTCCCCTGAAATATATTCTGAAACTTATGTACTCGTCTGTTTTTATTTCTCACGCTTTAATCAGAGAAAACCATAGAAGTCAAAAAATAAGTTTTCTACATTCGAATTGTACTCCAGATCGTTTAAAAAAATTTGAATTTCAAACGTACGTTCCCCAAACCATAAAAATGCTTTGATGCTTAAAAAGAGGGTTCAAAACCTCGTTTCAAACTTTCCGCACGAATACTTAGTTACTGTTAATTATTTTTGGACAAGATCAAGATTATTCAAGATTCTCAACTACTTTCCGAGCATGTCTTGAAGATTTTTACTTCGAAAATCTTCTTTTTTTTTACAATTTCTTCGTTATTTCTCCTTTTGTACGCTATTCAGCCGAACGAATCTTACAGATTAGTTGCGTAATCCATCACGAGACCTCAGCCGAATCAGCTCGGGCCAAATTTTGAAAGCTTCAAGCGCTGATCCGGTGTATGGACGCGTGTGGTCCTTATCATTCTAACACGACTTCTCTTTGCTTAAAGAATCAACGCCGAACAATGGTATAATGACCCAATTAGATGTCATCTACACGTGACTCATATTTTCAATTTGGCCATGTCCGGCGAGGCCTTATAATAACCGCGATCTTGTGTAAAGTTTCTTTCTACGTTTGTATCCACAGGTACAGATATTTTTATGGTGTACTGCTCGCATACATTTTTTTCTTTCGATATAACTATATTTCATACTAAAATAATATGCGAGGACGAGTCTGAAACTTGCTTCGCGTACGTGAAAAACTTATCTGAGGTTTAAGGGTTCGATCGAAGTTAACTTTTATCTGATTATTGTCACATAATTATTTATAATAATTAGAACAAGCAATCGAAAGATATTTTTATTGAAGGGTCCGAATGACAGTTTGAATAATTTCAGCGACAGTCGAAAGTTCAATAACGTAGCTTTAATGAAAATAGAAAGATATATTTGAAGAAAAAAAAAAGAATTAAATTACAAATCATGTCTCAATTTTCGATTTTTTTATCGAACTCTTTTATATAAAAGTGAGGCCGGGCTCGCGCTGGCCTTTTCGTTTATGTTTTCTTTTTTTTTTAAATACTTGGATTCAAGTCGCTCTTGATAACAACTTTCCTTACCGACAGTAGGTACGTGTTTTGACTAACTGTACACTGTATTCCAAGGTAAATGTTCACATCGATATTCTGTTACGAAATGAGATCTCGGATCTTATTACAAAAGAAGCGAAAGTATCTTCGTTATTCGATATTTATTAAGAGAAACCATTTTTTAGGTTTTTATTGAACCTTAAAGACTCATTTAATTACAGAAATTACGATTTCATGGAAGATGCAATGTCCTCGATGAAATATTATTTGTATTCAAATATTTGACATTTACTATTTACGAATAATTGTAATTAAAATTTGTGAAGAGAGATTCTTCAATAATTTGATGTCAAGACTTTTCGGCGAACTTTTCAACGAACTTTAAGAATAAAAATGTAGATTAAAATCCATAGAGACTGGAAATACTAATAAATGAGATACGATGGAAACGAAAATATTTGCAGGAATTTGCAGAGAAACAAGTGAGAAGTGTATTAAATAAAATGTTTGCAAAAACTGATAAGAATCCGCTCATAAAATTCTCTTCGTGGAATTCAAACATATTCGAGAATAATAACTCTATTATTTTTTAAAATCGTCACTCCTCAGTAACGAGATACAGTTCTGATACAAAATACAGTTGTTACGTGATATGTATTATTTCTAACAAATTCCTTGCTGTGATAAACCGGTATTGGCTTCGATCGTAACACTTCTGTGCATTTTCTGCAGCTCGGAAATAATATTTACCCATTAATTTAATCAACGTATAAATAATGTTTTCATTTAGTTTGTCAACGCGTGACCGATTTAATGTTTCAGTGCTTACAAATGTTGAAGCGTGTTGTACGTTCCGGGTCAAATTGACTCGGTGTATCGAGAAAGAGTTAAAAAATAAACATTCTGTACTTTCAAGGACGAATTTCTGCATCGAAGTATTTTTTGTTTGACAAAATGTGTTTTTAAACGAACAAAAACAACTTTCGAAACGATTGTATTCAAAAAATGAATATTTGCCTGTTTTGGGAACGAATTGCCTAACCTAAAAAACGTTTTTTTGTTTTTTTGAATACTAATTCGAAAAAAAATGTCTCGTCTCCTTTTTTATCGGAAAGAGAAGCTAAGAAAAGGGAGGCAGAAAATCGAAAAAAAACATAATCGATCGTTTATGATTTTGTGATGAAATAACTCGTGTGCACATAATATACAAAATATATATGTATATAAATGCACATTTAATATAAACACAAATATATATAACGATAGAGTTTTCTTGGCCGTCGAATACACATCCGGTCTTAAGCACAACGACGCTGTTGGCTCACACAGACACTTTTCTCTACTTCATTCATCGAAGCATTCTGTGGCCTTTGAAGGTTGCTCGCGCGCGATGAAAAAGAGACTAAAACGAGCCACGCTTTGAGGGAGAGTGTGCAAAAACCTCGAACTCTCTACTTCGTATTGCATGATTTCTCTCTGATCGTTAACGCACAGACTCACGGTGTAAAATTGTTCTCAGAATTATGCGAGTGATCAGTCTTCGGCCTTTCGCGACAGCAAGGTGCACAATTCAGTATATAAATATTTATCGTTATAAAAAATCGTCAAAAATTCGTACTAATGAGAAAAAAACAAAACGCCTAGTTTCCTAGTTTTTTTTGTGTCTCCCTAAAATAATTTTGTATTCTTCGTATTTTTTTGTATAATAATTTGTATTTTTGTAATAATTTTGTATTTTTGTAATAATTTTGTATTAATTTTTGTGTCTCCCTAAAATGATTTGGTTTTGTTCCAAACCAAATCATCTCTACGAGTCAAAACTTTTTTTTTCTATTATTTCGAAACGTTGTTTTCGTTTCCAGAGATTTTCGTCGTCAAATCTTCAACGAATGTTACTTCATTATTCACCATATTCTTGGTTATGAAAAAACGAAAAGAAGGGTGTAAATTAAAATGTATTATCGCGAAAGAGAAACTTTTTGTACTGAAAAAAAGATTTCGGTGGTTTTCTTTGCTTTGATGGATTTACATTCCGTAAATAATGAGGGTCGAAGGTTAATTCCAACCCCATGAGATGTCACTGACCCCGTGACTAAAACCTGCAACCTTTTTTTCATGCACACACAAACGCACACCGAAGTATTATCGCTGGAGAAGCTCGTTGCATTAAATCTGCAACGATACGTACTTTCACTTCGCAGCGCATTGACGGGACTCGTGATTCATACGTGGAACGTGATGCGGAGCGTTAACCCGGAGATTCCAGAGAACTTGGATAATATTCAATGAATAGGCTTTCATATGCGCGAACTTAACTCTCGTGGATACTAAAAATAGTATTACGAGCTCAAGGCAAAAAAAAATCTCGAGCCACATTCCAAAATGCGCATGTAATCGTTCTGGAATATTTTATGTCGTAATAATTTAAAAAAATGTTCATAAGCGAACGAAATCGTTGTCAAAACTTCGAAAATTGCATTTGAAAATATTTTTTAATCCATTTTTATTTTTTTGTTTTGTTCGTTCGTATTATTGATTGAATGACTGATTTGATTCTCTCGTTTTTCCTCTCTCTCTCCGTTCAACAAACTCCTAAGTACACAAGTTTTTCTTTGGAATTACAAAATTTCATTTGTTTTAAACAAAAAACTTTCAAAAAGAAGATCCAATTTAACTTTCGATTTTTAAATGGTCGCCATCTTGGTAAACTTGATTGAACATTAAAATTCTTTTTTGAGGGGCGGGGGGGCCATTTTGAAGTGTTCAAAAATGTTTGAAAAAAACATTTTTTGAAGATTTTCCATGTGCTGTATATTCATTTGAAATCGACATGTTAATCATCAATGTTGACACTGAGAAGGTCCGTTTAACCTTCCGGAGAAATATGAAAAAGAGATTACACATTGTTTTCCTTCCGTACGGAGAATACAGAGAAACTGTAAATTTTCTCGAAATATCAAGCGTTTCCGAGAAAAAAAAAGGTAGCTGCTTCCAAGTAAATTTTCTCGCCCTCGCGTAACTAATGAAGCGCCAAGAACTGCGAGAGTGAGGATTCGGAAGACATTAAACAACAAAGGACTTTCAAGGACATCGATAAAATGAAAGAAACAAAATATCGCAACGAAAGCAGTCCATTCACAAAGTTATAGACCATAAAAGAAAAGTAAAGAAAAAAAAACGAGTCGAAAGATAGTATAAAAGTTGAATGAGTCAGCGAGAAAATAGTACACAAGAAAAAAAAACATCATAAAAGATATCGACAATAACGTAGAGCTATAAATTATGTAGTATAATTACAGCGTCTATCGAAGAGATAAAAATATATATGTATAGTTGTTTGGTAAAGGCAAGCCATGAATGCAACAGGCCAGCATCCGCTTCAGTCATAGCGAAGCGTTCCTTGAATGAAACTCTCTCGGTGAGCTCGGAAACTCGTACCGCAAGAAGTTCACTCCGGTCATCTATTGAAAAAAAAAAAAAAAAAGCAAACAAAAATGCATAACTCGCGGTTCCCCTCTCTCGCGGGAGAGCAGGAGGAAGGAGGTTCACGAGAGGAAGAGAGTGGAGATGCATTTACAACTGACCAACACAGGGAGACACCCACGCACACATAAAACGAGTGCATCGGTAGGTAAGAAGAAGAAATGCCGATGTTGAGTTTGTATTTGTGCGCGAGAAGCTCTTGGTATGACTACACTGTGCAGGGATATTTGTATATATAAATATGTTCGTGTTTCTCGGTAAGGTTGGACGAGAGTGGGGATGAAACCTGAATGGTCCATAGTCTGCACGAGATAAAACGGCGAAGCTGTTTAGCGAGGGGCGAGAAGAGGGAGTCGGGAAAGAGACGATGGTGGCGTCGAGCAAACGCTCCTCGAACGTCTCACGGTCTGGGAACGTTACGAGTTACGATATACGACCAAGGGGCAAAGAGAGGGGATAAGCTGAAAAAATGGCCGCGAGAAAGTAGAGAGCGGTAGCGAGCAACACACGTTTATCGGTGAGCTCGAAGTGTTCCTTTTTTTCTTTAGTACGTGTATTTCTTTTTTCTTCCTCCTTCGCGCGGCTCCTTCTTTGCCTTTTCCTTCTCGCGACTTGTAAATATACAACGCGGAGGGGTACGAAATCCCCCCCCGGCGTTATTCTACCCTCGGTCGTGCGCGCATACCGTACTCGTGAGACTGCCTCGTGAGCGGCGGGTGGACTTTTCGGAGAGCGTGATCGCCGCACGCTCGGCTTACCGGGATGGTGCACGAACGATATACATCAAAATTACGAAGAAACATACATTTACGTTTATATGTATCTACGGTCTGGTTTACACTTGTGGCTAAGTAACAACGGGACTTTGGCAAGCGCATAGCAACCGCGTCACTTAAATCAGAAGCAATCATTTCGGCTCGTGGGAATTTGAGGAAACAACGCGATTAATCATTTTTTTAAAACACCGACATTGATTTCCGGGTTTTTAAAAACTTATTTATACTCGGTCACCCAATCAACTATTTTGTGGCCTTGTGTTTATCTAAAAATACGTTTAATGTTGAAACACGTTTCCCATACGGATTCTCCGTGAAAATTTATGTTTTACCCGCTCTAACAGTGTCCTGTGCAAATATTGCCTACCAAAAAACGTGCGTGATCCGACGTGCGTGTGTGTGTTTGTACTTGTGCGCCGATATATTCCGGTGACGCAGGAGAATGGCCGGTGACGGTACGGCGAACAATGAGATCGCGAAAGGAAGGAGTTACGATTGTGTCGATGGTGGCGCCCCTCAAGGAGACGTTTGCAACAACGACGACGGGGATCGGGGTGCGTCGACTCGAGGGGAAAGACATTCCAGAGTGGGCGGCATTCTGGAATGCGATCCCCCCGGTAACAGGAATTCAACGAGGCACCGAGCGACCCTGATCAACGACGTTTTGTGCCGCTATGGTGCGGCAACCAACAACGGCGTTATGTCTTTCATTAAAGTCTGCCAGGTAAAACGTCAAAACTCACTTTATCGTCTTCCAATTCATCCTTCACTACTTTTATTCCTTATCTGGTCTTTTCTTACCGTTCCCATTTTTGACGTTTCGATGTCAGCGAACATCGATTTACGCGATTCGGTGTGTCCATGAGTCTGTATGTGTGTGTGTTTGGCTTCGATAACCGCCAGTGCGGCGCATCGTCATTGGACTAAGCCGATCCAACGAAACGTCATTTTCCCACGGTCGTCTTTTTTATTTATTTTTTATTCTTTTATCCTCGAGATCGAGATTCAAACGTGGGAACCTCAATGATGCAGAACTCCAACCATTTTTTATTAATTCTCCTATTTCTCAAATCATTTTTTATCTCGAGACGTTACTCGCAATTGATAATGCAGTTATTTGAAGCCTTTTGAATCATTCGAAACCACCGAAAAATATTATTTTCGTTAATTCATTTCATATTTCCTCAAATTTTCCGAAGTCCTTTATTTACTGGATTTTCTATCGAAATTCTTCTGCTTTTCGTGAAGAATAAATAATATTCAGCACCAAATGAATAATAAAAAAAACAGGATTTTGTTGCCTTGCAACTAAAAAAACTTCAATTTCGTTTCCATCGTATAAATAACAGATTCTAATTAATTATCGCTACATTTAAATGAATTTGCAAATGGAATTACTGAGAAAGTAAAAAAAAAACGTATAAACCTGAATCTTTTGAACCAAATTATCAAGAACATTGACTTTTTGCTGATGATGAATTTCTGACAGTTATTAAGAATGATCTCTTTATTTTTCTCTTTTAGATTCGACTACAAAATTTGTTTCCTCAGCTTTCACCACCTCCGCGGTACGGAATATGCGAGGATTCCATCGAGGTGATGGCAGAGTGTCTGGCCAATGACGTCATAAGATATCTCCTCAAAGAGGACATGTATTTAATATCCAGAGATCCCATTTCGCGCAGTATGAGACACAACGTTTATCAGATGTTGAACAAGCACAGCATACTTTTCACAAGCATGGTCAATCGTTTGAACGTTGTGCCAGACACAGCTTACGAAGCTTTCATGGGTGTAGCCGACGAATTATTTGTTCACGGTGGTGTCACATGGGCGAGAATCGTTTGCCTCTATGCTTTCATGGGCCGACTCGCTTTATGGGCCAGGGACCGAAGAATGCACGCGTTGAAAAAGAAATTGCCTCTCTACGTTTCGAGATACATCGGCGAAGAGATTGCCCACGTTATTAAAGGCTATGGCGGTTGGGTGAGTGACAAAAAACTATTTACCCCATCCCAGGATAAAAATACAATTTACTTTGGAACTCAATTCTATAAAAAAGTTTGTTCTTTTTGACCAAATCTTATCCTATCATTTGAGCTGTTGGTTTGCAATAAGAAAGTGAAAAGATTTTCAACAAATTTCTATTCTTACAAATAGAAATGTTCGTTTAACATGTAAAAAGAAAATTCCAGCTTTTTTTGCAAATGATGGATATTGCGAGAAAAGCAAAAGTTACATCTAATTCTCTGATGAAAAGAGAATTTCGTGTAACGTTTAGTTATCTTTGAATATCAAGAATCTTTTTTCAAAAAAAAAATTCATATCAGCGTCTATAAAAATATATGTAATTTTTTTTTTTTTTTTTTTCTAGGAACAACTATGCATAGAATATCCAGTTGCCGAAGAAGTGAGTGGTGCGGTATGGCGAAGTCTCCTGATGACTGGAGCGACCCTCGGTCTGGTCGCCACAATTTTGACCGTAACGTCCTGAACATTAGATGTTTAAGAATATTTGCATGATGCATTTTTTGATAAAAAAAGAATAATTTATCGCGTACTTACATCCTGTGATCGTATTATGTTAAAGAAGAAAAACAAACGAACGTTTTCCTACATTTTTGGAATGATCGAAGTACGATTGAAGTATTTGAAAGAATTTAACAGCCGTACTGTAAATCTCTGTGAATCTCGAGCATCAACAAATTCTCAAAGAATACCAGCTGATTGCGATTATCCAGAGAGAAAAAGAAAACAATGCAAATAACCTGATTTTTTAATACTTTTACACGCAAAGTATTTAATAGAGAAACGAATGAAATTTTAAACCAGAATATTTTGATTGGTGAACAGGTGCCTGATGAACGCTAAAAAATGAGGAAATTTTTATAAATTTTACAATTGTCGATACTCAAATTGGAGATTCCTCGTTTTTATTTTTTATTTTTTTTTAATTTTTTTTTTTATATTTCACGCGCCAAATAAGAATCTCAAAATTATATCGAATTTAGGTAGAAGCAAACTATTTGTATTTATTTGTAATTTATTCTAGGTAGAAAACATATTAAATAATTAATTTTTCAAAGCTACAATGCTTGACTGAAACAAAAGTCAAAGTAACGATATTTTCCTCGTCTGCATTTCATTGAATTTAATATTGGTCAATATTGTGTACTGAAATAATTTAAATGAAACAAAACGCCTTTGTAAAAGTGTCCTATACTCTGGCATCTCCGTCAACAATTTTTTTACAAATATGTGGTGAATAATAAAAGCAACGAACGACATGAAATCATTTTTTTCTGATTACCCATTATTGTAACGTCAAAGTTTGCGTCGTTTAAACGCAACGAAATTTCTTCAATGTTACCCAGCAAACAAAATCGTCCCTCAGTACCAGTACGTAATAAGCATTTCGTACAAAGTTTCGTACCAGTGCAGCAAAATTAAACCTACGAGACGCAAGGATTTCAAACAATTTTTTTTTTTTTTACTAAATGTTTATTATCTATAATAGAAATTCAGACAATAAGATCTATCAAATCTAGGTAATTTAATACATTTTACAAGCATTTTTTCCATAGGAAATAGTGAAAACAATGTGGTATTTCTTTATTTTCATATTTTTTTTGCTTTTTTGTTTTTTTTTTTCTTATTTGGGTGCACAACTACGGTTGATGATATTAATTTTCATAACACAGAGAATTTCATTCCGCAAGTGTGGCTCTTGTCGTGAAATCCTGCGTTTACGAGGCTCGTGTCTCTCCCACAGACCGATGACCAACGCAGCTCCGATTTTTCGTTCTTCAACGAATAATCAATTTAGCTAGATGTAGTTAAACAACTATCGGTCAATGATTTATTGTTACAATTAATATCATTTGAAGGATTACGTACAAGAATTAGAACTAAAATTCCCATTTTCATATTGTTTAACAATTTTTTAACAAAATATTGACAGTTTATGAAATTTTGAATATAAAAAAAAGACCCACTGTAGAGAAAGTAATTTCGAATAATTGATGATGAAAATATAATTTAAACTTTTTTATTTGGAAAATGCATATTTTCTTGCACATATGAAACTCGAGAAAAAAACAGATCATTCAAAATTCCCAAATTAATGTCTTATACAATAAAAAAACAACAAAAGAGAAACGAAAAAATATCGTAGACAGTGACGAACGTAATAACTAACGGTGGATTGTGATGTTTCTTTTTTTCTGTTCGCAAGTACTGTGCCAAGCATTCGTATTTTTTTTACACATTAGTTTAACTGACGAACGAAACGATGTTTCGTGTCCAAAGTGAATGAAAACGCTGGAACATGCACTTTCGAAGACTCATAAAAATCGACGACTCTCCCCGCCAATAAAAATGTCATGTTTTTGCCTATTCGATTGAAAAACGAAGTGAAGCCTGATCTCTCGTTCAACACTTCAGCTTAATAGGAAATAAAATAGTTAACCTCCACGCCGGATATTAATCGATAATGAACAAATCCTTCGACAAGATTTTAGCGCACCTTCGAAACGAAGATAAAATGAGAGTTTCGAGATACGAAATAAATGTCGAAGAAGTAAACCTTAAAATGCTTATAATACAAATTGACGCTACGCGATGTTTTAATTCTTTTTAAATATTCAGAGCAATAGACTGGAGAAAAAACATTAAATGATTTTCCGAGCATCATCCGTTTCCAGATGTTAAATTAACATCCTTAAAACTCATTGATTTTTTTTGTCCCTACAAATGTCTTTTACTTCGGAATTGATTTATTTTATTTTTTCATTTTGACCAGAAATGGGTTTTTAACAACAAAACAAAGAATTCGATAACTTCACGTTATCCAAAGTCGAGAAATGAATTTGGCGACGAAAATATAATTATCTTACACTCCCACGATGTAAACTTAAAGATTAAGTGTCCAGTGACGTTTTGTCAAACAATTTTGAGAATCGTTCTCCACAGAATTTCCTGTTGGAAGTAATAGCATGATCGTCTTTTAAGAAACATCGAAAAATCATTTTTTTTAAAACGAGCCGATGAGAAACAACAGTTCGGTGTGGTACATATTTGTTTAGCCTATTTCTTCTTTGTTTGTTTCATCTCTAAACATTAATCGACGAACCATCGATGAAGCTACACGTCATTGATTAATCACATCCAACGTTTCACATCTTTGAAGTATTACATCGAGACACAAACAAAAAAATAACGAATTTTGGGTAGAGTAACAATCATTTTCTGTCCCCTTAGCAATCACAAATAATCTCGAGTGTAAAATATAAAAACTCAAGCTAAACGACAACTATTTTTGCGATTACACGTATATATAACAATTCCCATGTTCCTAATCAATTTTTTTATCTTCTTCCAAGACTGTACAATGGATGATTGGACACTGTGTAATCATTCGTTTCTTAATTCTCCCCAGTCGTCAGCAACACGCACAATAATAAGAATCAACAGTTTTTTTTTCTTCCATTTTTCAATTATATCAATTTTCGAATCCTTCTACTTAGCTTATTTATCTATTTATCGACAGTCTATTATTTATATTTTTATATACGTCACAATTCAGGCAAAAACAACTAAATCTTGACTCTCGCATTTTCATTGTTTTCATTTAATTGGTACATTTCAGTTTAAAGTGAAAAAAAGCTTTTTTCTCCTCATGGATATTGATTAAATCATGAACAAGCACCCACACGCGATTTAAGAACGTCAGTTTGCGAAATAATCGAAATGAGAAGTCTAGAAATTATTGTGAACAATATTTTCTGCGAGTAAAGTTGCCAGGCTGTTGCAACAAAGTTTTTGCCAAAAGTATCAAGAATTTCATTCATGGTGAAATATAATTCAGTTTTTTTAAGATTAAGATCAAAATGACGTGGATCATAAGAACAAATTAACAACAAAAATATCACAAATTAAATATAAATTTTTTTATCACGTTTCGCTAAAATGTACACAATGGAAAAAAATAGAAATGTCAAAGTCCCCGGACAACGTTCGATTTGCCTGAAATGTTTCATATACACCGCACGTAATATTAAATAAATGTATATGCTTATCAGTAATTATATATCTATAATAACTGTACAAACGGAACAAGTTCGCAGGCTCCGGGCGCTGGGGATTGACAGTGTGTTAGCAAAATTGGATTTTATTCAATGGATGCGGCGAGTAACTTGCTCCCAAAAAGAGAAACGTCAAAAAACAGCAAAAAGATTGACAAGTGATTATTCGTAGTGATTGTATCGGTTTTTTTCATAAAGTAAACCAATTCGAGACCAAATCCGACGATTTTTCAACTCCATTTATTTCCTTTCAACATTATCTTCTTCGTTTTCTTTAATGTACTCTGTTGGGGAACAAATAATTGGGAGCAAGTCAATTTGCCTTCAACCATCCCGACCACGTCTCGCGTTATTAATTTACCGCGCGTCCGGACAAAGTTGATGGCGACAAAGAACAGCCATTGGGCGTGTAGGTGTACGTCAATCGATCTTGATCAGAGGCACCTTCTCGAATAATATATGGAGTGAGAGAAATAAAAAGAGAGAAAGAGAGAGAGAGAAAAAGAGAGGCTGGATTAAGTAAGAGGGAGCCGCGAAATTCGTTCCATCGTTAGTGAAGAAAAATGAGATGATAATTAAAACTCAACAATTGAAAAGGTCCAAACACGCTGAATATTTAACACTTTTAAACTTGTCCTGATAAATCTTCGGTTATCATAGATACTTTGTTGTTTGTTTATTTTTTTATTTTCTTATCTTTTCTTCGTTTTTGTTGTTGTCTTTGTTATAATTCGTGTACGTTATTATTTATCTTCATCATACTTTTTCGTTGGGGCGAGGAAATAGAATTTTGACACGGAAGCGAACATCTTTGTCGCAGCTATGCTAATTAATAATATAATTCTTGTTTCTCTATTCGTTTCCATTATTCTCTTCGTTCTTTATATTATTATTATGCTCTTTTTTTTCATTTTTCCTCCTTATGCCGGTATTCGCCCCGTTAAAGTCGTTCCCCGTTGCGAAGCTTCCGTTCGCATCGCCGTTTTTTTAAAAATACATTCACCCGAGCGTTCTCCCTCAGTCACTAGTGATATTCTCGCCCATTCTCGCCTTCTTTTTCATCATTTTCTTCCTTTTTATCTTCTTATCTGGTGCGCGTTAGTCTCAGTGATCAGCATACGCGAAACTTTTGCGTCAGGAAAACGCAGTGCGACAGAGACTTGGTCCTGGAGATGCAAAAATTAACAACCGCGCAACAACCACACTAAACACGTTTTATTATTAATTTAGTATATGTTTATTTTTTGTATATATTTTTTGTTTAACTCTTGTGGCAGTTGGAGCCTGGACGTATCGTTAACGGAAATAAAGTCCGGATTCGAGGATACTTTTTTTTTCGTCCAACGGTAGAACGAAAGTCCGTTTTTGTGTCAACGTTCGTTTCGGAGTTCATTTTTCTGGGGATTATGAAGCTCAGATCGTGGGAACGCTAAGAATTTTACTGTTGTGTTTGGATTTTCAAAATCATCGAATTGTTTTGATGAAAGTTTACTGGGTTGTTAACGATGAAGAAAAAAAGAAAAACAAAAGATTGGCCAATTGACTGAGTGCAAATTTGACAAAATGATAATAAAACTGTTAAAACAGAAATCATTTCGACGCACCCCATCGATGGGAACTCGAACATCACTTTTTTCGAGAGAACAATTGTCAAATGTTAATAAGCACACAAGGGAAAAGAAAAAAAGATGTCGATTGTGGATTCCATTGAAAGAACGATCGACATTAATGAAGAAAGCAATAAAAGTAGAGAGAAAGAGAGAGAGAGAGAATAAGATTTGGAGCTGAAAAAGCGAAAAAGCGTTTGGGAGAAGAAATAAAATGAGATCGTGTTACGTACGGGAGCAAACCACGGGTGACCGAGCGAAGGTGAAAATTAGATAATCACAGAAAACGGAGAAAATACTGGAAACACGCGAAAGATCCGGCCGTCATAGGCTCGATCGAGAATCGATCACGGATCGTTGCGAAGTGGGCAGCGCGTTTCCATGTTTTGTTTTTTTTTACGCGATAAATGACGAAACATTCGATTCGGGCGAATCGCCATTTTGTTTTTTAATTACACAAGCGCAAGCAGTTTTGTTTAAGATCGTTTTATAATGGGATCGTGGTTTTTGTTTCCATTGGTTCAGTTTTAACAATGAAATTGATAAAGTAGTTTAATATGCGTTGTCACACACCGCGTTCATCTAAAAGACGTTTATGCGAAATGGGGGAAATCACTCGGCGACCGTCGACTTCTATTTGTTTTTTTTTTTGTCTTTTTTCATTATATATGATTTTTTTTTGTTCCTTTTTTTTTCAATTTTCCTTTTTCTTCTGGCTCTTGTCAGCTTTTTCGGGTTATCACAGCTGGGGCGGCGGCGGCGAAAAGGGAAAGGATGTTTACCATTGCATCCAGGTGGTACGAGCTCCGATCCTCATCTTATTCTATGTAATCCCACCATTCCTTCTCGTAACCCTCGTGAACGTGTTCGAGCAACACCTTCCTTCGACTATCGCAATATCTGCAGCGAAAGATGATGTTTTTTATTTAATATTATGAATAATTAACATTCTTGGTGACGAATGGAAAGATTTGCCAAACAATTGACCAGATTTTATGATCCATTTATCCATTTATTTATTTATTTTAAACGAAAATTATACGGATCTGAATTCCTAGAAGTTGAGTTGACGGAAAATCGATTAAAAATCTAAAGAATTTAGAAATCCGACAAAAATGTTCATTTTTTACTTTCGCCTGCGATTGAAATCAACAACGATCATGAGTTATAGGGTGAAAAATAATGCAATTTTACTTTTTTTCAGAAACAGGAGATTTCAGTTATTAGAGAATTTGTTTTTAATGTCTTACCTATACTTGTCTTGAACCTTTTGTTTGATATCAGTAAGGTTCTCGCTGGTTATTTTTCTCTCGAGATACTCGGAGAGACGTTCGGTAGTGCTCTCGAGATCCTTCTGGTTGTCCTCAAAAATCACAGACTGGTTGTTCTTTTGTAGATAATAAGCAAACACGTAAGTATACGTGAGCGTCTCCCGGCAGTGGCACAATATGTCGACGGCTTTCTTCAAGAATTGTACCTATTTCCATGAAAATTGAAAAAAAAAATCAATAAACAGATACCAAACGATTTATCGAGAGGAAAATCGATTTGAAAAAGGAAGAAAAATAAACATCATCAAAAAAGACCTTAAATTCTTTAATTCAGAAGCGAAAAAAGTAATTAATCAACGAAACAAAATAATAGAAACGTTATAACTCGAAAGAGTACCTCGATCCACGACATGTTGTGTTGTTGCATTTCTTCCATCTTTTCCTTGATACTGGCGTACAATTTGCTCTCAAATTTCAACGATTGCATGTGGTTCATGTATCTGTTGCAATAAAAGAGATATCTCTGTAACGCGGATCGCGATTTCTGCTGAGCGTCCCGGGCAACTTGGGCCTCTTCCTCGTCGTAACGATTACAATTGTACCAGCTCGTGCCATGGGGTTCCCACGGTCCGAGACAAACCCAACAGAACTCAGTTTTGCAATGTTGATTTTTGCAGACCATGTGATTACAACCACCGTCCTTTTCAATCGTAACGTTACATTTCGGGCATTCCTTCGTATTCGCCGCTATCCAGTTTGACGTTTCGGAATCGTCGTCGCACTTTTTAATCCACTTTTTCAACCAATGACACTTTACCGGATCGTGCCAATTCTCACCACAATGGAAGCAAAAGGTGTGTGAACACTTGCAAGTTACCGGCTTCGACTCAACGTACTGAACCTTTATCGCGCTGTTGCAATCTGGAGACGGACACCACCTCAACAACCTGTTGCACTGAAATATAAAAAAAAATGAAATAATTTAAAAAAAAGCCCCGAACTACTAGTTATTAATGCTTCAAACATTATCTGTTTGTCATTTTTTCAAAAAATTACGATGCTTCGGTTCTTTTTGGAGGCTCGATCGTTACTACCATGGGTCTCTATGACCCAGGCAACTTTGCGTGCATGAAATTCTTGAAATAATTCGTATTTTGCAATTTTTTTTTGTTTTTTTTCAAGATAGGAATGTTGATTGAGCGATTACGGAGGCTTCAGTGCTTGGCCTCGATCACAATGACCCAATAGTTATCATTTTTTTTCATATGTCCATGCAATTGTTGAAATTTCATAGAAAACTTGATGGACTTACTTCGACGAAGCTGTTTGTTATGAGGTGTTGATACTTCAATTTGACCTTTGAATCTTTGACTAAACGCATGACACTCGCGTCGTCCACCAATATGTCGCATGCATGAGCAGCACAAGCGATTGTCTGTCCCACTCCTTCCTCCATTATTTTTGTGGTTAAATATTCTCCCCAACAGCCGGTACAGAAACGATGGCCGCATTCCAAACCGGTCATCATCTTTACATCATCAATTGAAAATTAATATTATTTCAATTGCCTACAAAAAAGTAATTCAAGATTATGACAAAATCACAACTTACCGAGGTTGGTAAAATCGTGAAACAAATACCACACTCTTCAGTTCCATTGGTGGAAGCTCTTCTTGCCTGAAATTTCATACAACGTCATGCATGTATTTTTCATTTTCTTTTTTTCTTATTCATCTCCCATTTGATATTTTTCATTTAAATCTCATTTCGATCCGGTTCAACAACTAATTAACAAATTTGAACAAATTGCACTGCTATCGACTTTTTAGCTTTCAATTAATCTTTATAATTTCATTTGCCGATTTCGAGTCACGAAGTCTCAGCTATTCGTTCAAAAATGAGCAACTTTTTAAATGTAGAATTAAATCCTTTATAAAATCGTCTGAAGTATTAAGAGAATGAGCAAAAATGGGTCAAGTCACTTGAAGCTTTCAAGCAACGTGTTAAATCACCCCTCGACTAAAGTCTTGCCTCATAATTATTTCCCATGCTTGTGAAATTGGAGTTTACACTGTTAAAACTTGAAAAATGATTCTCGGCGATATAATTTGTCAAATTTTGATGGAAATTTATAGCAAAGGCTCAAAAGTAGCTTATTTTTTGTCTTTGTTTCTTGAAAAGTGCAGATAGAATAATTGGCGCAATATTAAGTTGATGAAATTCCATTACTTCAAAAAATGCAAACTTCTACAGCATTAATATTCAACATTCGCGTTGATACAAAGTTCGAAACTTGCCCTTTGAGCTTTCTATTCTAAGATCTGTACTGAAATCAATATTATCATTGGACGACAACGTGTCGATGATTTGGAAGGAAATATTTATGGTGAGTACCATACAAAGTCCATGCACAGGAGTTATTTATAATTGCACTATTTTTAACGATATCGATTGTTGATAAGGTCACCTTGTGTACTACGATAATGTAGTGGACAAAATGATTTTGTAGGATTATTAACGCTGCTTAAAAAACTGCGATAGAAAAAACTCGGAACACTCTTCGAATGCCAAAAAATGTCAGAGTAGAACAAAAGTTTATGAAATAACTTTTGATCAATGGAAAAGTAAAAATCCTTTTATAAGGAAAAAGAAAAATGAATAATTACCAGGGAGCTCTGCGAGGATCGAGATCTCGATATAACTGGGCCTTTTCTAAACGGATTTATCACTCGGGCTTCGGCAAATAATTTCTCCTGGTCACCGTCGTAGAAACGTTCCATCAACTTTTCCTTGTCCCACTTGAAGTGATTCAAAAGAATACGAGTTGTGGTCGCAGGTATCTAAGGAATTATAATAAATTCATTGAAATTTTTTCGTTCACAATCCATTAAAATTTAGTTATTATTCAAAAGACGAATTTCAACTCGAAAACGAGTGACAATAAACTGTTTTCATGAAAATAAGATGATCTTTGAATAACTTCTGAACTGGGAAGAATATACGAAAATGCAAGAAAAAGAAAACAATCAATTGTTACAGTTTAGTTGTGCAAAAAAATCCCTCGTTACTTCGTTTGTCAAGAATTTTTTTTTGTTTTTTTTTATTTTTATTTTTTAGTGAGAGCTCATTGACTTAAACATACTTCGACGACGGTGTTGACTTCCTTGATGCAGTCGACCATGTGCTGAACAATTTCCTCAGTGGATAGTACTTCGAAAGGGTATTCGTCGCTGTCGCCAGCTCTTTCGCGTGGATTGACAGCTTCGATTTCCATGGCAAAATCAACATCATCGCCGCTAGACTCGTTGCCGGAGTCGACTTCGTCGTAGAGTGTTTCTTCTTCGGAATCCATTTTTTGAAATTACTTGTCCTTGAGAGATACGCCCTTGAACCAAAGCGTACCTTTGGGCGTTAGAGACTCGTCAGCTCGACGTTGCGCTATCTTTCGTGTCTAATTGGGGGACAAAAGGGAAATTAAACAGAGCAAAATTAATGGCATGGAAAAAAAATGAAAGAAGCATTCGATGTTTAGTTTTTCTGTCATTCTGCTAGAGAATTTTTGGTTGGAAGGTCGATAAAAAATAACAAAGTTGTCAAAATTGTATACATTTAGGTTTTTCATAATTTTGCTAGAGAACGAGAGAGAAAGCGATTTTGCACGAAATAAATAAATGTTAAAGAAGTATCAAAGTGTTCGTTGAACGCTACTCGACCCAGATAAATCGCTTTAACTCGTTAACTCGAGCAGTGTCGGTTAGCATTCACACGGCCTTTCCCCACGAGCATTTGAGACCACACACTCACCCACAAGTCCGTCAATTACACACGAGAGTCCGATCGATTCGCGTAATTTTTAAGAGCGTCAACGAGAAATTGGGAGAGAATGAATTAGAGAGAATCAAGGTGACACAAAATATGATTGAAAGACAAAGATAATTGGTGGAGGGATCAGTTGATCGGGATAAAAACACGACGGGAAAGATCGCAACAACAAAAAACAGGCTGTTTCGATATACGTGACGTCACAGAGAGGCTGCCCTACTCTAAACTCGGAACAAGATTGCGCGCTGAGGATCCTGGGACATAATAAACTTTAGTGTATACACACAGTGTGTGTGACGGATAGAAACGAACCTGTTTTTCAAAGAAGAATAAAAAACACTAGACTCGAGCTTCTTTTCAGAGAGAAAAACGCGATTGTTTCGAAGAAACACTCACACACACATATATATGTTGTATATATACAAACATAGAGACACAGACACGCGCGACAAGTATCACGAAATACTGGTTTTTCACGGAACGAGAAAGAATACTGAAAAATCAGCTGCTACGACAGCCCGCGATTGAAACTAATGCTTCGGTAGCTGGCGCACTCTACGAGCTGCTATCACGACTGAGACTCGGAGTAGCTAAGTTCACGGAACTTTTATCCACCTATGGGAAAAGATATTCTACGCTTGCTACCAATCCCTGCTAAGAATGGAGGAAATGACATTTCGCATTGTTTTTCATGTGAACGATAAATGTGCTATGATTAAAAAAACCTCATCGAAAAAGGTTGGGTGGGGGGTTAAGGTTAAGGGGCCGTGAGCAGAAGGGGAAATTCGAACGTCCTCCATTCGAGAAACTTAACCTCGCCTCCCCGAACTATATTTGTACTTCCACTTCGTCGAATCAAGTGTCTCTTTGTTTTGCGTACTAAAACACTTAATTTGATCAATAAAATAAGTATTTGTCAAAACTCGCGCGATTGTTTGCTAAATCCACATGATAGTAGATTTGTTAAAAAAAAAAAACACTGTACCCACGCGATAGTTAATCTTGTATAGATATATTATGACATTGTGCACATACAAAAATATATGAAAAAATGATACCAACCCAAATAAACGCAAATGCAAAATCGCCAATGACGAAAACTTCGGAAAATCTATTAGTACGGCTGCGTGAAGACACGTGTAAATAAATGGTACAGGGATGCTGTTGTTTTTTTATTTATTCTCTCAATCTAAGGAGCCCGATGCTGATAAAGACGAAAAATTGACACAGGTTTTCGCAACGTAGACAACGAACAGCTACGACAGTACTTTCTCAGCAGATCACAATAAAATGTTCCTCCGAAGACACGACTTATCGGAGAGTCTGGGTCGAGATTAGACGAAAAAAAAGCACTGGTGTTGAAAAAGAACACGACTACTCCGCAACGTATGATAGATGAAAAAAAAAGATCTACCCTTTGTAACACGAACGACAATGCACGTATCCACGACAGAACTGACTGAAATCAGCTGTTTGGAGCGCACAAAGGCACAAACCTCCGTCGAGTGTATCAGACAGTGTCTAAACTAACGCCGTGTGCGAGTGAGTACAACATTTAATATTTCGCACGCTATAGATACGAAAGTTTTTTTTTCAATTGACTAATTCTCGCGTCCACAAAACTCGTCGTTCCTTTGTTAGTCACAGTACTGCACATTTTTTTCATATTGATTTTTGATGTTTGATCGAAAGAAATATTAACAAGTTATGTTGACAAAGAGATTTGAGTAACCTCAGATAAGTTCGAAAAGTCGAAAGTGGTCTACGCATCAAAGACAATCACTCGTTAATATCAAAATTGTTTACTCACGTGAAAAAACACTCGTTTCGCATACAGAAATAAGGTTTAATACAGTCGAAATATCGTCGCTGATTATAACGTCGCGACACTGTCAGAAATACACACATACAAATACGTCTGCGTTCACGTCTCAGTGCTGAGTGAACCGAGCATCGAGAGAAAGAGTTTTGCGAGTGGTTTTTATATATAGGACCTCAAGCTTTGCTCCGACTGTATACACGGTATTCAGAATATATAGATATGTATATATTTATGGGTATATAAAGTGCAGCGATGCAGCGATTTCTGGATCGTTCCATTACCAGCTGTATGAATTATGGTCTTATTTTTTTCCCTTACGAAATATTTCGTTCTTATTGTTCAATATCTATTTTCTCGTAAATTGTTCCAACTTTTATGACGAACTCGAGTGCCCAAATTTCACTTTGTTTCAATATCTTTTTTCGCTCTAATTCCAATCCTAATGTCACGTACTTTACACAAATTTGGAAAAAGAAAGTGTGTTTTACTTTTTCCACCTTCGTTTTACACTTGAATCCAAACAAGCCAAGTTCATATAAATTTTTCAATGGCTTCTATTCTGAAGGTTTCCATGAATCAGACAAAATTTCGATACATTTGCTTCAGATTATTTTTTTAAATTCATTAAATATATTCGATTTTTTTTATTATTTTGAAAAAAAAACGTACCATTAGCCATGTGTGCACAAAGCCAGGTTATTATCAAACAATCCTGTGACGAGATTGAAGTTTGAGGTTATTTCTTTCAGTTGTACAATTTTTTTTCTGTTAATGAAATTTTTTGCTTCTCTCTTGATTACGAATAAGGATTCAACGGTGTATTTTATTATTACGCTTGTAATTTCACGGTTCAAACTTTCAGCGAGTCGTGTGGTGCAGGGTCGTGACGAAAAGACGCGCAAACGCTGAAAATGTCACTCTCGCCACCCTATCGACGATCTGAAGCACTTTCTGTATCGAAATCACTTGTTCCAGAATTTTCCCAATTTCACCACCGCGACCTCTAACTTTCGTTTTGTTTATTTTTTATTCTTTGTTTCAATCTTTCCAAATTGTGGAATTCTTGTTTTATTTCTACTGCAATACCACCTGCGACTAACAAAGTTTCTTTTCGTCTCATAAAACAGTACGAAAGAAAATTCTTCTTAATTCTAGAATCTCATGTGGCAGCATGACAGCGAGTGTGCATTGTTTTGTTAAATTTTCAAATTGTGTTATTTAATAATTGATTTTTTTGTAGCACAAATGTCAAAGTTTGATATTAAAGTTGTGAAACTTCGTTGAAAGAAAACTTTGATGAATAAAAAGAGAAATTTGAAAATTTTAGAATAAAACACTGCTCAGGAAATTCGACAACAATTATAATGACGAGTAGCGTTCCAAACGTGAGCGATTACACGTTTCTCGAGAAAATAGGCACCGGAAGTTATTCGACTGTTTACAAAGCATTGAAAAAGGTACATCGATCGAAAAAGTGTAAAATATTTGAAAAGTCACATTGTATCGATCGCAGGTAAACGAGGCATCACTTTTTTTTCATTTACATTTTTTCGTTAGGACTTTTCGCGAGAAATCGTCGCAATAAAATGCGTCGAAAGTTCAACGCTCTCAAAATCGGCGGTGGATAATCTCGTAACGGAGATAAATCTCCTGAAGGTCCTTAAACATGAGCACGTTGTGGAGATGAAGGACTTTTTCTGGTCCGATGGGTTCGTGGACGAAAATATATTTAATAATTTGTCAAAAATATGAAAAAGCAAAAAAGATTGAAACAAAACGAAAGTAAATTGTACAGCAAAATAATTCTTTTGGTTCCAACGACAAAAACTTCTCGAAAATAAAAAAAAATGCAATTATTGTTCTTGTTTTTTGTTGACGTCATAAACTAACAATAACTTTGCAATTTAGGAGAATTTATATCGTAATGGAATATTGCGACGGTGGTGACTTGTCAAGTTTCATAAGAAAAAGGCACCAACTGCCAGAAAACGTGTGTCGAAAATTTTTGCAACAATTAGCGCTCGCGTTGAGATATTTGCGAACTCACGAAGTTTGTCACATGGACTTAAAACCGCAGAATCTTTTGTTGGTTAAAAAGCCAATTTTAACACTGAAGGTTGGAGGTGCGTAAAAAAAACAGCATCGTAAAGTTTGTAAAAAATGAAAAAAAAAAAAAAAAAAAACAAAAATAAACAAAAATAAAAGAAAAAAACGAGAGAATGAAAAAGATTATTTTCAGATTTCGGTTTTGCACAATATTTAGCAAGTTCTGAGCAAAAATATGCGATTCGTGGTTCACCCCTTTACATGGCGCCAGAAATATTATTGCGTCACGAGTACGACGCACGTGTTGACCTCTGGAGCGTTGGGGTCATAATGTACGAGTGCCTTTTCGGTAAAGCTCCCTATTCCAGTAGCAGCTTCGAAGAATTAGCCGAAAAAATCAAAACTTGTCGACCCATCGAGGTATTATTATTATTATTATTATTATTATTATTATTTTTCTTGGGGAAAAATGTGAAGTATAATATAAAGAAAAACAATATTAAAAATTCCATGAAATTCAGTTACCGAAGGGAGCTCACATATCGCCGGATTGCAAAGATTTGCTCCTCTCGTTGTTGAAACACGATCCCTCGCAGCGAATAAGCTACGACCAATTTTTTAAGCACGACTTCTTGGATCTCGAGCATGCACCAACTAAAGATAATTATGAAAAAGCCGTCCAACTCATCAACAGCGCAGTCAAAATGGATACAGAGAATAATATTTCTGGTGCATTCCATTCGTATTGCGAAGCACTCAGATTTTTTATTCCCCTGCTAACAAGTATGGAAAAGCGTTACGTTTTCATGAATATTCACAAAATTTGTGAAAATCATTTTTTTAACACTGTTAGAATTCTTCGTTCGAGATTATTCAATAACTATGCATTGGATTTCGTCTTTTATTTGCAGCGATAAATACTACGATCGTTGAACTGTATTCAAATTCTGGGAATTCTCCATTTTATCGATTTCATGCGAAGCAGTTTTTCTTAATACGACCAAATCCTTGTTTCCAGTAAAATTACTTCATTCCAGCCAAGCTAAACTAGTTTATCCTGAAAACGTGGGATAGGAAAAACTAGTTTGTCCTGAAAAAAACCGAGTAGGAAAAACTAGTTTGGCCTGAAAATAATGAACAGGAAAAACTAGTTTATCCTGAAGAAAAAATGAGGAATAGGACAAACTAATTCGTCCTGAAAGTAACTGGGCAGAAAGTACTGGTTAATCCTAAAAAAAATGGCGCAGGAAAAAGTAGTTTGTCAAAAAAAAATTGGGTAGAAAACGTTGAAAAGTTAATCCCAAAATCGTGTAAAAAATCCGAGTCCATCTCATCGTAGTAAACGTATAACCAAGAAAAATATGTTTGGATATGAATGTCAATATAAACATACACACGAGATGTCTTGGTCTGTTTTATTGCCACAGACGAATCTGATCCGCAGAGAAAAAGGCTACTGAGATTGCGAGTAAACGATTACATAAATCGAGCAGAAAAGCTCAAGCAACAGTACGTATTGGATGACAGTGTTGCAACAAAGGAAATTAAACCGCAAAGTGTAAAGGAGGAGAAGAGCAAGCCCAGTGGAACGTTGGAAAGAAGCGGGGACCGCGAGGGGGCAGCAGCGTTCGGCTACCACGAACTATGTTTGTATTTTGTACTAATATAACTTCGATAAAACTAAATTTCAGGAATTTTTCTTTCCTCGAGAGAAAGGACACAAAAGAAGGTCATTTGGAATTCGTGCTAAGAGTTTAAACTCTTACTTAGCATTATCTTTAATTGTGATAGAAGTTAATTTTTTAATTTTACATGACCGAGTTCACTCAAGGACGAGGTACTCATTTAACGTCATTAGTAAAACTATGAGAGAGATTGGGGCCAGTCACAGATACCTGCTGATACAGGCAACACCAAAAGTTCAATTCGGAATAAAAAATATAATTCGTGTACTTGGCAGTTCTGTAAATACATCAACGGAGCTTTGTTCCTTCATCTTGTAGTGAATAATATTCGCTGCATTGATTAATTCGTTCAATAGTAACAAAATTAAGATACTTTTGTTACAAAGTCTGTTTCCTTTCAGTCTGCGCGTCTTATTCTCCCTGATAATTCAATTCAGTATATTCTTTGTGTTCCGAATGAATGAATCTTATCGCGAATAGATTCATTCAGCCCTTCGTGTACGTGCCCATGTGAAAGTTTCTTACAACTTTATGCTCGATTTCATGAAAATTCTCATTATGATTCTGATGCAATAAAAAAAAAAGAAATATCGACCATTTTGTTTCCGTCAGATTAAGAAAATGGTCAATCCTCACGGGGAAAAGTGCAGGAATGTATCGATTGGGTCTCCCAGACCCGGTGTGCGCGTCTAGCCACCATTTTACATGTCTATATTCACGGTCGATTAATCTTTATTCTACCGAGCTTTCATGTGCCACTGAATGACATAAGTTTCATATATAATCGCGGAAAATGAGGAACGAATAAGTTGGTGAAAACGAAGCTTTTCTGTATCAACCGTCTGTCGTTTTTTAGGCACACTTAGTAAAACCACAGCTGACATGGCGGCGGCTCTTGAGATGGGCGAAGTTGCCGAGCAATATCTTGCCGAAGGAAATTATTCTCTAGCCCTCGAAAAGTTCAAGTCTTGTCTGGGAATGTTGGTGAGAGTATTGAAAAAAGAGCCACCAGGACGTAGACGAGAACTTCTCTACCATCAGGTTGGCACGAAAAATATTGAATCTCGAAAAAAACACTATAAAAAAATCAAAAACACAGCTTTTTTTTCAATTTTTTATTAATTATTCGGAATTACACGCTCAAAATGATTTTCAGGTCCAAATGTGGATGAAAGAGGCGGAAAGTACAAAGGGCCTTTTGGCTACCAAAGGTCTTGACGATTCGACGAGTCATCCGGTCTCCGAATCCCAGGATCAATGTGTCCTGCAATAAAACTTGAGGATTCAAACAAATAAAATTTGTAATTATTATCCTTCAACGAAATCGTCAATATTATTTTTTCCATCCTCACTCCTTTATCCTCTTTACCACGCCTCCGCATTGCACTATTTCACAAAAGGGTTAAAGGAGCTTTAGAACCCGATGCTTTACGATTGCTACAAGTTACCAAAGTTTCGTTGCTGGTTTCCATAACATTTGAAATATGCAGATCATCATTTTAAACTCCCGACAGACGTTACGAGCGAAAAAGACGGGATTTATGCTTCTGATTACAATCAGCTGACCTTTTTTTAGAATCTAATGACAATTTGTCAGTTAAAAAATAGTTGTCAACAATGAATTTGTCAAGGTTATGTTCAATAAAACTTCACTGCGTGTTATATCCTTTATTTTCTTTATAACCATGCGCCACCCTTAACGTTCGGTATCTTAACGCAATTGTTGGAACGAGACTGGGCTCTAACAATAGTTTGCATTGCTATATCGAAAAACTTGTAGCCCGAAGCCCCGAAGTATTAACTTCACATGGTCTTATGATCAATGTGCATCGGTGCACGAACCGAAGCCAGCCCGTTACAGAAAAAAAAGAAATTGGAAAAATAAAATAAAAGTATCAACTGGAAAACACGATATACTACAGTGAAATCCCGATTAGCGGGAGCGTCCGGGTCATAAGTTTCATAGGTTAGAATCAAACTCGGTTAATCGGAGTTCTACAGTAGGCAGTAGCAGAAAATAACATAACCTCAAAGATTTTATCGTGTAATCTCGAACTTCGCGACTAATTAGATGGTATTTACGCCCTCTATCAGGACGTCTGGGCCTTTAATTGTCTCGATGTATTATGTTAAACGATAATTTGAAAAAAAACGTGGATTAGACGAAATCAGGAATTCCGAATGCCATTAAACGCAAGTCGTCGTTATTTACACAAATCGGGATATCCGTTCAAGCGTATTCGTGCAACAAAGCACAAATATCAGTGTTTCCCGAAGAAACAAGCGTCAAATAAGTTTTTAATTTGACAAAATGGATTAACTCGATAACGCAATAAACCCAATCGATCATCATTCCCCGGTGTTTCGATAGACGACCGTAAAAGAAGAAAAACAAGATGGCGTAACAACAACAGAAAAGCTTGTTACAAGAGGAAACTTAATCGCGTCCCAATTTCAGCGGGAAGGGCCTCACAAGAGGTCGCTGGGGTAGCGCCACAAGCGCGAGGCAACTTAGGTCTCCAACTTCCTGTCGATCTTCTCTCCCCTCTTTCGTGATACACAAATTGCTCACGCCCCCTTCCCCTCTCCTCGCTTGAAGAATTTGTCTCGCTCCGACATGGGAGTTTTGAACGTTGGCGTACCTCGTTGCTCGGTACGACGTCATGGAAAATTTCCATCCTCGACGAACAACCCTCCCCCCTCTCCTCGCTATAATGGTACAAGCGTCGCTTTCCCCTCTCGCGAGAAGCGCTCGCTAGTGCGGGATAGACTATATACAGTATGTAGTACATAAACCCCCTCTCCTTGGCCTATCGGCAAAATTGTCTCTCTCCCCCCACTCCCCGGCGTATGTACAAACGGCCGAACCGGATGTGCGGCAACGTCGCAACCGTTAAGTACATAAGGGCAGAAACGTCGTAAATGGTGGGGATAAAGCGTATATACGATGTATATACAGGCATGTACCGAACCGCGGGAAGGCCTTTTTCCAACGTTGAAGAACGTGGCAACGTTTCACATTCAAATCTAGCAGATCTCCCGGCTCTCTCGTGTGTCTCTCGTTTTTTTTTCTCTAGTCTCTCACGACCATCGTCGACGACGGCGCGTAGTGTAGTGCGAGCTCTCGGGGTTGTGTTTATTCAACAACGATATTAATCCAAGTGTCATTTTTATTCTGTATATCATTACTTATTTTCTTCGATTCAATTCAGCTTGTCAATTGCACGATTCGAAGAAAACACGCTTTTCAGTGACTCTCGTTGCGCGCCACCGCCGCGTCTCACCACCTCGTGATAGTCTTTCGCTCAAATCCTCTCCTCTCTTTCTCTCTCTCTCTCTCTCTTCTTTTCCCATTCCATACCGGCGGCGACCCCCCGTTAAAAACGCCCCTACCACGCTGCCCCGCACTCCTATTTCCTTCCTTGTTTTCACGTGCGATCTCCTCGCTGTCTCACTCCCTCTCCCTTGCAAACGACTGGGCATAAACCGTTTGTTGCTGCATACACGGTGTTGCGGGCTCTCTCTCGTGTTCGCTTCCCCATCGTTTGTCGAGGCGCACGCTCTGGTCTACGTTGCACGAGCGTGCGCGACCGCGCAGACGTGTATATAGACGAACATATATACATATACATAAATAATAATAATCATATATACATAATATACATATATGTACATACATAATACATAAGGAACGATTGCGAGCGCCTCCTACGACGAAAACGCGCACGAAATCCCAGTGAAACACCGAGATAGTTCGAAAAGTGTTGGTGCAGTGGTAACAAGCGAGCAACGCGATTACCAGTCAACATAACCTAATTTGTGTCGTGTTCATGCTGTACCCTCGTGTTTGTTTGTCATCCACTCAAAGGATATATTAATAAAAAGCAGTGTTTTTTGTTTTTCTTTTTCGTTTATTTACCCTCACGAGCAACGATATTCAACATTATTTTTATTATTGTGATCAACGCGTTATTTCATTAATGAATGTCTCTATATATGTAACGTACATATATAAATACGTTTACAGGAAAATGTAAGAGATATAATAAGCTCGTTAGGAAATGTGTTTGATAAATGACGTGTGCCAGGTGCAACAGAGACGGTTTTTCACCGTCCAGTGCGTGTTTCGTGCACTCGTTTGAACGAGTAAATTATGTGCATGGATGTCCAGTCTAGCGAGATGGGAGACAGGAATTGCCTTGACGAGGACGTGCAGATTGTCAGGGTGAACGTCGATAAAGGTTAGTATTTATAGTGTTTTTTTTTTCTCTCGTACTCACTTGTTTTGCAATAGGGAAATTTTGACACGAGTCTATTTGAGGTTGGCCCTAAAGGCCCACGTTAAAGAATCGAGAATCGTGTTAACCCCCCGGCTGAACGCTGGAAACCGATACAAGCCGGCCGGGTCTTTCCCGCTTTTTCCACGTGTGTTCTTTGCCACGCCTGTGTGTATGTCTGTGTGCGCCAGTGTTTAGCTACCAAATGGCACTGTAGATGTCACTATAAAATCGTCAGAATTCGACCGAAGCTTTTTCGATCTCACGAGCCTGTGAATTCGTAATTCTCAACCCTGAACTTTTTTTGTTGTTTTTTTTTTTTTTTTTTTTTCATTTCCTTGAACTTTGTTACTTTGCGAAATCGCACAACTCTCGGTTTTACTCTTTTTTTTCGTGCTCGATATCACGTTCTTTTGAACTATCAGTTTCTCGTCCTGTACATGTGCAGTCTTGATGAATAAATTTTATATTTTTATCAAGGCTGAATCATCAACTTATATTAATCATCGTACTTTTAATATTTTGAAGTTTTCCGTATTTATTTTCACTGATCTTTTAACAACTTGTCATTTTCAAAAACTTGGTAATACAAATCTTCCTTGATACGAACTTTTTTACTTCGTCTGGAAATAAATGAAACAGTATATACATTTTTTTAGAGCTCGTTACTTGTTGCTACGTGACAGTTCAGTCAATTTTAAACTAACGTTGAACTAGCACTTTTTTAACGTTTCCAACGTCTTCAGGCTTTCGAGTGCGAAGTAGTGTACACAACTGACAGTCATGAGTGCGAAATAGATATCAGCAAACTGCGAATTACAAAAATCGAATTAAAAGAAACGATCAATCGAATCAAAATTGAAAAAAAAAGGAAAAATCGATCAAAACAATTTTGAATTCTAGGAAAACAATTTCTACGAAATTAAAGAGTTGTTGCCATGATTGATACTTCGATTCAAGTGCGCAGTTATCCCACACGTGAATCAAAGACTCGTGAGTGTTTGAGTGACAGATAGACAACGTTTAACCAAAGTAGTTGACTATTGAATACCATTCGCCAGGTTCCCACGTGGGCTCAATCGAATTGTGATTATTCGAACCACCGAAAAACAATACGTTAAACGAAATAGTTTCGAACTACGACGTATTCGTTGAACAATGATCGTTCGGGTCTTCGATAATGTTGTTGAGGATCTTAGACACTCGCAGATATTTAGTGATCTCGCGAATTCTTTGATTCCAAACCTTACGGGGCAGTCACCTCGTCATTGATATTTTGAGGATGAAAAAAACCCTATGTCTGTTATGACGGAGACTAAATGTGAATTAAAATAACCGTAAACGTCATCCTGGACCATTATAATATATTTTTCCGACCCTAACTGGGAACCAATCTTTTTTTTTTTATAACGAAAAAAAAGGTGCATGATAGAGTGGCATTTGGTGGATATTTCGTAGGAAAATCTGAATAAGACAATAAATGTTTCGAAAAAATGCTGAAAAAAGGCTTCTTTTTTACTAGGAATAAAATTGAGGTTATTTTCGATCCCGTTGTCAGAATCTAAAGTCAAAATCGACTGAAGCTGTTCCTTTCTCCGAGTCCCGTACTTTTTGCACGTATAAACAGGGTCTACCAGAATTTTTTCATAAATTATATTGGATTTCGAAAGAAAAAATAGTCAAAACCAATAATTGGTTCCCTCGTAAAAAAAAAAATCGAAAACTTTAGCTGAGTTCAGTGAATTCGAAGAATTTTCAATGTTTTTCGATCAATTTTTGAATCGAAATGTTCTTGGCTCGTTATCGCTATGAAGTGTCGTTCGAAAAAGACAGTTTTCAAGGTTAAATTTCTTCGGTGAAGATTGGATAAGCCGACTTGACATTTTTCGAGTAAAATGACCGATATTTTCACTTTATTTTGCAAAAATGGCTGTTACTCGTAAAATATTCGAGTTCGTGACAGGAAAACCTTAAAATAATAATGCTTACAGAATAATATAAACACAGACGACGGAGATAGAGTGAGGTAGAGATTGTAATTATTAACCTTTAGCAAATAAGCCTTAGGCAAAATAAATACGTCGATAGCAAATGTTAACTTTGTAACAAAATAAAATTACGAGAGGGACGAATGGTGGGGAGAATAAAAAGGAGGTGAACGAAGCTGTCAGTGGAGACGAATCTTTCACGGATTAGACACGGGTACTGGGCTCTCTTAAACTTCAGTCGCTTCCTTCCTTCCGCCCCTTCCTCTTTATTGCACTTTTCCCCTCACTCACTATTTATCAATTGTCGTCGCGTAACCCGATTCAACGACCCTCATATGGGTAAACAAGCCTGATCTTGTGGCTTTGCTCATTCTCTCTCTTTCTCTCTCTCTCTCTCTCTCTCTCTCTCTTGCTTCGCTCTTTCCCTCTCTCAGTCCTTTCCACTTCGTTCGTAATCTTTCCGCACCCGGTACAATTCGGGCCACTCAACTCGTGCTTACATGCAATTCCTCGTACTTCCCTATTGGCTCAGCTGTCAAACTTGTTCAAGCCCATTTTGTTGCTGGCTGTCAATGCACACTTTTCCTTTTTTTTGTATTCACGCCTACAACATACAAAAAGGAACATGTACGTTCCTTTTTTTTTACGGAAAAATTGTACATGCTTTTCTACTCTGGCAAAAAATTATAATAACAGAGTGAGTGCCACGTGCATTCGAAGCTTAATTAGTTTGAATGGAAACATCGTCGTTAAGCCAATACCATTCTTTACCAAAATATGCTCATGTCTGCATCTTTTTTTTCGTTTTGGTCAGACTTTCATAGATTATTGAAAAAAAATTGAATTTCAATTGGATTTTGGAAATTTTTCAACAATGTCGAAATAAATATAAAGATTTAAAAACAAACAAATAATGTATTAACATTTAAAAACCACTTAAAATCGTTGTTTGCATCATATTCAAAAATTATCGAAGAATCATAAACTATGTGACTTTTTTTTTGTATTATCCACGTAATAATTTCTCGTAAAATCAAGGACGTGAGGTCGTACACCTCACGTATTTACAAGATTTTTATTCCGAATGTTATCGACGACCAGAAGTATTGCAGAAGGATTATTTCTACTGACACACGTGTACGTAAATACCGAATGCCACGACATTGGAAAAATTAAACTTTTATTACATTCGTAGCCATTAAAGCCAACGATAAGTTCTTATTATTATTCATCATATTCCCTACCAATTCAATAACTGTTGGTTCTGTTATTGAAACACTTGAACAATATCAAAAGAAAAGAAAAAAAAACAAATTTACTACTTTCTAAATTGGGAAATTCGATATTTGCCTATAAAGTAAATTTCTAATTATAAAATGAACGTTTATAAGTAAATGAGGTGAATAATCCTTTGAGATAAAAGCCTACGCATATATTCGACCTATAGATTCAAATTCCGTTTTAGACACAATACGATACAGAGGGAGACACAGAGAAAGAAAGAGACAGAAAGAGAGAGAGAGAGAGTGAGAGAGAGAAATGACTATAAAAAAGGATGTATTTACAATGCTATTTTGATTGCATTGTTATGAGATAAACGTTAACAATACTTCGTATTAGCAGCGATCAATATCAAAGTATTTCAACCGTGAATAATTTCACTATAAAATATACATAAATAGGTTTTGAGGTTATGTAAAAGTGAGAGAGACGAAAAATGTGCGGATTCCATTTTTTTCGATGCCATATTTTCATACTATTTTTTTTCTATCACGATTAATTAAAAAAATTCGACTGAGACGATCGAAAAATAGTAAAATCATGGAATACATGTATTTTCATTGGTTTCACATTAAATAAAATCGCACGAATCAAAGGGAATCAGTGTATCGAAATGTAAAAGTGGCCTGGAATGTCTCAAATATACAGATATACGATCGTAGTCTGCTTCATTGAAACACGACATAGTTTTCTTTATCTCTGGATCGCTTGACATTTTTTTGTTTTTTTTTTTAATCGATCGAACTTATTTCTTCAATTTCGACATAGGCAGAAAGTTAAAACACTTTGAACGTGGTCCAATAATTCATTCTTAACGACCATGTTTATTCGAAGTCTGTATCATTGCAAAAGACCACGAAAATGTTTACATTTCCAAATTTTTTCATGTTTCTTCAATTGCCAGACTCAATCGTTGTTTTTGTGGATAATTTTTATAATGCAAAGTTTTGCCCAACGTTTCTCAAGCTACATGGCACTGAAAATTCAAAAAAAGAAGAAATCCCTTCACATTTCAAAGATCTTATCGTCAAAATCATCGTATTCTATTTAAATATATATTTTTTTCGTTCCCAGACAATATTTCATCAATAAAAAATTTAACCATGAATTTGGAACAATGCCAATTATTTGGCTCTCGATTCAGTGGCAAAAGCGATTTCTACAAAAAAAAAAATATCGTTCCTAACTCTTTGCAGCTCGTCGTACTTTTTACTAAACTTTTGGATTCTGTTGTTTTTTTATTTCATATTGAAAACCTGCGGGAATCGATGCTTATTAAGAAAAAATCGTAGATCATTTTACGTTTTAAAAATAAACAAACGTCGACATGTATTTGTTTTTTTTATTATTTTCAACGCTTGCTACACGGGGTTAAATGAAATTCGTTTTATTCTCATTTTAGACGTATTCTCGGTTGAATCATGCATCGCTACTGACTCCCATAGATATTCATATTGAATGCAGTTTGTATGGATAATGTAGCAAAATTTGAAATATGTATACGGAACGCACAATACAGTTGACACATGTACATTTGTATTTCACCGATACATAATATTATTATATCTGATGAATTATTCAAGGAGAAAATATATTCGTACTTTGACCTTAATTGAACCTTCATCCCCTCCAGATAGAAATGTAAATTTTTTCGATTTTCGTCACTATATTTGCAAGGCTGTGATGCAAGTTTAAAAAAATCGATTTGTGGCAATTTCGTTTGCGTGATTCGAAATTTTTGAATCTTCGAAATGAAACAACGAATTATAAAAGATTTCTCTTGGTCAGTTTTACGATAGAATTTTGCAAAATATAAGTAAACTCCTCAACAATAAAACTTGAACAACGTTCAATTCAGCACCTTTAGAATCGACGATTTTTTATCATTTATTTACGATAAATAAAAATATCAGAAGTACCACGTGTTGGACGTCGAGCGTTCAGTTTGGAAAGACGAGTCACTGAGACTACATTCACCGCGAATAATTGTCAAACAGATTCCTGACAATTTAACCATCAGATATGTTCGCAAAAATTGAAAAAAGATAAACTGTCGCGTGAATAAAAAATTCTGTCAATTTACGACTGTACAAAGTAAGAAATGAATATCCCTGGCGAAGAAGAGTGAATGTAACGTGCGATGGTTCGCAGTCGATGAGTATCGAATCGGTTAAGAGGGCGAGTGGTTTCTGGGGGTCAAGGAAACTGCCCTGAGTTCATCCAGTTTGTGTCAAACATTCAATTATTTTTATCACGATTGTTTCTAACGTGCAACAATCGAGGAAAACTATTATAAAAACAAAATGACAACAAAGGAATTGATTGAATCGTAGAATCGAGAATCGTAAAAAAGTGAGGTTAGGTTCGCCGACCACATGAGCTGTTACGCGAGCGATTCCAAAAAGTTTTAACGTGCAATTGAACGATGGAATGCCAATGATTGATTTCTGACAGTCTCAATTGTGTCAAACCTACCAAATTCTCGTTTTACAAATGATTTCAGTCAACTCCCGGTTGACTTTCTCCACGTGACGATCTGCATTAACCACTAAAATATCTCGAACATCTTATTCATAGTTCGCAAAAACGAATCGGTCGGAATGGTTAAAATTTTCAAATTATGTGGTTGATATTTATTCGTTTACAAAGTATAACGAAATTCAAGTGCAAAAGTTGGATTCGTCATGTAATGATTGTACCTCCTTAAACGACGATCGAGGGGTAGAAGGCGCCTTCAGCCTCGTGTAACGCGGACTCTGGTTCTCGTGCTCAATAAAGTACATATATACGTATGTACGAAAAGGTATATATAATTAAATATGTACATTTATATATATATAGAATGTATGTATTAACTACAGGCCTGGCACATATGCTGCTCATATGTATTTAGCGTTATATGTTATGTGCTCGAACGTACATAGGCGTGTATATAAGTGGAAGGGGAGGGGGAAGCGCGCTCGATTTATGCTTCGGCAGGGGAAAATATGTGCGGCCCTAACCCGGCGGGTACATAATGTAAAAGGCGGTCTCTGTATATATATACGTTCGGCGGTAAAATGTACATAGCGATAGGACGGTAGTGTGATGTAACAAAAGCGGCGATCTCCGAAGATTGCCGAGTGGAGCCGAGGCCCCCGTAGCGTCCGTTTTCTTCGGGAAGTACGACGAAACATGCGTGGCTCGGGTTATACACGCTAACGTGTCAGCTGCCTCACGAGCTCGGCGCCATTTGCAATTTTAGGGAAAGCGCGCTTCTTCGGAGAATGAGAGAGAATTCTTCGTGAAAGTCCTCAAGCCTCATTGTACGTACCGAGCTGTGAAAGACGAAGATAGAATACTTTGGGATATGAGAGTATGGAGTTGTGGATTGAAAGCAGGAGAAAGAGAGAAGGAAAGAAAATGACGGAGAGTGTGCACATGAAAAATGACGAAGGAGAATAAACAAGCAGGCGACGATAATTCGTCCTCGTGTTATTTTAAAGTTGCACGAAAAAAGTAAAACAAAGCTTGGAAGCTTCCGTTTTTCCCACTCTTCGTCAAATTCATTCGTTCGGCAAATACAATAAGACATGACCTTCAGACCCCCTTCCCCCACTTCGCGACCTTATTTACCTTTCGTGTTCGCGTGGGAGAAAGCCAACCAATCGTAATATTATTACTATTATTGTTATTACCATTATTATTATGTCTGTCGAGTCCTAGCCACATAGATTAAATCTTGTATATCACCGTCCAACGTTCAACGTCGACCATCTTTACTTTTTTGTATTATACAATTTTTTTTTCTTTCCCTCCTTATTTTTGTTTTTGTTTCGTCATATATAACACTGCGAGTCAAAATGATTTATCGAGATGGCGTCCCTGTCGCGGGTTCTAAAATGCCAAAGTTTGATGTTGGATCGTTAACGTTGCCCAGGGCACGCGCGAGCGCTGACAACGCCGCATTCCCGAAGATCTCACATCCGGTATCGCCGCCATTTTGCTCTTTCGGTAATCCCTTCCCCCACTCATTTCCCCTTACCGCCTCCGCGCTTCTCCCCCCCCCGCCTTCATACCTAGCCCTAACTCCAGAAAGTAACTGCGCTACATCGAAGCAGCATAGCAACAGCGGCAATAGAGGCTTTCTATAAATAGATCCCCCGGCCTTCCAATGTTGCCAAAACAACTGGCCCCGAGCGCCCTCGGACACGGCCGCTCCTCAAGGACGAACCGAGCCACTCGCGATCTGGCAACACTGCTGCACGACCTCAACGGAAATTTCCATCCAACAGTAGTGCGCATATCTGTATATCTCTTGTTTGTTTTTTTTCTTTTCTTACTCTTTTGTTTGTTTTTTATTTTTTCAATTTCAATTTCAATCTTTATGTCTACTCTTCGTTTACGCCCGTAGTTAAATAAAAAAATGCTGATAACCACGACGATCCCTTGGCGAGGTTAATCGGGGCTTAGCAAACATGGCGGACGTTCTCACCATTGCTCTATCACCGATCATAATTAGTGAGCACAGAAACGTGATCGCTAAGCACGCTAAACAAATCGATACAAGCACATAAATTCTTTTTTTTTTCCATACAAATTCATATTTACGCTCTTTATCGATCTACGCTTATTTTTTATTTTTGTTTGTTGAATTTTATTTATTTTTGTTTTATACCCATGTGTTCCCGCAAACATACACACACGCTCGGGGGACGGTTTGTTCAGTGTGTGCGTGCGTGTGTACAAGCAACGTTGTGAGAGAGCGCAGTGGGCGTGCCCCGAGTACGCGCTCCGACGATGTGGCAACACCGCGATCGTAAATCATGGTTAAAATAATAAGTATAATACATAGGCTTGTACATAAGCTCGTGGTGGTGGTTTACATAAGAGGCTGCGCGGTAGCACGAAAGCAAAACGCGGATCGCCGGGTTTTGCGCAGCTTCGCTTCCCCCTCCACGCCGCCACAACCGCCGTTTAGAATTCAGCCCCCCCCCTCTCGCTCTTTCTCTCTCTCTCTCTCTCGCCTCTCCGTTTGCTACAGCCTGAAAATCCAGCGGGTTCCAGGCGCGATCGCCGCGGCGGGGAAGAAGGGCACAAACTTGGAAAAGAGAGGGGAGGCGAGAGATCACCTGAAACCCGCGCGCTATATACTACGCGTTTGCCAATCTTGGCACTTTGCCTGAAAGAGTATATCGACCGTGCGGCGTTGTCACATTAGGCGCTCCGGATCTCTAACTACAGGGTCCCCGGAGCGCGCTACTCTTTGAGCTGTATGTACTCTCCCGATATGAAAATCCATGTTACACGAACTCGTCACCGTCTCTTTCACTATTTCCCGATCGTTTTTTCTCTACCGATCACTCCTCCTTCTTCCTATCCGTTATTTCATCAGTCATACTTCGCGTTTCACCTTTACGCTAAGGTCAAGTCTATTTGCATTGATTGTATATTTGACTTTTTTTTTTTTCGTCTTTTTTTAATTCTTATCGTTCGCTACGTCGTAAGTATCATGACCGCGCTTCCATGCAACTGTCTTCTTCCGCTGCACGATGCCTTCGAGTGAGCCCAGTCAACCGGAAACAGATTATTTCTTTATTTTCATTCTTTTTTCTAATTTACCTACCATTTTTTTTCTTCTCTTTCCCTTGCCTTCGCAAGGGTCACGCTCTCCACGCGAAACACAGTCTCTCCACTGCCCCCGAGTGCTCTTACCATTATTATCTCTTACGCTCATTTATATTTCATGCTTTATAAAAGCATTTGAAAACACACACACACGAATAATGCTTTGTTTACTTCGTCATAAGTACCACCAGGTCGCGTATATCTCTTTTAAAAGATTCTCCATCGCTCCAATGGAACATAACCTCAAAAAATATTGCAGCGAAAATGTCATTTGGAATCGAATTTTTTCAAACTCTGAAACGTCAATGTTTCGTGCTTCTTTTTTCTTCTTTTTTGTCGTCTTTTGTCTCAAGACTTATTTCTCGTTGCTCCGAGAACATCTAAATTGTCTTGACGAAAAATTATCATTAACTGAAATAAATGTTGGGGCAGTTATTCAACAAGCAACGTATAAAGATTTCATCGGAGATTCGAGGAATGATTTTTCAGCAAATCGCATATTTTTACCCGAAAACGAATTTTCCGGAACGATACGTTGTTCATTTTTTTTTTTCAACTCATGTCAATTATTTATAAAAACCGAACAAATGCCGGGTGTCCATGTAGTTCGATCGAAACAATAGCGAACGATGATTATTGGTTGTTTCGTCGTCATGACATTTGGATCCTCGTCCAACGAGTGGGATGTCACATGACCAAACGTGATTTTGTTAATCATTTGAAGGTTTCGAAACAATTATACAAACGGAAATCGTATTCTCCGTTTTATAAACTAACGTTTTATCTCGATCGAGAGAAACTTAATTTTTGATTTTATTTATGAAATTGGTTATTTCGTTTGCGTTCTCGGAAGTTTTGAGGTTATAGCCCGAAACTGACAGTCGCTTTTTGCTGGAAATCGAAGCTGTTCCTGTTACGAGATATTTGGCGAAATTAGCGACGAAAATAGTGCGAAATCGTTGACAAAAAATGGTTTATCGCTCGGAAAACAATCATGTTAGACGAAGACGAAAAAAAAAATCTTTACGCACGACGCAAGCGCTCAAAGAATACAGAAATCACATGAATCGGTTTACCGGAAATCTTGCATCCTTTCCGGCTAATGAACTCGTTAGTCAACATTGTGCTCGCACTCGCTTCACCAACCAAATACGTTTCAACAATGAAGATATACAGATCATACATGATCGAAGGTATCGTAGAACGTGGCAATATCGTACATGGCAAAATCGTGCAATAGGTAACACATTTGAAAATTATTACTTCAAACTCATTTTCTTGACGTTTTTATTCACGTAGACTCATCGTTTTTTTTATTATTTATTATTTACATAAATTACTTAGGTCTACGTATCACAAGCTCCATCGACATCGTAATTTTCGAAGACATTTTTCTTGACGATCGATCGTTGAAGTCAAATCGAATAAATCGTTTTTCCTTGAAGTTCATTTTTTTAAGTTGTCACGATCCAAACTTCAACATCGTGTTTTTCAAAACCGCCCCCGTCTTTTCCACGGGCTTTTACGTTATACGTTACACACAAACTACGAAAAAGTTTATTCTGTTTTCATGTAAGTCTCCGATAAAACAAAGACGTGTCACGATCCAAATTTTCCAAACTGCGAATTTCCAGGAACTGTCAGTGTCCATTATTTTTTTACCCAACCGTCGAAAATTTCGCGAGACGACAACAAACAAAACAAAAAGATACGAAGTATCACAGTTTTTTATTTGATCACAAAAGATAACGCGGCAAAAGCTAATTGCCGTCAGTTTTATTTCGAATAATTATATCGAAACACCAACTTCATGGTCCCCTCAAATGGTCTTGGAATCAAAATGCGAGTAAATAATGAAAATTGAAACTTGCACTGTCATGAATTTATCCATTCTTTGAAGAACTTCCTATACGAGGTAACAAAAGCCCGAAAATAGTGATCGCGAATCTTTGTTTACGTTTTTATTTCGATTAAATCGTGAAAACATACGCGAACAGAGTTTGTACGTTGTTCGACGATTCGTGAGGGAGTTTTTCAAAGTATAAAGAAAGACTTCGGTATCGAGTAACACATGTGAATCGCGCACTTTTGGTTTGGACTTTACGTTCTGTTCTGTCTAGCGTTTGCATATTGTATCTGCGTCGACGGGGTGGGTTGTCTTAATCGGGTCAGTGTACCCTGTCATCTGAATGTCGAAGCAACACGAGAAGTTATGAAAAAGAGACGAGAAACAAAAGGAAAAATAGAAGAAAAAAGAAATTCCGAGTGTAAAAAAATGGCGCGTGAAGAGATAAAGTAATGAAAAGAACGAAGACACAAAGTGACGCTTAATAAATCGTCGGCCATTTTTTTTAGACTCGACTATGAACGAGCACGAAATAATTCTCGTCCGAGAAGAGCGCCATGAGGCAAAGCACTGCACATGTTGGAGCTCGGGTAAAGGTGTACATCCGCGCGCGGCGCGTTAACGAAATAACAGAGTAGGTCGACGTTGGCACCGCAATAGTCAAGAGTGGCGCTAGTGTCCGGAGTTGGCCCTGCCGTTTGGCGGTGGTCGTACACTCCTCGCATTGTGTGTGCTTACACTGCTTACATTCCCGAACTATTCGCTCGTCTGAGCGATTGTCGCGGAGGACGCGGCACGCGACGAGGAAGGCGTTTGTTTTCTCGTCGCTCGTCCTCTCATCTTAATCGCACGGATTATTTTCGTTTTTCTTTTGTTTGTATTGGTAATTCATTGTTTTTCGTCGGCTATGTTAAAGTTTCGCTCGAAAAAAATGATTAGTTATGGATATACAGTAGTTTCTTTTAACGAAAGTGTCGGTTTGTGTCTGTGACGTGAAAAAAAGCTCCTTCATTACTGCACGAAAATGTGAACGGCTGTGGCAGTGAAAACGACGGGTCTAAAGCGCGCGTAGCGCTGCCTGCGCCACCGTCTTCGGGGCCTATTTGTGCCCCTCTCCCCTCCCCCTATTTTCGCGTACACGTAAATACTTCGACTTTATCTACACCCCAAACCCTGACTTCTTTCGTTATAAGGGTGCAATAAAAATATAGCTACGCGTGGATACAGTTTCAATAAAAAGTTAATCAAACTCAATAACCGAGCAGCAGCAACAGCAAGCGAAGCAAAATTTGTGGCCGGCTCCGGGTTTCGAGCTGTGCTGCGCTGACAGTGCTGCCGCTGGTGCTGCTACACGCCGGTGGAGTACCGCAGTATTATCCGCGAGGCGGACCGGTGCTGTGCGATGTCAATGCAGCAGCACTCGACTCAACAGCATCAGCTCAATTTCACGGGTTCGTAAAATTCTATGCTCCAAAACAAATTTGACGTTTACCAATGTGCGAAATGCTACGATATTCATCTGTGCTGGTGTTTATCTTCGGCTGTATATGTGTTCGTGTGTGTGTTTTAAATTGATCGAGAAAGGAGTTTAATTGAAAGTAATTGACAATTACTTGGCAAAACGCTTAGAGAAGTGACCGAAAAATCACCCCAAGTTCTTCATCGTAGTTTGGGCTGGTTTTGTTAAGTCATTTAATGTTTCGATTGTTCCAACCCATAGACTCGTAGCATTCGTCTCGTAATGATTACTCCACCCTTACGTTCAATGTAGAGAGAGTACATGAACTTCGTAACCGTGTGCGCTCTCGACATTGCGTTGAAACATGATCAAAACAGTGATTCTGGGGTTAGGCCTCCAACACGTGTCTGTTCTCCAGCTTCATTACACTGCATAGTTAACCGTCTGTTTACACGCGTTAAAAAATCCCGAAGATATTTTTTGACCTCAAATCGTGTGTGTGTGTGTTTTTTTTTCGATTCCATCGACGATTCTATACGCCATCTATCGTTCCCGATATTATAAGGCTTGTGTCGATAGATAGATTATTGATTGGGGCTGTACCACCTGGGATGGATGATTTGTGTGTTGGTACCAAAAATGCATGACGTTCTTTTAAAATTTTCAAAAAAATTTGCTATTCCGGACAACCCGTTTACAATGTTTTCGTGAGCTTTGGTCATCCCCTTTCTTTGCTATAGTGTTTTTTTTACAAGTTTTTTACTTTTCGAAGACGCGATCTCACGAATCGTGGCTAAAAACACGCCGCGTCTCGTTTAAAGTTCTGTGCGTTCTTCTGTCAGTGCCTAATATCACTCCTTTTCTTTCGCTTGTGATTTTTTTTGAATCTTTAACGCTTTGCCTTGTGTCATACACTAATGCATTTATGAACATCTAGGGCAAACGATGCATTGACAATTTAGGCATTTCTATGTGACATATTTACACTTACACTAATCAAGGAACGTGCGAAACATGTGTACACGTACACATTAACAACGTTCGACTTTATATACATATATTTCGTTATATCCAAGCGTGTGTGTACCGTGCTGCCACCAAACGGCGAGGGTCGTCACTTGGTGAAATCGTTCGGACGACAGTGCCCGCCGAGCTTCTCCGTATTGTCAGTCTTTTTTCTCTTCCTCCTCCCGCTTCACTTTTTTTTTCTCTGTCGTTCGTCCACATGTATTTTCACCTGTCGGAAAATAGATTTTCTCTCAACTGAGAAAGAAGCGATCTTTTTTCTACATGCACATTATGATCACCCCCGCATTTTCGATCCCAATCATCGCAGTTTTCAACAATGACGCTTGATCAGCTGTGCCATAGTTCGAAAAACATAATGTTATGTGATACGATTATTTTCAGATGAAGTTCTTTCCTAGGGAGTTTTTTAGCACTAGATTTTTTCAAGATTTTTGTCAACTGCTTTGGCATGAACTGGGTACTTTTTTTGTCCTCTCTCTTTCTCTTTCTCGTTCTCTCTTTCACACCAGCGGATTACTGTGCGTGACAGGGTCCTTGGCCTCGCGATTTCTTTTCTCGTCTTTCTCTCTCTTTCTCTCTCTCTCGTTTATTCTTCAATCATCACTGACGTCACTCACTCACGACGTGAAATATACAACAGTTCTCAGAAAGCAAGCTTCATTTTTCATTCATTCTTTCGTCCGATAACCGTGATTTCGTGCGTGTGTTTCAATCCCCTTCCCCCCGGACCTGAGTTTCACATGGCACAACGAGTTGTTATTTCGTCCACTGGCGTCGCTACTGCGTCGCATTAGTTTTTGTGCTTGACGATACATTCTCGAATGCGAATGATGTTGACGAACTTGAGTTATGAGGACGGTGACATGTTTTGTCCAGGATAATAACTACGACGTTCTTCGTATTGTTTATCCTTCTTTTCATCCTAAGAACCAACGCCGGCCCTCGATAGAGTATTCTAAATTTTATTTATTTAATTTAAACGGGAAAACCTATCGAGTGTCATATTGGAAAAAATGCTCGTATCCCGTCCTAACCGATGTCGCGGTTGTTTTCACGAAATGGCTAGTAACCCGTGCACAATTGTCTCCGGCAAACAGATTTCAAGGTTATTACACAAACAAATGGATTCCTATTGGTTGTTATTTCATTTTCTTCTCGAACGTCACAGCTTTTTTGTTGCTGCATAACTTTTTTTCAAATCTTCTACATCTCCCCCACCCTAAAATCCCTCAATTCTTGTCTAACTCCACGGCTTTTACCTCTATATTGAAAATATAATGGCGTTGGCCTCGGAAAGAGCTGGGCTTTTGACAAAAGCGTCGCCGGAGTCGAAAATTCTTACCGTCCGTGGAATAACTCGTACGTAAGAGAATAAAACATTTATACTTTTTTTCTTCGACTATAGTTTCGTGCCTCGCGACCCTGTAAACACTATTGAAAGATTGCGAATGCTTAGGGCGTCAGGCATATTACGAGCGACCAATTACCAGTATGTAAATATAAACAGACGCACGCGACACTACCAACTCTACGACTTTTCAAACTCAAGTCTCTCGCGAGTTGTTATGATATCTGCGATGGATTTATTTCATTTTATTATTATAATTCAATAATTAAGACAAAGTAGTTGTTTCGCACGAGTCGAATGAGTGATTAATTTTCAAAATAATTGCGTGCAGAGTTTTACGCTGAATTTAAATAAACTGACGGTGGATTCGCACTACAGCGTGTCTTTTTAACCTAAAAAAAGATAAATCCGATCAGGTCATCGCTTTTTTCGGTTTCGTCAGGTTATCGTGGGTCGCTGTAGACAGAGGCACAACATAACACGGAATTATCAATGAAAAAATCTGATAAAATTCCTGAAAATCTTTGACTACCTACACTTTCAGGGCACACCATGAAAATTGAAAAAAAAAAAATTTTTATTTTATTCATAAACACATCAACCTCCTAAATATTCGAAAAATGACGATAAATTTCACGATGTCATTTTTTTCGACAGTTTTAAAAGTTTAGCTCGTAATTTTGAAGCGATTTTGATGTATTCGCGAGAAAATTCAGCTGCAATTTTTTCAAAATACTTATCACGATTTGAGTTCGTAATTAAGGAGTCTTCGACGGGAAACTCTGGTTTGTTCGCGTCTATTCAATAAATCTTCGAATTTACACTATTTACACTGAAATTTTACACTCGAAAAATGTTCAAAATTGACATTTTTTTAAATTGAATAAAAATAAATGCAAAATAAAACATTTCTCGATACATTTTCATCGAATAATCTTGAAAAAAATGCTGTTCAAATCCATAAAATGAGACCACAAGTCACCAGAATGAATTCAACGAAATTGGGAATTTGAAAAGTAAAGAAAAACTCATTACGACTAAAAGCAAGGGATTGAAATATCGTTTCGAAGAAAAATAGGTTCGGAAAAAAGATCGTAACAAACAAACATATAAATAATAAAAATGGAACAATTTATTTCCACAGTTGAACGAAATATGATGAAACATTATATTGATTATCGTCATAATTACAAATATTCACAAATGTTGTGTTTATATAGATGAAAAAAGGATATTATTTACTTGTTTATCTCGGAAATAATGAAACGCAACATTTTGTCGATTTTAAAGTATCCTCGGGATTGCATTATTTTAATATCGTTAATTCGACGAGCCAAGTGAGTTCGATTTTGTTTGCGAAATATTCGTAAATAGATGGGGTTGAAATGAAATGTTTCGTTTAATTTGCCCGGATTGAGTGTACATTTGGAAATCGAATAAAATATTTTGAAAACGAATGTTCCGTGGCACTGTTGAAATTTTACCGTCAAATAAATAATTTTATTTGATCAAAAAATTCTCGTACTTTTAATAAAAACTTCGATACAATGACACGTTGTTTACAATCGTCACAAAAGCTTCGTTGCCATTTATAATGAACATTTTTATCCAGCCAATTCTGTGTAAATTGTCAAAAATGAATAAAAAACGTATTGAAATTTTTGTAAGTCTTAAATTTCAAAGCTAACATAATCAACAACAAATACCTTTTGTTTAATTCTTTATTTCAATTATTTTCAAACAGCAATAACAATTTAAACTCAATTCATTATCGAATCAATCACTAAATTTTAAATAAATAATCTATCCTCGGCTGTTTGCGTTAATATCCGATTCATAAATTTTATAAACATTCTTTAAGTTCTAAACATTTCAAGAATCTTCCCAAATGTTCTGAAACTCGACAAAATCGAACGTCAACATTAAAGAATCTTCTCGAATGTCCTGTAACATGACAAAATTTTGGTAAATTCGTAAACGATTGCAATTGATATCCGAAATGGATTAAAAACAATATTTTGAACCATGATTTCATAGGATAAAAGATAATGCGATTAGAATAAATGAAACAATGAAGATACAAAAAATGAAAAGGTGTTTGACTGACGAAATTGTAATGAATTTTTCAGGGGCATTCGACAAAGTAGCCGTAAAACAAGAGCATCCAGATGAAGCGGAAATCCGGGAGTTGGCTGCCAAAATGGTGGAAGCGAACAAGGCGAAAATAGCAGCTGGGACGCCGGGAGCGTCGCAGAGATCGGGTATGGTGGCGGGTCAGCCGAATTTGCCTGGAATTCTTGGTTATTTGACGACGAAACGTCCGAACGAAGGGACGACACCGAAGCCGAGTGTAGTGAACGAGGGTAAAGTGGCACTGGACGACGAGAGTCTACGAGGGCATTTCGGATGGATAACGTTCGACAAAATTCACATACCCTACATTTATCGTGCGGGCGAGAAGTATTGTTCCGTAAGGATATTGGAATCGAAGCTTCTGAACAAGTATCTGAGTTATTTGCACTCGGACATATACAGTTGTACGTGTATAAAAAGTTACTACATAACCGAGGCGGAGAGTAAGCTTTTCAACGAGATTAACATGAGGCACTGCGAGGGACAATTTGGCAAGGAACAATTTACGGTTAAGGATTTAGTAGTTCGTGTGGCGGACGCTAAAGAATTTTACACGTTTTTGGACGTTTGCTACACGAAATTAACAGCAGGACAAAACGCTGCGACGTCATCGTCGTCCTCGTCCACCTCGTCCGGCATCAAGTCCGAAAAGTGCGGTTTCATACGTATTAACAAAGAATCCGTAGTACCTTACACCGTAAAGGACAATCTTAAATACGTTCCACTCTTTTATTTCGAGGGTGAAACGGACAATCTTAAATTAAAAGCTGAAAAATTGGAGGGCTGGGATTTGTCGTATTTAAAATTTTGCTGCAAGGTACAGGGTATAAGGAACGAATTGTTCGCGAGTGAAACGTGTTCGGTAATCAGTCTGAGTGACATTAAAAGCTACTTCCCACCCGGCACCGGCTTCGAGGATTATTGGCCGAGCAAAGTAATGGACTCGCAATTATTCGTCAGCAGCAAAGGCGGCAGCGGCAGCGGCGGATGGACCAAACAACCCCCAACACCACCCGCTACCAAATCTTCCCAACAGGTCCTCAATAATTCCAACAAAAATTCACTCAACTCTCGGGTCTCCTCGCTACAGAATATGGTCCCGAGGAGCAACAGCGGCACCACCACCCTCCAACAGGTCAATCAACAGAGGCAAACTATTACCACACATCCGTCGCATCTGTCGCCGAATACCGTGTCCTCGGTAAGATCGAGCAACAACGCACAATCGATGCTGAACGTCGTCCCGACTGTGGTTAACGGATGGTCGGGTCTCGTCGGTGGACAACCCACTTTTCAAACATCACCGCTCGTCTCACCGCTCTCTCAGCCAAATTCTATTATAAGAATGCAAAATCCGTCCCTAGGAATGCATAACGTTAGTATTTCGCGAGAACGAGATTCAATGTCCATTCGATCAGTTTTCGATAATTAACCTTTAAATACACACAAACGCGAACTTTCTTAATTATTTCATCGATTTTTATCACCATTCATATATATTTCGACTTAAAAAATTTGCAACTAAACTGCCATCGTTTCGATGCAGCAAAAATTATTCCTTTTCATTTTTCATTCTTAATGTTTTTTTTTTTTTTTCTTCCAATTTTCTATCCGGATTCGTATAAATACGTCGTTGTCATTTTTATGACCTGAAGTTTGGAAAAAAACAAACAAAATCGATGCGTTGTCGAGATTTTCAGAATATTTTATTCTCAGTCCAAATCGAGCCATCATTGTTGATAGTACGATAAAAATTTGACGTATTTTGCAATTTTTTACAATATTTCTGGCATTGAGGCAAATATGATAATGATTTTTCCTTTTTGGTAGCCTAATTATTGAAAAAGAAATAAGGAAACGGACTGCAGACCATCTGGCCATGATTTGTCAATCGAATTTACTTTTTTTATTCCCTTAACACACTCCAACACCCTTTAAAATCAACCATCCCACTTTTGTTGACCCACACTTATTTATTCAATTTGAGGCACAGTTTGATGCTCGAGTGAAAATAATGAAGAACAAAAAACAGTTTTCATTTTGCCTTTCTCCAATTTTCGATTCAAACCTGCCTCAAGTTGTGCCTGACGATTGTCATTCCCACAAAAATGTTTTATCGTGTTATCGAGGAGGTTTTTTACCTCGCTGTCAATAGAGTCACAAATTTCTTTAACTCTTTTAAAGCATACACTACTCTGTAGTTGAATAAAAGCGTAATTTTGGTAAGAAATTTGTTGTCTCGTCTGTATCTTGGATGACAAAGATGTTTTCTAGTCAATTTTTGTTACAATTCAAACGTAGAAAAATTTCTAAAAGATTTCATTCTGCTACGACGTCTTCACGTCCGATTAGAGATCATCAATTTTTGTTTTATTTTTTTCTGTTAATGCTTCATTTTCGTTAATCGTTAATGAAGCATTTGCTCGATATTTAACATTAAATCGTTGTCATTTTTTGTTTCGGAAACGTAGCACGATTCAAAGTTTTCATTTGACCATTCGAACCCCCTCCTCATTTTCTTCTAATCATTTCCATCTCATCCACAATTTTTTGTAGCATGACAGTTCGTTATTTTATATTATCTCTGTTGAAATCTGCAGCAAATACAATCGTCAAACAAATCGTATCAACAACAACAACAACAACAGCAACAACAGCAGCAACAACAATCCCGAAGTAGACCAAGTAGCAGTGGAGCGCCGTCTCAATACCCAGCAGTTTATCCGACGACAACGATCCAAGCTGTACCTCAGGCTCAACCACCTCCACTCGTTCGAGCTACGGTTCATTCGAACCAGTCGAGTCTTGGGTAAGAACGCCAACTTATTTCTCCCAATAAAATATTTATTATAACTTTATTTCATTGACTTCGTACTTTTGAAACGTAGAATTCTGCGTGACACGTCGACAACATTATTCGAGTGTAAATTGCCATGCTGTAGTGTCAGTTGCCTGACAAAGAAACGTTGCAAGGCTCTTCCCCTCTTTTTCCTGTAGAATTAGCTCAAAGAATTCCAGCCTTTCTCGGAATGTGTCAATTTTAACAGAGGAATATCTTTGAAAATTGTCATTTTGTTTCTTTTTCCGACTGTTACGCGTAAACGATGAGAAACGGTACTCAAATTCAGCTCAAAGCAAATGCTTCAAATGAATATAAATATATCAAAGAATTGCCAAGTGTTTATTTGAAAAATATGTTAAAATTCTTGTCATGGTCGCTCTTGAAAGATTTCCTTGACAAATATTCGTCAACGCGTATTGTTTACGTCTTTTTTTTTGTACGTTCTTATAATTATTGTAAAATTTATTTATTGTTCCGCAGTTACCCGACCTACGGCAAGGATGACTGGTAAGTTTTTATGCTACAATTATTTTTATAAATTGTATCATAGTTTGATATCCTTTGATTCAAAAAAAATTGTACCATTTTTACAAGAACTTCTTTTTTTTTTAGTCAATTTCATTTCTTTTTTTCAAATGATCGTTTCGGGAATTCATTTTTTGAACAGAATTGCCTTGAAACGAAATTTACAAATCACGAAACTGCGATCGTGAAGTCGAAAATTAATAATACTGAATTTAACATCATCATTTGACAATGGTTTTAAGTCGAGCCCTTTCTCTTCTGTTTAGGTCGTCAGCAACGTACACAACTCCTAGTCTGGCAGCCCCAAACGCTGTCAGTGCGAGCACATATCCCCAAATGTTTAATTTGAGCACCGAGCACGTACAGGCGCTTCTGCATCCAGCGACATCGGCCTCCAATCTTATGTCGCATTCGCAGAGGCATACACCGCCAGTACATAACTCGTCACATCCAAAGTTTCCACCGGCGTTGATACCTGTCAACGGAAGTTCGAATAGCTCGAGGTAATCATTTGATCCTTTGTTCCACGCCTTTTAATAATCAATCAGTCAATTGAATATTTCTAGAGAAAAATCAATGCAAATACTACAGCAAAAATAATACAAGAAACTCTGAAACTATTGAAATTTTCATCAACACTTCAGAATTTCTTTGAAAAATGACAGAGAGCTCAAAATACGAAAGATATCATTCCAGGAAAATCATTAGCAATTACATAAAATTTGTATATTCATATTTTTAAAAATGTGGTTATGAAAAGTGGACAAAAGTGGAAAATAGTTGACGATCTGATATGCAACGCGAAGTTATTCGATATTTCGACAAAATGATCGTAGCAAATTAGGGGAGAATCGTTGACACGTTATGAAAAAGACGGGATTAACTTGTGACGTTTATTCCAGAGATTCGAGGGTACGGGGTAATCAATTGACAATGATAGCGGAAACTGTAACTACAAATTGTCAAGTACAGCCTTACGGACTCCAAAAGGCACTTGTCGAAGGCAAAATGGTACCTTGTATCAACTTTAAGCCGTACAACTTCAAGGAAATGTTGTTGATGACACTACCCGATTTCGTATCTCAGTATTTTCCCGCCTGCGACATTAACAGTTGCAGGCACGTTCTAATGGACGTACTTGGCATTGAATTGTACCAAGGAAATAGGTGAGACATCGTCACTCCTTTTTTTCCTTCTAATTCTTCAGATTTTCATAACTTATCAACAGAGTGGCTTCAATACTTTTTTACTCTGTGAAGTACAGACTTTACTCTCGTCCAAACCACTTTAGCGTTGCTTTAAACTTTCGCCAAGTCGAAAGAAGTTTATATTTTGATCATTTGCGTAGAATTTTCGAGAATTTCTCTACGAAAACGATTTGTTTATCGAAAAAATGCATTTATTGATTCGTTCTTTGCACCCTGCCTGAAAAAACAGTGCAAACTTCAGTTTTTTCATTGAAATTTCTTTTTTCAATTGTTGCCAAGCAGTTTTTTTTCACAACATTGATACATCCCAAGAAGTCGTACAGAATTTTTACAAAATTTCTCTCACAAATCCGAAACTTAAGATAGGATCCACTGGGAACTTTGGCTTGTGCTCTAATTTTGAGTTTGAAATTCCTCCAAATTCGCAATCTTTCAAGTACACTCTACGTACAGAAAAATGTTGGTCTCAGTGGAACGATAATCACCCGTCGTATGAACCTTCACGTTACAGCGTGGTGGTTAAATCATTCGACAAACAAATAATATTTTGTTTGTTTTCGTGTGACAGGTTGCAAATGAAAATGTTGATGGGCGCAGGCAAGTGTTCGTCGTTGAACGAAGAGTTGCCGCTCATTGAAGTCAGTAGTATAATGAAATACATGCCCCAGTTGAAGTACATGTTCAATCGGAACATCGGGATGCCTGCCCCGGCGCATCTGTCCGAAGAGCATCCGGCAAAAAAGCGTCAACGTACCAGCTAGGATTGGCTACAGCCTTACTGGCCCACCTACGATTATTATCACTCGGCATTTTAAAAGTGTTTGAGGGATGAGAGCGCAAAATTATTCGCGTGTCCCCGTGTTTTGTGAATATAAATATTCGAGACTGATGCGTTTTATACGATCTTCACGTTTAGGATTCGAAGATCGACAAACAAGAAGAATCAATAACAACAACAACAACACCAACAAAACGAACAATAATGACCCATGTAAAAAGTAACAAAACAAACAAAAATAACACAAAAACATAAAAATACAAAGAATAATAAACAAACACGCCGCGATAATCTGCGATTTATATCGGGAAGGTGACACACAGTGAACAAAGTGTTCGGACAGTTCGTGCACATGTAAGGCTTAAATAATTCCCTATTACAACACAAGCTATTGGTCGAAAGTACGATTTAACGAAATTTATGAAAATTATTATCAACCCGAACATTACACGGTCGTACGATTCAAATTCGTGTATATATGCGGTCTCTGAGTGTACGTGTGTGTTGTGAGTGCGTGCGTGTGACATGTGCATTCGTGTGTATGTGCGAGTGAGGCATTCAACGACAGCCAAAACTTTGAGCGAACATTACAAAACGCCTCTTTCTCCCTTTGCGTCGGAACAAAAAAAAAATGTGTTGAGTTTACATCGTTGTAATGCGGCGACAACCTTTTTTTCTTCTTTTTATAAACTTCGCAAATTTTGCAAATTACTTTTTTTTCGCAGATTTTATCTCAGATTTATCCCGACTGAGATCCGGACTCTATTTTCACCTGTTTCCGTTGCTCAAATACGTAAAAGAAAAAAATAATAATTTAGGTGAAGAAAAAAATGGAAATTCGTTGCATACTAACGATGTACACTCAAACATCATTTTTGAAAAGTCGATGGATTATCATATATTATTTTTTATCTCTCGAAAAATAATGGAAAATGGAAATGATTTAATTACAGACAGCTTATTTTTCTTTTTCAATGACTTTCCCTTTTTCTCTCGTCGATCAACCGGTTTCGTTCATTCTCGTGCCTCTGAATTAATTTCCTCTCACTTTTTTATCTCGTCACATTTTCGCATCGTTTTCACACTCGAAACTCAACGTCAAGAGGTTTTATAATAATGTCCCGACGAACGCGCCAAAAATGCGACATGGATAAGACGATTCAGCGTGTATGATAAATCAATAAAAAATAACTCAAATCATAAGATGTTTAAAACCGAATCCAGTGGAATTCCAAAGAGTCACATTAGTTCGGATACATTTCGTATCAATTTTCGTTGTAGCTGGAAAATATTGATTTGCTACGCTTTTTTCTAAATAATTTACGTAAATTCCCTCGTCTTCAATCAAAGATAATTCATTTCGAAAAAGTTCCTAGTTATTTCGCATTCGCTTTTGTTACAAAATAATAAAAGACTAAACAGCAAAACTGAAAAATCCCTGTGACTATGAACCCGCGAATCGATTACACCAGAAAAATCTCACGGTCGTATTTATTCGCGCTCCGCCGTCGACTTTTTCTTCAATCTTAATGCCGTTGGAATGTCACGAAATTTCGGTACATGAGCTCCCGATTTTTTTTTTTTGCTAATTTTCAACTATTAATCCGTTGGAACTTGGGTTATCGGGGTTTTGCTGGAAACTGTAGAGGAATGAGGCAAAAAACATTTGAAGTTTCAAAAATTAGAGAAATTGAAATTAAAAAAAATAGTTTTCTTCAACGATTCCAAACTTTTGCTGTCATTTTTCTTTTTCTCTGTCTCTCTGTCTCTCTCTCTCTCTCTCTCTTTCGTGTATTTAAGTAGAAATGAGCGAACGTGCATCGAAAGATGCTTCACTCTGATTGTTTATCGATGAAAAAGAAATTGTCTCGTAACTTCGATAAAACGAAGGAGCGAGGATAAACTCCAGGATCATTCTTGGTTTGAATAAAATGACGTAAACGTCGACACCCGTTGGGAAAATTCTTACGAATATTCTATTGACTAACTTTTTCCTTTTTTGAAGTTGTCAATTTTCGTTCCATTATTTTTATTCCTATGAAAAGAATTCTCAAAACGAACAAGTTTTTATTTTTCATGGCAAAAACTCATAAAAGTTTTGGATGGTATTAAAATTATTAATTTTCGTTCAGTTTCTGCTCTGAATCTATCAAATGATACGTTTCGTTGCGATTAATTAATATCCGTTTTTTTTTTTGCATTCTATGCAAACAATTTGGGTTCCAAGTCACAGTATTATTATTTTTATTTTTATTTTAAATAAAATCTCAAAAGTAGTTATCAAACACGAAATTCAATGAATAATCAAAATAAAAGTTTTTACAAATCCATTTTCATGAGATCTGTCAAAACTAAAATTGGATTGGGAATTTTTTTATTTTACGGTCTGTTAATTCATCTACAAATTGTTCAATTGAGATTGAGCCTTTTCCTCCTAAAAGTAAAAAAAAAGAGTGAAAGAGTGGGAGAGAGAGAGAGAGAGAAAGACAGAGAGAGACAAGACGTCATTATCGAGCGTGTAACCATGCAATGAGAATGAAAAAAAAAAAAAAATCTTATAAAGGACGAAATGAACCAATGCCCTAAAGCGTGTACATGCCGAAAAACGTGTATATAAAAAGTGCATAGAATTAAAAACGGAAAACGAATTGAAAAAAAAAAAGAATTCACCACTTGTAACAGGAAATACTGAGTTGTGTGTGCAATAAGCTACACTAATCGAATTTTGCATTTGAAGGCTCTGTGTCGAACTGAAAAACGTAATTTTATAACGATATTGGCGTTAACGTCGTTGAAATGCAATGGAAATCTTTCGAAGTTTCATATTCATCGTTTCTTTTAGGTTTTTATTTTTATTTGTTAAATTTAATTCGCGAGTTCCCTTACGAAAATCGAATATCAAATCGTGGACAATACTTTAAAAAAACGAAGAAAAAAAAACGATTAAGGCGAGACTGAGAGAAAAAGAAAATTCCGTTGCATTTCAACGATTGAAACCAACATCGCATTTCATTTTACTATCAATTTCACTCTGCTAATGCGTCTGTCTGAGAATTCAAACCTTTTTTACTCCGGCTTCACCGAGTCTCAGCCTCTGAGGATTGAAAGAGAATGCGAGTCGTCGAAACAACTGTCTTTTCTGAACACTTGAGACAGCCAAACTCTTGAACATTTGGTGCTAATGATTTTTCCAGAAATATTGCATTTCGCGCATGCACTCAAATCGGTAAAGAGTGTGCATTGTTCAACGAAGTCAACCGTTTTTTTTTGTATGCTATCCTAAAGATTTTTAGCTCAATCGAACGATTAAATTTGACCTAAATTTTGCCATGAATTCTGAAGGACCAACAAACTTTTACTTGTGACCAAAAGTTTTGATATTTTTTTAAACGAAAAATGCAAAAAAGACATTGAATAAGGGATTGTATTTGATAAAAAATCAGTTTTAATGACATTCGAGTAATAAAAATAAGGCCGAGATGGTTTGACAGATTCTTACGAACGATTTTCGTTGTAAGAAGATTTTCAATTCCTTCGATTCTCCAAAAGAATACTGTCAATTTATAATCTGGACATCATTCACGAGATTGAAAAAAATAAGACCCAGCGGAAATGCAATAAGTTTGAAAAAATCCATGGCGATTCGTTCATTAGGATTTTTAACCATTTTTGTCTCTCTTTGACTTGACATTTCAATGGTAAAAATAGAGACAGCCCAGAACTACTATTATCAGTGAAAATGATATGTTTTATTATTTACATGAAACGTATTTATTGACTATTCAAATTTCGAAAGATAAAATCGCCATGAAAAAAGACTACGAAGGACTGGGCGTCGTTGGCTCTGTGGGATCCTCGACAGAGAATTATTCAGTTTTTAGTTTCGTTTTTACGACTGCGATCACATAACGAGATGATAAATAACGATAACGAGCCAAGCACTATGGAAATAATGCAAGAAATTTGTGAAAAGGGTGCTAATTATTATGAAAGAAAAGTATATCCATCGTGTTACGTGGATCCACAAATTGTTGTGAGAACTTGACGTTTTAACACGAAAGTCTTGCTGCAGCGAAAAGTAATACCGTATAATCGCTGCTGAGCCCTAATTTTTTATATTTTGTAGAATTCACGCGAGACGTTCCCAAATGTACAGTTGAAAGAAAATTCTATGAATATATTCGATATTTTTGTAACGTCGATTATGTGGATTGCGATACGTGTTTTCTGCAGTAAAATTAAGAACCTACATGATTTATGAGGCATAAAAATTCTATGATTCTTAAATGTTCGAAAAAAAACGAAAAAAATGAATAATGAGTAAATTTCACCCTGTTCGAATAGTAATAATGAAATTTCTCGAATTATTTCTGTAGAAGACTTGATGAAGACATTGTAACTGTTAGTCCTATTCAATCGTCGGATTATTCTTTAAATTCTGTTAAATCGGTGATAAATGTAATCATAGACGACAAAAACTGGACTGAACATTCGAAAAAGAAAGAAAAGTGGATGATGAATATAATTAGTAAAGCAGACAGTCTGACGAGATTTTCTCTACACGCTGAATCTCAAGAGTGAATTTTTGTGAGGCACCAGTCCAAAACTTAGAGATGAATTTTAAGTACATTAGAGACTAGAGCATTCATTTGTTAAATCACTTGTTATAATAATACGTGTATTATAATTTATCATACTGTCATCTGTAAATATAGCCGATAAGGATTAATTAGAAATAATAGATATTTCAAATAAATTCATGATATAACTAAATTAATCATGGGTTCCTCATTCCGTTTTCGCCTTTTTCCATTTTATTCGGAGCAGTCGAATTTTGAAAATGAATCTTTGTTGACATGGCTCGACCGATTGTTAAAAGGCTGTGTACGGCCACGCAGAACGATGGCAAAAAATGTCGAAATTGGAAGCTGTCATTTTCAAAATGTGTAGGGAAAGAAAATATCGATGTTTTTGTGTTACGGTTGTTTTGGTGCTACGTCCATGATCTCATTATTGTTTAAAGACAATGATATTCGACTCAGCTTCTTGATCGTCATTGCGTTCATTTTTCAGACGATGAAATATCAGAAATTTGGTCATCAGTGTCTTTCGAGTCGCTGTGCAGGGTACAAAATTGCTTATTTTTGCAAGTGATTCGTTTTTGCGGGTCCGTGATATTTTTCTCGGGAATAACGATCCTGTTCTTAAACTTCTTGCTGACATAAGGCACATGGAACATTACACATTATGGAATATTTCCATGAGTGACGTTGACAGTAGGAGCAGAAATGGTTTAGGCGTCGCTGACGTTTCGACGACGTTGGTTTGTTTTCAGCAACGTTTTTTTCGCGAATACAACGTCACCATCGAGCGGGCCCTACTCGAGAATATTTTCCTAAATACCGACGTAAATACATTTTAGGGTCTTGATGCTCTACTGATCTTTAACCGCGATGTGAAAAAGCCTGAGCATCTATTGACCTGTGAATATTCATTTTTCCGAAATATTTCTTCACATCTGTCACCCGACGATGGAAGTATCAAGGTCTTCAAACGATTTATTTCAACCAAATTCTCGTCTTTCAAAAGCCCATTTAGTGAATCAGACCACGACGCACAAATAAGTATTCCGCAGTAACGATTAATCGCAACAGGACTTCGCGAACGATGGTGATTTTCAAAACTGAAGTGTGAAAACCATTGCTAATGCTTTTTGCAAGAGCATATCAGAGTTCACAATTCCAATCTCTGTCAACGTGTGGCTGGGGCAATTCTCGCAGCGATAACGATGCTGGAAGAAGTGACTTGAGAATGAGGGCAAGATAAATCGAGTTTTTTCATTTTTACTTCCCAAGATGCTTGAAGCAAATCCTCAAGCTACTAAATAGTCCACCGCATGTTCTCGACGAAGTGTTTGAAAAAAATTTCATGTTTCCTGTTCTACTCGTTTCTACAGAAGCCCTGTTTCTATGATATATTTCGACGCCATTTTGTGCCGGTTTCCAAATATTCTACCATGCTTTGCAGCATCGATGCATCAGTTATACTTCTTATGGATAAAAAACCTTTTGAATTCGATCAAATGTATGTGGAGGCTTGCCACTGCTTGGCTAGTCGATTGGATGGGGAATCCAACGAAAACTTAGATTTTCTCATGCAACGGTGTCTAACTTTTTTTCCCTGTACGCATCTGACAGGGCAGACACCCTGTCTTTGGAAAGACTTGGCTAGAAAACTTACAATCGGTGTTTCAAGCTCACACCGGCTCATCGCGGCTCATTACACTGCGTATCCGCATAAAAAACTTCTAGTTTCGTGGTTAGTTCAACAATAAGTCGTCAATTCCAAATAAAGTTCACGGGACTTCGTATCTCGCTTTCGCGATGCGACAGAGACGAAACTATGTCCTTATTACTTTCGATTCTTTTAGGTTCGACATGAGAAACAGAATCAGGAGGTTCCTGACTCCGTTGGATTCATGTTGGTGTGCAAGGGTGACTGGGTGACGCTTGGTCAAGATTGAAAAACATCGCGTAAAAGATCGCGTGAAACGTCGGGGGCAAAGTGAGATTTTATGGGTTATGAAAATCGATTTTCCTATGAATAAATCCTGTTAACTCGAAACACCGATCGCAGTAGTTACAGCAATTTCATGAAGGAACACTAGAAAATCTTTATGATACCGCCTGTAGCTCTTTTCTTATGGCAAATCGAGCATACGTTCCAGGTACGGCCACCAGAGGCGCTTCTACCTCTCCGCAGCTGCGATGAAATATAACTAAAGCAGCACGAGGCTTGGGAGGGGGCATTGTCCGCACGACGACCGTCCACGGGGCCACCGGGAGCTGCACTGCTGCTCGCTCAGACGCTCAAGCATCACAACAGAGTTGAACAGAGCGATGTTTTGGGCATAGATTCCCGATGGTGCAGTCCCCAAACTAACTGTATTTACAGTAAAAATAAAACTCGAAAAACTTGGTGCTTGACCAAGATTTATAACCGCAGAACTCTTGACGCGTGAACTCGAATCCTAAACGACTGGACCAACAGCTGATTTTTTTCTGTCGCGAAGATATGTTTATAAACCTCGTTGAATCGTTGCCATTGTAACAAAATCCAATAATGGAATGATACGTTGAAAAAAAAACATCACAATATGCTGTTTGTTTGCAAAACGAACGAAGCACTGCATGGAAATCGATTGATTAATTCTAGAAAATCCACATTGTGTACATCACGGGAATTTCGAACATTGTACTGTCAGGAATTCCGCATGCACATGGTTTTCAAAGTTGGAAAACACTTTGTTCAAATATGATGCAATTTTCATATCGTTTGCATCCAGAAGTCAAACTTTAGAAATACGAGATAAGAGAAATTTTACAAAATTCAAATCTTTGCATTTTCAGAGAATGGCTCTATTTACAATTCAGTTATTAATGATTTACGTTCAACGAAACAGTAAATAATGGGATGTAACAAACAAACATTGAAAAAACAGCCGATTCACTTCACAGAGCGCGGATTTCGTGGGCCAGAAAACAAAAAAAAATTAATAATATGGACACATACATATTTGAATGTTTATGGCTCACAGCAAACTTCACAGAGCTGTGTGTGACACAGGTAGAGTGGCGCCGCCACTTTACGATAGAGCTCGAAACTCCACGAAATTTACCGAAGTATCCTCAGTCCTAGGTCGCCATTTCCCTCGGGGAGTCATCGGTACATCGTGTTTTTTTTATATATTATCTCGATCGAAGTGTATTTTTTTCGGTCAAGAGCACCGCCGAAAATTTCGTTTACTCAAAACTCGGTGGTTCGACCTCAAATGGCTTGCTTGAACACCCTCAAGCAGGAGATAAAAACTCTCGAGTCTGTCTTCCCAAAGAGCCATGAGAGGTTTCAGATAATGTCCGCGAGTGTGGACGAGCTCAGTTGCAGGTTCGTCGGTAAAAATGGAAAGAAGTACGAAATCCACGCCAATATTACAGTAAGTCAACAAGATCATTTGCACCTTAATAATTGAGCTCGTAATGTTTATCAAGTATGAAAAGGATAATTAAGTATATGGAGATAATAATTGCACGGGGAGCGTAGAGTTTGCTTGGAGATCAAATTCGAGGGGACAAAGAAACAATAACATTTGTGTTGTTATTTGTGATTTGACAAGGTCTCCCCTCCCCCGCGTTAATGCCAAAAGATTCGGGTTTCGTTGTATGCCGTTCGTCGATTTTCCGACTTTCCATTTATTGTTTGAAGCGATTGAAATACGTTTGATCCTCGTTACGGGATCCCTCTGAATTATGAGTTTTTTGGCGTGAATCAATGTTTAGGGGGTAGAGGTCAATGCGTGTCACGGAGGGTAAGGCCCTCGAATTTTACCCTTCTGCTATGAAAAATAAATGACTCCGCATCAACGTCTCGCCGTTTTTCTATTTTTTTTCGTCTTCAATGCGATTTCCTAATCGTCCTTACGGTTTCGTTGTACCAGCATATATTCAGGGAATTCTCGATAGAGCTCGGGCGACGTATATAGATATATCACACATTCGCTTTCGTACACAAGTATATACATATATACAGCTTGTAGGTATTAATTAACCGTCTACAATTCATTGTGCCAGATTCAATTGGCATATGTTGTTGAAATTGGCATTGTTCATATCGTGTATCATAATTCTATTGTTTCGTTATCTTTTTCTTACACTCAAGCGACATATCGCGATTTATACCACTGAAAAATTACGCATTTTCCGAACCAATGTTTCAGAAATCCACATTTCGATGATTTTCGTTTATTTTGCCACTAAATATCCTAGTTTTTTCTTCTCGATAATAATTTGTTGGAATTTTGTGGGAAACAATATTTCGTGAAGGTTATATGCAGTTCTACTAACATTTTAGGCTGTGGCTACTCGTCCGGCTAGTTCGTATACGGGTAGCATGTCCGGACGAATAAGCAATCCTTGGTCGTCCGGGTAAAGCGGACATCTCATTGGATAAAGCGTAGCCGGACGAATATTATTCATCCGACTATCCGGACGACTAGCCACTGCGAACATTTTAACTTGTCTGGCTATCAATACATTCTTAATAACTTGTTTTTATTTCATTCAACAGCACTGTCGGTGCATCTTGACAATTTTAACACGTTGATGCCAAATTGCCAGTCATTTTCTTCAAATCAATTGTGGCCGGCAATATTTTTCTAACAAAGTCTTATTTGTTAAAATATTTACGTTTTTTCTTTAAGCTATTGCTGGTTCAAACGCTTTTTTGACGTTTGAATACTTGCTGTCAAACTGCTTGTTAAGTGCATTACAAACATTGTTTTCATCTTGTAACCAACTGAGATCAAAATAAATAGCAACAAAATTTCATTCTGGGTGTCCAACCAAGAGTGGAACAGAATTTTAGTTTTTTGCATTTACTTGTAAAACTCATCGCTTCCCCTCTTCTAATTTGTTCGTGTGTTACTCAGACTTGCGTTCAGTGCAATTTGCACCTTTTTCGAGACACTCACGTCAAAAACTAGTTTTTATATTCAATGTGAAAAACTGCGTATGCGATTTTTCCAAAATGCTTCGAGTAGCGCTTCAGAAAATGTGAATCGCTTAGCATTCCATCGATTCTATCCGACTGTTTAAGCAGACACAGAATAAATGGAACGATTGTTGTGAATTGTAGGAAACTTATCCTTCCACTCCACCCGTCTGGTTCGCCGAGTCGGAGGAAACGAGCGTCACGAACGCCGTACAAATATTGAGTAACACAACAGGACGTGACAACCATGTCATAAACCAAGTGGGCATACTCCTCAAAGAGCTGTGTCGTCTTCACTCCTTGCCAGAACCACCGGACGTTGAGTTACTCAGAACAGCCTTGGACCCCCTCCGTCTCGGTGGAGCGACTGCCACAGTAGCACAGAGAATGGAAGCCGAGGACACGGAGGATTTCGACGATGACGAAGAGAGCGAGACTGAAGAAGACCTTCATTTGGACATGGACGAGGGTGAAGCCAATGCCAAGAGTAAGGTAATGAAGTGAACAAATAGCGTTTATTAAACAAATCGTCATTTCCATTGTCCGGATAGAACGAAAAAGATTTTATATTTTGTTAAAAACGTCTCTTAGGTTCAAAGATTTATTGCAAATCCTTATAGTTCTCGAGTTTCCAATATTTCGCAAAAATTATTTCCCTTTTTCCCGAAATTTCGTACGAATCTCGTAAAATGTACAAAAGCATAAAGAATAAAATTGCACCCATGAGAATCGTTTGTCATGGGATTGAATTGATGACAAAGATGAATTTTTTCATTCTAAGGCTGACGAAATGGATCTGGAGCACCTAGCAACGTTGGAAAGGCTGAGACAAAATCAGAGGCAAGACTACCTTCGAGGCTCGGTTTCGGGGAGCGTACAAGCGACCGACAGGCTTATGAAGGAATTACGTGACATTTACAGAAGCGATAGCTTTAAAAAAGGTTAGTTGGAAACTTCTTTCCTCTTTCCATTCCCCTTTCAACGTTATTGGCTCGTAATTGCACTGATTAAAGAATCGAATGTATTATAATGCCATATTCTCAAACAGGAATGTATAGCATAGAGCTAGTGAACGACAGTTTGTACGAGTGGAATATCAGGTTAATGTGTGTCGATCCGGATTCGCCTCTCCACAAAGACCTCGTTCAGCTGAAAGAGAAGGAAGGCAAAGACAGTATTCTTCTTAACATGATGTTTAAGGTGCTTAAGATGTTCTTCATATTTTTTTTTAACATCGTAACTTCATGGGTTTTGTTGCTAAAGCAACCTTTCAGTCTTGATACTAATTTTCTTACAGTAACATTTATTTAATCATTGAATGTAGGATTAATTTATTATAAAAATGATAATGAATCGATAAAAATCAGTAAATCAAGGAATTATTCAATGATTTGTTCATTATTCTTCAGGAGACGTATCCATATGAACCACCTTTCGTTCGAGTAGTTCATCCCATAATATCTGGTGGTTACGTTCTCGTCGGCGGTGCAATCTGCATGGAGTTGCTTACGAAACAAGGCTGGAGCTCGGCGTACACCGTCGAAGCAGTTATAATGCAGATATCGGCGACTCTCGTAAAGGGAAAGGCACGTATACAGTTCCAGGGAGCGGCGGGGGCTGGAAAAGTTTGCGGTGGACAAAGCCAATATAGTCTCGCCCGCGCACAACAGTCATTCAAATCTCTAGTTCAAATACACGAGAAGAATGGTACGTTTTTCAATCTGTTTATTTTCATAGAGGCTCTATTAAGGGGTCATTTTAATTTAAAGATCAAAAATAATTCATCACAATTCGAGAAATCAATCGTGAGAAAATCCCCGTTTGCATAGAACGTCAAAAAGTCGTTTATAAATTCCATTCCCTTGGACTTTGACATTTTTGAGACATTTCATTTTAGATGAAAATATATACAGACTTTTTTTCACATTTAATATTTCATTACGAGACATGGACAATTGTGCATTTTTCTTAAACTGTCAGATAAACGCTGTCAATGTCGAGATTTCGTTGAATCGCATGATCCACCAAAATAATTGTCCAAAAATCCCTTGAACTGGAATTCTTTGAATGAAAAACATTCATTCTGCGCCGTTGATGGAACAACGGTCAACAAGAATAATCAATACGAGTATTTAAATCGGATAAAACGAGTAATTTGATGAAAAAAGTCCCGAACCTCGGGGCTTTCACGAATCGATGAATGGGGTGAAAAGTATGAAATTTTCATTTGTTTCATTCGTTCGCAGGCTGGTTCACACCACCGAAGGAGGATGGCTAATGAAAATCGAGTTGAGAGTAACGAAAAGCAAAAAAAAAAAAAAA
>JACEOJ010000120.1:303068-426455 GCA_013761285.1 Campoletis sonorensis
ATTGTTTCCTTTCTTTGTGTGAAAATACATCATATCTTGAATGATATTAGTTTGATAAGGCGAAAGACTTTCACAGAATAACTGATCGAAGCTTGATCGAGGCACAAAGTAATGTGGAAACAATTTGATGTGATACATATTTTTCAAACACGATTCTTTGCGATTAATTGTCGCGCTTTTGAAAATGTGAAAAAGAATATTTCAATTGCTAGCAAAATATTGACAGGAACTTCTCGGGTGGGAAAACTTGAAGTTTATAGTCTTCAGTGCCAATTGCAAACAAACATCATTGTTACGGTCCAGGTTTCTCGGAGTTTACTATTCAGAATCACGAGACCTTAGATACACCAACAGTTTTAACAATGATTTGAAAGAAGCGTTATCAGGAATCTCAGGCTGGTTTGCATAGAGCGAGAAATTCAAACAAGTTCGATTGACAAGTATACAATAACTTGGAAGTCATTGAAGTTCTCATTGCTCACCAATGGAATTTGTGTGGAACGTCGTGGTCAGTTTCATTGTGAAAGATATAACGGTAGAGCGGAGTGGCAGTTGAATCCTTGGACATAAGTGCTTGAAATGGAAATCGTTTGATCAACATATATATAGTCACAAAGTTAGACAGTGGTCTTCAAGAGCTTATGCATAGTCCAGCCCGTGTCCATAGAGTAGCCCTTTTCGCAAAGCCCGAAAAGCTATAAGGTGCGGAACGAGAGATCGGAATAGTGGGAGCAACGTATAGGAAAGGCAACTGGAACGGAGTTTCTTCGAGGACAAATATACAAGTTAAGCAAAGTGAAATCGAGCTTTGTTTGGCTCATTCAGGAGAGATAGCCAGCGCAACAGACAATGAGAAACTCGACGGGGAGTAATTAGGACGGTTGTTTATTCAGTTATCTAGAAAATAGTAGTGCATAAAGTTTCAATTCAATAGTGAATAGAATCAATGGACATAAGGTTTCCATTAGTTTGGGAATTCATCACTTGCTTCATATATTTGAAGTAGTAACAGCATAAATTCTGGACTATTCCAAGCAAAGTTTAAACATGAAAGCTTGAAATCTAAAATGTTCTTAAATATGGAAACGAGGAATAGCTGAGCCGATGCGAACGATCAAGAATCTCTTGATGAAATAAATTAATGAATGAAGAAGTATTAAGAGAAAAAAAAACAACAACGATATTGTTTATTGGTCTAAAGAAGTTATAAAGCCATTAGGAAAACAGTGTGGGGGGGTTAATTTTTTAAGAGGTGACAGAGCTTAACTCTGCGCGCTTCGCTAAGAAGCGAGTGAAGCTTCGGAAAGTTGCAAACGTTAAGTTCAAAGGGTAGACGAGGTGAATATATACGCGTAAGTAGAAGTTTGGAATACTTTTTGCTACTTTATGGCTCAAAACTTTTTGGCCAACTGTTGAACTTCGGCTGGAATACTACTCACCATCGTTTTTGTCAGCAATTATTTATAATCGTGAGGCTCCAGGACATCGCAGTTTGTTGGATTGTAATAATAGTAAATAACAATAGTTTGGTTCGAAGAATTTTCCAGAAAGTCGAGGTGACAAATCCTTTTATCATATGGTCCTGTCGTTAGTTCAGAGAAACGAAAGAGAGAGAGAGAGAGAGACCGTAAAAACCGAATCGTAACAAAGTTCTTCGTTAATCAGTCGTTAAAGAACTGGGGAATTTTTTACTCAGAAAATAAAAGTGGGCAAATTAGTAAAGATCCATCAGCCAAATGAGCGTGAAATCTAGAGAAGGATTAACTGCGTAAAACCCTGAATAATGCCAAAATAGTGTGGTTAAACATTTTTTTTTGTAATCAGCGAATCATAAATTGAATCGCTGCCACTAATGATTGAAGTTACGATTTCCGTGATTATTGTTGTTACACCGTTCGGTTGCGCCATGAAGAATTCTTTCAAGTTTTCTTTACAAATAGCAACGGTATTCGGTTGTTTTTTCATTTGCAAGAGTAGGGAACGTTTTTTATCCTCGTTAGTACGTATCCGTGTCACCATAAGAATAAGGCATTACAGGATATCGTGATAAACGAGAGTGAAAGGCAGGGTATTAGGGAGGAGGTGAGGGGAGCGGTAGTAATGTTGGTCAACCGAGAGCTTTTATGGGATTCCTCAGCTTTCCACGGTCCACGGAGCGCGATGTGTACATACCATCGTCCGGCTTGTCTGATCATTCGCAGCAGTTCTCGGTGTGTGCGGGATGTGTGATAAAGTTCGTGATAAAGGGAGAAAGCCAATGCCAGGGTGGAGGTGAAAGGAGGGCGCGGAGGGTGAAAGGGAACGAGGACGAGAGGCTAACTGGCTTGCGCGCGGGCGACCGTGCAAGAAATAAGCAATCCTCCTGACAATGGTGATGCGAGAGCCATGGCAACTGGAATGTTATAGTGCTATATAGTTTGCGTCTGGTGGTGTGTGAGAGCCACCAGCAAGGGAAAAGGGAAAAGGGAGGGGACCAGCTGACGATGGTTGTTCCTACATCGACGAGAGTACTCGTAAGGGATGCGCTGCTCTGTAACGAACCCTCTCGGCGTCGATCGCACATCCTCGTTCTTCCATTGCTCTACATACGAGTATTCTCTCCTTTTTTTCTCTCTCATAGTCTTTCTTTCTCTATTTTTCTCTACAATCTTCCTCTCTCTCTCTCTCTCTCTCTCTCTCATTCTTTTTCACTTTCTGGCTCTTTCTCTCTTTTTCTCTTTCAACGGAAGAATTACTGGCCTATATTCGTTGCCACGATAAAGCCCGCGACGCAATTTTCTTCCATCCTCCCAACCTCGATCGACGTGACCGAGTGAGTGAGAGATGGAAAGAACCCGAGTCACCCCAGCTTCAAGGGAGAGACCGATTTATCGACAGAGACCAAGACATAAAGAAATAGAGAGGAAACGATAAACACCCAGTCTGGGGAACAGAGAACGAGGTAGTGTCAACGTCCGTTCACGACGCGAGACAAATTCCTTAGAGGGGTTTAAGAAAAACCGGAAATATTAGAATGTCTGGTTAAAATATATCTTTCTGCTAATAAAGGGAGATTGAATTGTACGATGAATATGTATTTAGTTAGTTCATTCCTTCGTTTTATCACCGTCCTTATTATATTTGCAGTAAATCCTTGATTCATGTTGCTCGAAATTTTCATTTAGTAAAAATGAAAACAGACGCATTGCTGGAAGTAGTGAACAAGCATAAATCGATTGCTACGATCATCCAATTTTTTAATCCACACCCGAAGAACATAATAATTCGCTTGTGGAATGTCGATAAACAAAAAGTTCTTGGGTTTCGGGTGCTTCGACATGGGAAGACTCATATCAGTGAAGTTTTCTGGGAACCTATACATACAAACGCAGATATACGTGCTTCCCACTTACTCAAATGCACTCGATTCTACATAAATGTATTCACTCTGTTGCAAGAAATGATCGTAAGAACGTCGTTTAATCGTATGAGAGTACTTGCGGCGAATTATATTTAGCGAGCTGCATGTATGCGTGCATTTGCAACCTTCGTACCCTCCAATCGATTCTGACATGCACAGAACTACGATTAAATCCCGGTTTCTCATCAAATCTTCGATATTTACATTCGAATGATAAGTGGAACGCTGAAATCGTTCTATTTTTGTTTTATTATTCCTCCGTGTACCCTTGCGGCCTTTACGAGACCATTCCATCATTTTAATCCCACTTTTTATCCATTTCACGAACTTCTATGTTCCTGTGAGTTTCCCTTAATAATGTTGGCTGCAGCTACACACGATGGATTATTTAAGTGAGTTCCATTTTCGGCGAAAAAGCCAGTATTCACGGATTTTCCAAAAAAACATAGTCGAAGATGCAGATAATATTCTTTTTTTTGCTATTCAACCAATAAAACTGCTGAAACGAGAAACTTTGCGACCGATTTCCGAAAATAATTTTACCTCAACGTATTCGACGAAATATTTACATTTACAATAGCATCATCAGAAACACGGGAAAAGGGCCTTCCGCTCAGCGATTGATAGGTTAATTGGTGCATGGTTAAGCGGTCACCCAACCAGGTATTGATCACGCCCGAGGCTGCTTAACTTTTTATAAAAATAGTCGAAAGCACCGACCGCTTTTATTTCCTTGATGCTTTCTTTGACCCAAACTTTTAGTTTTTTGCATCGTGACACACAATAGTGATCGCAGATTATGACGATGAATTTGTTTTATTTTTCTTACAATTTATTCAGACGCACAGCAATAATAAAATGGAATTTTTTTCTTTCGGAACTCATAGTTTTTGTCACATTTTTCTGTCACTTTTTAACACGAATATCCATTCGTTTGATGGCCTTAGGTTGGAATTTTACTGAATAGAATACAAAATGACGTCTAGAATTTCCAAGGTCACAGATCCCATAAAAAGTCTGTGTTATAAACTTAATTTTGAACGTTTCATTCTGCAATTGAAAAGTTTGTAAATATTCTTTGTACAAGTGGATATTTAAAAATCTGAATAATTGGCTGTTGTCATTGTTTTTCAAATCGTAACTAAAGTTGTCAAATAATTCAAGTATTTAGACAAAAGCATATTTCGTTAAGCAGTCGCAAGTCGCAGTCCGACTAAATCCTCATATTGTGTTTTTCATTTTGTTCATTCCTTGGATTCGGGTTCCAACGGGGTCAATAACGAAAATGTACGTGGGAGAAAGTGACCGGAGGAAAAACTTGCGTCCTTGACGCGGGGGCGAAAACTCTTTCATTCTCATAGCGATGATGAAAAAAAGTCTGAGACGCGTTAGCGATCCGTTCATCACTTTGTCGCTCCGAGTATCATTTGTTATGCTTATTTTTATCCTTTTCTTTATCCGTTGAACTATCGCGGATTCTGATATTATGATATATGGTGATTCTGTCATTAAATTGAAAGAAATTTATTGCTGATGAGAAAAAGTCGAGATTGACGTGAGTATAGAAAAACGAAAATAATAAAAAAGGGCGCATTACGCAAGCAATCTTGGTGCGCAATATTAAAATAACTGGCTTGGAAGCTGGGCCCGATATATGGGAATGCCTTCGAATCTCGTGTACTAGTGCAGTTGAAAAACGAAATGGTGAATAAGGATAAGAAAAAGGGGACGTACGAGGAAGAGAATATGAAAAATAAGCTGAAGAGAGAAAGAGAAGAAGAGAAGGAAAGATGGAGAGAAAAAGACAGAGACAGAGAGAAAGAAAAAGACAAACTGAACCGTTTATTTCCATGCGAGAGGAAGAAATTCGGAGAAAGAGACTGAGAAAGGGAGGAAACGGATTTCCGGAAAAAAATTCCACCATCCTGGCGTATCCGATTTTTAATAAAGGCACCTGTAAGCGAGAACGTTTCGTGGGTAAAAATAGAAGACGCTAACGCCAGTCGAGGTTCGAAAGAAAGGAAGAAAGAAAGAGTGAGACGGAATGAATGAGAGGTATGTGCAAAAAAAAACCGGTTTTAAGCGAAAAAAAAACGTAAAAAACACGAGCCGGTCGCGATTGCGCAAAACCTTCTACAACGAGGGATTTTCAACCCGCCGGAAAACTAAGTTAAAAATCCCGGAGAGAACATGCCAGTTGCCGGAATAGTGATGAAGCTTTTAATATAAACTTTAACGTGGCGGGAACTAACGGCTTGATGATCGATGCCGTCGATCAATCAGCGTCTAGCGCCACACGTGTTCAAATCCGAAGGTTGTCTTTTCATGCCACTTTGACGGTTTGTGACCTGTGAAAACCTAAAAAAGTCCGATGGACGATTTTCTTACCTTTTTTTTTACACGCTGATGGAATCGGTCTTTGAATATTATTCGTTAAAAGTCGAGGAGAATCGACGATACAAACAAACAAAAAAATGTGTATGACAGCAAATATACGGAGCGAGATTTAAATTTGCAAAAAATCATGTAGACTTCTGGCATTCAGCCTTTTGTGGACGGATATAAATTCTCATAGCTTTGAATAAAAATGCTCGTGCGATGTTTTATGGAATTCTCATTAAAAAGGCAAAATAAAAATAACGTGAAAAAATCGCTGTTTGAAAAGGTTTAGCTCCGGAGATAAAGTGATACAAAAAAAGTGAAGTTACACATTTTTCCCGAAGATTCATATATTTTAACATCACTATAAAATATAATAAACAACATTATGAGATAACTTTTGAACGTGACAGTCTCGAGAATACTACCTTAAAATGATTGAGAGATGAAATCGAAAATTCTAACTTAACTTCATCCCTACTTAGAATATTCTGCCGGTGAAACTTAAATTTCACGATAATTTGAAAACGAAAGAAAATTTGACGCATAGTTAGTCCCGCACGTTTTCATTGACATTCACCGCAGTCCGCGTCAAAGAGTAATTTTGCATCGAAGTTATTTGTGCATGGGAAAATCGCTGCCATTCATCATAGAAATGTACGAGAAAACGAAACTATGACTCGCAAAACTTATGAATTTCCCGAGATTTTCGCTTTCCAGACGAACCCTTTAAACTTTCATAAAGATCTTCACTCGAATGTTGAATAAGATAAGGTTCAGACGAAGGATAAAAGTCAAAAGTTTCTATCGCCGGGCATTGACATTTGGAAATATCAGCAGCCAGTCAGTCCAACAACATCAACAGTTTCGAGACAGAGCCCACAATCCTAAGTTTTAGTCTGACTACTAAAATTCAGTGAGAAGTAAAACAAGCAAATAAACTCATTCCATACGCCATAGTAGACTCGCACAGCATAATGTTTTAATCAAATAACAACTTCGTTACTTCTTGTACAAATTTAGACTCGCGTGTTTCGACCTCATTTATGCAAATCGGTGGAAACGTTGTAAACACATACGTTGAAAAACTGTGATGTGCAGAATTGTTGATGCAATTCTCGAGTACTTATGACCATTTCGTGAGTTTTAATTTAACAACAGTCTCGTCTAGTCTTTGGCTTGAATCCTGGATTTTTTAAACAATCATCTATTCGAAGATTTAAAGTTTTTTGTGGCTCACGATGATAAAAAAGATTTTCCAAAAATAAGCAATGTCTGCGAGCATTCGACAATGAAGAGCAAAAGTTTTTTGGTCTTCAATTTCCTCGGATTGCTTATTTTTTTCAAAACGTCGTCGTCTCGTTGTATAAAAGTTTTATTCAGCTCGAAGGTTGAAAAACGTTGAAAAAAATGGCTGATTTATTAACTCTGTAAAGATGCCACATTAATTTTTAACTGTTTTAGCGAACAGTTCGAAAGATACGACGGGTTCATAAAGTAGTAGAGAAATGCTTTTGACTCTGAAGGCTTGAAATAGCGTTCTAGATTCTCAGTTACTCTTTTATCTCTATAGTGACCTTCTTCATAAAGGACAAATTCTCTCATAGGCCAATTATGAAGGTTTCAGTACGGCTCGCGGCCCTCACACGCCAACTTTCCTTCTCTGTTTAATTGTTACGACATCTCGACGTTCAGTTGCCTCGAGACATCTCGATTTTTCGTTTTATCGAATTTCTTCTTCTTCTTCTTCGTTATCGAAACGTTTTTTTTTTTTTTTTTACTTGTGGAATTTTCTTCACGATGTTTTATAACTGAGAATCTCAGTCCTGCTATAAATTTAAGTGTAACCTTTCTTTTATTTATTTTCTAGTACGAAATTCGTGTCACAACGACACTTAATAATTTATTATTAATTAAATTGAGTTTGCAACATCAAAAATCAAACACGAGTAAATGTGTGTTCGTTATCAATGTCCAATAAGTGCATGAAATTCATTGTCACTGTCGAACTGATTGGCTCCATAAATGCAAGATTGATTTTTGATTAAACTTTGAATCAATTTATCTCTACGAAGCGACAAATAATTCCAAAAACTAGAGAATTTGCCCAAACAGAAAGCTATTGATAAGCAAGTAAAATTTTTATTTAATCTGATAAATTGAGTTGATGAAATAACAAAGAGTTTTGAATCGTTTGATTTTTAAACTCTCCCTCATCGAATTTATTCCACCTAAAAAAAGCTTTTCGCATACTTTTATTATAACCAAGCCAACGTTTTACATTTTGAACCATTTTTTTTTCAGTCGATATAAACTTTTATAAATTAAAAGCAAACATTTGAATGATTTCAAAAATTGATAAAAGTGTTTATTACTTTACGATGAACTCTTTACCGAATGCTGTGCTTCGTGAATAACAAGTTGTAAGTTTATATTTACCTTATTCCGTGTAGCACAAAGTAAATTTATGTTAGTACACGCTCGATGTGTTGGTAGGATGGCATGCGTGTATCAGGAATGTGTGAAGGAGGTTCCGTGTACCGTGTTCTTGCTTGCTTAAAACGTTATGTAAATTAATGAGTAACGCTCCTATTCACAGTAGGGGGGGATGTCGTTAAATCGGTCTCGCCCTCGGAGGGTTGCTCCCGCAGCAATGAGCGGCACATTTCGTGTTAAAGTGACGGCGAAGTTATGTGTTCTGAGGTTAGTTTTCGCGGATCGTTTCTTCTATACTGAAATTGTTCCATTGGCACATGGACTTGTGTTCGTTAATTTGTCAAAAAAATGCTCTTACGTAAACAAATGGCTGTAGACAAAAATCTCGATTGTTGTTTCCATCGAAAATAGGGTCATTCGGAAGAAAACATTGCTTTACTTTCAAATTGGAGCATACAATACGCTTCAGTTTCAACTTTTGAACTGCGAATTTCAAATACGATTTATATTTATCGAGTCATTGCTGTAGATGAATGAATCATATGAAATAATTCTTTTTTTTACGCTAATTGCTCTCATTTGGTAAAAAAACGCTTCGTTAAAAAGCCTTGTTCATGGTTTCCATGGTGTGGTGCATTCATTTTTCGATGATTCGAAGCGATATTCCAATGAACGCTGTGTTAGCTGAATCGACTAATGAAAAAAAAAATCAACTTACGAACGGTTGACATGATCCACTGCTGCAGTTTCATTTAATTTTTAATGAAGGGAAATTGATCAATACATAAAATTATTGCAATACGTTATCCCTCAGGTACATATTTGCGATTCTCTAATTGACGTTAAAAGCAATTCAGCGCTGAATAAATTCCACATGGGAATTGCCCTTACTACGCGTTTATTTATTGATACGCTCTTTGTTGTAAATATTCCATGAAAAACGTTTAGTCGAATGCGAGGCACTGAAAAAAATGTTGAAATGTTAATTGAGATAAATTGGAGGACGACGCGAGATGAAAAAACAATTTAAGAAATAGCTTTCGTAATTATTTAGTATCCTAATTAAAATCTGTTTCATTCGAAACGGTCCACGTTTTATTTCAATCGATCAACAAAAGCAGCTTTGACAAATGTTTACATGGAAATTAAACAGCGGATCACCCGGTACACACCCAACTCGTTATTGTACTCAACGAGAATAATTGTCAGTTTCCTCTTCCTCCACGACTATTATAAACGCGTGTATAGATGTTCGCATAAACGATAATAACAACTTCCTCATTTGTGACGTTTAATAGCGCGATCGTTAAAATGTGGAATTTGCTGAATGGCGTAGATGTTCTAGTAGTTGCAGTGAAAATGGTCGGTGTCAGGTCAGACATATCCTGCGCGGGAAACAACGTCGAGAAATCGTCGTTGGTCACGACTATGTGCTTTCGAATTCATGACTGGTCGTTCTCTCCTCGTCGAAAACCCCCTGCTTAAGGGAGAATTTCAATCTCCTCTCGGTTCGCTCGGCTTCGGGGCTGGTATAGGTCAGGATTATGATGTATTTGAGGAGATCGAAGTTTCTATGAGCACGATAAACTCCAAATAATAACCATACGAATGGAAATTATATTTTTTGATCCAGGTCTATCAAAAAAGACTCAATACACATTCGAGGAACGAAAAACAACAATTGTTGAAAATTTTATTGATCGATACTTTTAAAAATGAATGAAATTTATAGGATAATGTTAATAAAAAAGTACGACGGTTTCACTCCATCGTATTCTACTTTATTGATCGATAATCTTGAAAAAAAAGAAATGAAAATGAAATTAATATGATAATATTAATGAAGATGTTAAACGTCATCGGTCCATCGTATTCTGCTGTCGTCTGGAAAGATGATGCCTCTGAGTGGATGAAGCTTCATGACTTTATGCGCCTTCATTTGAAATAAAGTTGGAGGAGTGTGAGCTTACGAAAATTTCACTCGGGTAACTTGTCTGAGCGGATTCGAGTAACTAGTCGAGTGAGCAACGCCTTAGTTTTGTAAGGTGGGCTCTCAAGGACCTTATTTGACTTTCGAGTTTCGTAGCTAAGTAAGCCTTCAGTCAACGCGAGACTTGGGCTTCCCTTGAAAAAGTAATCCTATGGTTATGCTTATATTCCTCGAAACGGCTAGCCGTGTGCTTTCAAATTCAGTTTCTTCGCTGCTCAAGTCTTCCTTATGCTAAGCACTCTTCATGTATTGTCCTTGACTATCGCCTTTCGTTCTGAAACCTTGTCACTCTTAATACCGGCTCAATTCATAGATCAAGAGCATCTGCTCCTCGCACTCAAGACTTTTCGAATTCACGTTTAATTCATCCTTGACATGATTTCTTTATCTGTTTCGCATACAGTGCGAATTTTTTATTGAACCCGTAATTTTCGAATATGGTGTTCATTGAAATTGGAAAATCATTCTTCATGGAGTATTTGTATAGTGAGTGGAAAAAAAAATGTTTTTTTTTTTTTAGTATCTTCTAATCTATACATGTGACGTAACAAAAAGTTGAAAATGAAATTTGCATAACCCTATTATACACTGCTGGCAACCTCCAAAAACGTGCTTTTATCAGAAATTGAGAATTGGGAACAACGTGAGTTCGGGTGAAATTTTTTGATTAGATTTTTCTTTCAATGTGTTGAAAGAGCTGAGTTGTGATTTAATCACACGCTATGATTTGCTAAAAAATGGAGTTTTTCAACTGAAATTCATTAAAAACATTCTGTTTATCGAAAGGGTCGAGGAGTTGAAGTTTAAATGAAATTGACGATGTAACGAGTAGCAGCTTTTTCTGGTTCTTTGTTTAGTCGATGGTGGTTTGCCGTAGATTTCTATTGTTAACAAGCGTTTGGCATAATTCATTTCACCGCCGAAGCTAATCGCGGCTGGAATTGTTACACGCCCGGAACATTTTGAAGCAGCGTGTCATCAGCCGGTGAATGGGCTTGGAGCTCTGTATGGTTGCATCAAAGTAGCCTTAGAATATAACTCGGTGCATAAGTCTACAGCAACACTTTCGTTTTTTCGATAAAGTTTGAAAGAAACTGCATGGTATTGAAAGGGATGAGTTAAGAGGAGGATGGGGGGTTGGAAGGAGGAAGAAGAAGAGAAATAATGGGAGAGAAGTGAACACAGGGGGGTAGAGGGTGAGGCATTGAAGGAAAGAGGAATTCGTACGTACTGCCGCCAACTCGGAGTATGGACCATAGGGATGAGTTGGGTAAGAGAGGGGGGGGGGAGGGAGGGATGGGAGAGTCGTACTGGTGGAACGGTTGGCGTGCGGTGTACATACCTTCCGCCAGAGTGGAGGATGGGTTTGGGTGCTGCGTCGGCTTGATGCGCTCTAGATTTTGCCGCGGCGCCTGGCAGTCCTTTCGCGAAGCCCTAACAAGCAACCGGCGATCGGGAGAAAGAACGGGAGAGCGGTCTTCCGTGCTGTTTCGTCGTATAACCTCGAAAGACCAAGTGGTGATTTTTTTTTCCCTCTGGAACCTCTTCGAACAGCGGTGATTAAGCGATGCGATAGAGCTTGCAACGCGAGAAAGGGAAACACTAAATGCTACGACAAAAATCTTAAAAAAAAACAACCAATCGAGTGACTACGGTAGACAATACTTTGGATTTGTTTACACGTGAGTAAAATTGAAATAAGTTCGAAAGTACAAAAATGTGAAACGTTTGGGAAGCAGTGGTAAACGGTTGTTTATTAAACATATCGATCGACCGAACAATCCTTTCGTTTGACAAATTAATTTGCAGTTGGTTCTTTTTTAATCCGTTGTTTATCGTGCTCCAGTGTGAAGTTGATTAACGTGACTAGTGATCGCGACCGTGTGGAAAATCTCGACGAATTAACACCAATTGTTTGCAGGCGAATATTTTTTCGGACTAACTTTTCCGACCTCGATATTATGTGGCAAAGTTCAATCCTCGTGTTATAGAATGCGCAAATTTATTCCATTTATATTTCATTAAGAGGCTTATGAACTATCCTTCGTTTGGTCTACTACCAGCTTAAAATCCTCGATTTATATGTAAGAGTTTCTCAGAATAGCACATTCGAATCATTAGTTTATGCCCGCTGTGCTAGATTTTTTTTTCTCTTTTTTTTTTTTACGAGATTCCTCAACGCAATGTTCTACCGATTCATGTTTCGGTGAAATGTGAAGTTGGCAACACAGACTCGCGTAAGAAAATGTTGACGACAATGTCGTGTTGGAAGGTGAACTCGCTGCGGATAAGGGATTAACGTTGACTCAGGCAAAAAAGAAAAGTATATATATGCTCGACGCGTTTTTTTATCGCGACATTTTTACGATGCTATGTGCTGGAGGCAGGCTCACCTTTTCACCCGGTTTAGCTATTATTGGTTCAGGTTATTACTCAACTGGCGTGTAACACAGGAAATGGATAAATAGTAAAGAAAAAACAAAAACAAACCCAAACAAAACAAAAATAAGAGCAAGTTTCCGAACGTTTCGCAGTAACTCCCGTTTCGTAACGCACCAAGAGTAAGCCACGTTTTATTTAACATGGAAAAAGTGAAAAACAAAGAAGCATAGAACACTCTAGTTCACCCAGCGAACTGTGAAACGAGCGATCCTGGCTACCGGTAGTTTAGCCGAACAAAAAAATGAATCGTAAAACTTTGTGAGTGGTTGAACGCGAAAGGAAAAAAAAAAATGTATATATAAAATAAGGAATTCCTGAAAGTTTCTCAAACAGAGAGGCTATTTCTCTATACATCGCTTTTGCTCGTGCATCCCTCGCGTTCCTCGAAGTGCGGACGAATTTTCGATTCTATGCAATTGAAGAAATCACTTAGAAGTGTTCCCGCCAGTTGAGTGAAGCTTGGAATACTTTTATGCCATTTTTCCGATGAACAGATCGTAGTGAAGATATACTAACAGTTGATTAAATAAATTGACTGCGTTGCTGTCATATTTAGAAAGCTCCGAACTAGCTTTCACGTGGAAAGATAAATACTGGCCGGGTGCATACCCTTTTTCCTTTTTCTTTACGTTGCAACTTCTGTTTCGATCGAATCTGATTCGAAACCGCATTCATAATCAATGTTTACAACTTGAAGGCATGGCAAGCCAATAATCAGGAAAATAATTGATTCAAAGCGGATTTAATTTCAATACAAATTGGAGAACAAGGTGTTTCCTTATTATTGCATTTCAGGGATTCGTATTATGAATACTTAGAAGTAAAGTTGCATTGGGTTCTCGGGTATGTACAACTATAGGCTTAATCGTTTTCTGGCATTGGGCCATCGTTATGTACTTGAAGGTTGTGGTTATCCCGATTCCCTGCATTTAGGTTCGCTCAAATTCTAACAAACGTTGAAAAGTGGTTAGAATCTTAGTTGCTTTTGAATTTCTGGTCTTTCTCAAGGAGCATCCCGTACCTATTTTACTGATAGAGGTAGACGCTAATTGGCAGGATGTTAACAAGTTTCAAGTTTGCACGAATTTTGATTATTCTCGATAGCATGGAAAGTAGGAAGTTGCCACAAGCAACGATTATTAATACAGGCGGCCAGGTTTTTTGTTCGTTTTTGAGCAGATTTTATGTTTGTTATGAAATTTAGGCGAACCCTCCATACCCTTTTTTTTTTATTCGGTAATCCTTGCGCTGTCAATTCAACTCTTCCACTTTTTCGTCCTTTTATTTATCGGTGAGTGACAAGGGATAAGCAGCAAGGTCCACGTGTGTTATCGTAGTAGGTAGTTAAATGACGCGCTAGCTGCGTTGCAAGAGAAAAGCGGGAGTTAAAGTTAGTTGAAGAATGCAACGACGAGACATGCGAAAAAGAGAAGCGAGCTGTGTTCTAGAAAAGGAGCGCGGTTTGATGTCACACTGAGCTCTGGGTTATCGAGGATTATAAAGTTTTAACGGCGATTCGTAAGCTGCAGCATTTACTCGTTTTATATGTGTACTACGGATTTATCCTGTATATCTTACCCTTCGCGCTTTCAGAATGTTAGAGTAAAACGAATGGAAGGATCATCTAGAGCATAAGAAAGATAAAGCGCAAGCAAGGAAAACGCAGCCATGAATAGAGCTTGGAGAACTAAGGAGTCCGGAAAGATTGTATTTTTCCTTGAGAAGTTATTCTCTGTTGCAATATTCCAACAAACGCAATTTGTTTTTTTTTTTTTTTTTTTTTTTTTTTTCATTATTATTTTTTTAATTTTATAAACTATTCGCTAGTATTTACTGTTTGGTTTATCGTTGTTAATGCAAGGCTTGGAAAATTCATTAAACGGAAGAAGCGATTTTTTTCTTCATATCGGAATTCATTAAAACTTGGCGTATAAACCAGAGCAACAGTCAGGGTAACGGGTCATTACTTCTTTCATTACCCAGCATCCATTAATTTCATTTTATTGGTTCTCTTCAATTATTTTACGAGAAAAAAAAATGATGATTTTTTTTTTTTCGTCTTCATGATACGCTTCAAGAGTCTCGTAACTGTGTAGTACGTACTTCAAAAATATAATTAGTGTCGGATTATTCGTCGAATAGATTCAAAAGCTAAGGCATTAATAAATTAATGGTTAAGATCCAGAGGATATTTGAATATGCACAGCTTTCCTCATGCCATCGGATCCTCTCAAATTTCACGAACAAATGACTTGAAATGCATCTCAGGATTATATTGACATGAAACTACTCCATTAATCGCTTTTATGTTCAACACTTTATGACAAATTGACAAAAAAATGTATGATTCATTTATTTATTCAGTGAAGTGATAATCTGGATACAATTGATTTTAGTGGTGACTTCCTCATCGTTGTGCATTCCCACGTAAAGTTTAACCGGTAAAATGTGTTAACTCCATTTGACAAAATGACTAAAAAATAAATGAAAAATTGTGAAGGGGAATTGAGCCTTGCACAGAAATTGTGATCAACTGATTTTCGCTTGAAAACGAGAAAAGTCAGTGTGTCATGTGTCTCATAAAGTATTACCCTAAAGTACATATTCGTGCCGGTGTAACGTACCGTGTTTGAGAAATACAATTGTGAGCCTGGCTGGGTTTGCTTTGAAAAAACAAAACCGTGCGCCCAATTATTCGTGAGTGTGTTTTCACCTGCGTGTTGGCAAAGTTAACTGTGGGGTCAAGATAACCCAGAAATTGTGCCGTTCTACGTTGTGATCCATTTAAAAGATAATTGTCACTTTAACTAATCGCCAGTCCTACCGGGAACAGCAGTGCAGTGATTTTCTTGTTCGAATTCTCCGGTCATCTCCGTTTCTTCATATCAAGGTAAACTCTACGTTTTTGTACTTTGAGCTTGCGTCTTTAAAGGCTTATTTGATTTTGCCATGCAGAACAACGAGTTTTATGGTTCAATGGAATTGCCAATAAAACCCATCGGGATTCTGCATAATTATGCTGAGTGACAGTCAACCTTAAATTACTACCAATGGGTCATTTTGACCCCGACCAAGATGGTGGCTCGGTATTATATTGAAATGCACTTCTTCCAGCCTCGTTTCATTGCTTGAACAAATGTATAGTTCGATAAATACTAATTTTATCCCGTTGCCCGGGTCATAATGACCCATAATACCAATGGCTAGGGCTCTGGAAAAAATGTTGATAACCTAGAGCTTGTATGAGGATTTATTTGTGAAAAATAGAACTCTGCGAAGCCGACTTCGTTCGTGTTCTTTTTTTTAAATCGATTTTTCACGACAATGATTTCGTTGGGTTCCTAATAATGCAAACGCCATAATTATACTTGACGAAAAGTTTGCTTTGTGTGAATTTGCAACGATATTACTTTTATTTACTATTTTTTTAATAGTCTATTAGTTGAAAGACGACATTCATTGACAAAACGAAATATTATCGAATAATCGATCCCTCCCAATTAATGCCACTCCATTAAAGTACAAAATGGCACGTCGTTATTGGTTTGTTTTTTCGAGGGTTACATTGCCTTCTGGAAATAATGGAGCAGGCAAATCTGATGAAGGGTATTTCTGATGGTTCTGTTGTGCTTCGGACGATTTGATAGCTTCGTCATGTTGCTTCAAAGATGTAACTCGAAGCTTCGAGCCTTGACGTTCCCAAGTCGACCGCTAATTATCCTCCATTTCAGTTTCGGCGAATTTGTCTGGCTCTTATATCAGTAACTTGAGAATATGACGTGCCCTGATTCTATGATTTAGATTCGAGCGTATTATACTGCAGACTTGCTGCCCATATCGCTTTCAACAGTACGGCGTGCTGCCACAAACCCGTTTAATGTTGAAGTACACTTTGGAATCTTTGTGGCATTCTTCGAACGATCCATTCATTGCCCTTCGGTTCTATTATTGCGTCATTTTTTCGTCTGGCGTTAAAGCTCTTTTTGTCGCCTCTGACTGTCCGTAAACCTTTAATCGTAGAATTTTAACAGCTTTTGCAGTGATTTTTAAAAATAATCGGCGTTGAAGCTTTCTTCAAGGGAATGACGAATGTTTCAAACTAGCGCGGGTTATTGTCCTAAAAAAAGGGTTCAGTGAACTGTCCTTTCAGATCAGATCGGAAAATACGAGTTCGAACTTCGATCTTTCTAATTACATCCAAAGTGATAGGAACTGCATAAGCTGAAAAAGAAAAGGCAAAAATTGGAAGAGCTCGTATTTTGCCTTTGAGCAATCACGCCCAGGACATTGTTTGGACATCGCGTTGACTACAGTTACAGGTTTTTTTTTTCTTTTCGAGTCTGAATTTCGTAAAAGTACGGGAGAATTTCAACTTTCGCCTCGCACAATTGAAAGCGATCGATCAAACAGGAAAAGTGTGTGTTCCATTGAAATTTCTTCCGAATCAGCGATGGTTGAAGCTTTCGCACTCTGACTTTTCCCAATGCTTCAAAGTTCTACTCAGAGTTGACGGAAAGCGAAAGACTTGATATATGATTCATTTCCATTCGCTGGATGCTTCGAGAGAGAAAAAAATTCGATCCAAATTGACGGTAATCTTTGTTTCGTTAATGGAATTTCCAAAATCCAGCTTCTATGCACGTATCTCAATTAATCAATTAAGAAATATTTCAAAAAATTGCGATAACATTATTATCGTATCTAAAAAATGTCTTAATACCCAAAATTATGTTCTTCACACGTTCCATAGAATTGACGAATATTACAACTCGATTATATGAGGTTTCCGTGGGCCGCATGTGTCACCATAATGAGCAAAATAATCCGTTGGTAAATGTTAGTTTACGGAGTGCAAAATCGATCAATGGAAGCTTCACATCATGAACTGCTAAATATTTGATGGGTACTGCAAACTTTGAACGTGTTTGTCAATAGTGACGGATTAAATGATCTTCCAGTTAACGATAAGTTCATTAAAATATAATAAAGTGCATGAAATTTTCAATTTCATGGTTTTATTTATTTCGTGGTGAATAAACCAAAGTTCACAAGGCTGTTATTTGCAAGTACAACAATTTTATATTCTGAATATGTAAATCGTACGTTGCCGATGGTATCTCGGCTTCCACCATATTGCTTCGAAATCGAAACTTTTCCAATATGGGTTTCTATTCTTAAAATAAAAGAAATCGTCATAAAAGTTTGCCAGTGATTTTCAATGAATCAGAAAAAGGGTGACAGACGCGATGGGGAGCGAGAAAAAAAAAACATTCCATATCTTTTATGTTTGTCTTTGAGATTCCAGCAATTCGTGTAGCCAAGTCCAAAGTCGAACAGGATCTGAAAGCGAGACAGTTTTTCTCTTATCCCCAATGGGAACAGAGAATAATTCAACGATTTATCCAATATCACATTTTTGTCGTTTGTGTTTCAGATATTTATCTTTATGTAGATAAAAAGTCTCATATCGAGTATTTATCTTGAATAAGCTCCCATTCCACGGGGAATAAAATATGGCGCGTTATTTAACCAGTCAACCTCGTGAGCCTTTTACCAAAACTGTTTAGATCGAGTACATATCGAAACGCGAAATTCGCTTGAACTAAATATTTTTCGTCACTGTATCAATCTTCGATGGCGAATTTCTATTGCCGAAGTTCTATCGCCCATATTTTTTCCTATTGACGCTTTTTTTTCATCAATTTCATTGTATCTATTCGTCACTGATAACGAGTGCAAAAATAATCATTGGTCGCTGAACGACATAACAATTTTCAAATTTTATAATTCTACTAAAAAATGAATCACCACATTTTTCGAAATCTTCAGAATTCAATTAAATTCTGTCTTCTTCAAGTTTACAAAACTGGGTCACGAAATATTTAGTTCAGGGTTTTTACATAATTTCATTTGAAACGTGACATTTTTTCGTGTCTACCACTTTTTAAGATCAAGTGAATTATTTCGTTTGAAATATTCACAAGATCGTGGATTCACTTATGATTACATCACTTGTTTTTTTTTCATTATTATTTATAATTATTTATAATACTCCGGATTGAAAAAATTCACGAATTTTGAAGGTTCCTTGAAAATCTCATGGTGTGCTGTAAAGCAAAGTAGAGAGTATTTCAGACACAATATTACTTTTCAAACATAATGGTCGGTCGCATCGGACGAGCTCATATAAAACCCATATTTACAATACGCATATTTTGTTTTCCCGGACGCCGTAGATATTTTTGGTTCGAGTCCGATATTGGACTGCCGAGGGGTATTATTTCTGTTCGATATATCGAAAACATGTTGAATTCCAATACCATCAAAAACAAATAAACCACTAATTGTTAACTCGTCAAATAATAATCAAATATATAAATATTTCAAGACTGTTTGAAAAAAAGTGACGTTTAGAAGTGACGTTTAGAAGAAAATAGTCGATTTTTCTCTTCTCATCTTTTCTCACGATAGTCTTGATAATTGTATCGCAAATTTTCGGCTCGTATGCTAATCAGTACAATTGGCTCGATTATGGTGCGAGGCCAACGCCATGCTGCATGGATATAAGGCTGATTTACATTATACGATAATAGACCGATATCCCCTGCCCTTACCTCACCGACATTTCGGATGTTTCCACGAAACGTAGGTAATCAGGCCTGTAATACCTCTCCAGTACTCTATGTGCGTGCGACTCCAGCAGATGCGACTGTACGAGTGCATTATCCACATTCGCATGAGCACTTCGAAACTACACCCACACACACAGAGTGTAATGCACATGATTTCTGTCTCTCTTTCTATTGCGTCGTCTTCGTATTTCTGTCTTTCTTCCTCACTCTTTTCCTCTTCTCTCTCTTTCTCTCTCTCTGCCTCTCTCCCTGCCTCTCTCCTTCTCTCTCTGGCAAATGCGTTTACGTTCTTGTTCATCTGTGTGTCTTTGTGTGTGTATGGAACACACACACTCAAATCCAGGGAAATACGTATACATGGCAAACTAGCTGTTTAACTGTGACGTAGTTATTCAATTCACGTGAAAGGATAACTTGCTTCTGCATGTGAGTATACATATCCAATGATCATGGATAGTTTGCATTGTATGCATCACACCATTTTCTGGCTGATCAGACTGTTCTGGCGTTGTATATTTATATGGATATGTATATTATATGTTTGTGTGTTTATGGATTTTAGCGCTTGACCACTTCGATCATTTGACTATATAGTAAGTGGCATGAAATTGCTACTTAATTGGATCCAAGCTCATCGGGCCGGTCATGTTTCTGTCTCTCTCTCTCTCTCTCTCTCTCTTTGTGTGTTCGTGGGTGTGTGTGTGTGTGTGTCTCTCTCTCTCTCTCTCTCTCTTTCGTTATCTCTCCAGTTTGTAATATTTAAATATGAATTAATCAAGTATGTTAATTATTATTTCAATTTCGATCATCGCTCGAATATCATAAATACTTCAATTGAATTTTCCTCGCAAGTATACAATCATCTGTTTATAAAGCCATCCAAAAGTTTGTCAACACGATGAAAAGTGTACTTTATTTTAGGAAATCACTTTTCAATGGTTACCTATTCATAATATTTCGATTTCACGATATTCATAGAAATGATAATTAATGTGCTCTTTACCAGTCGCTTATCGAAATTTCTCGTTATTAATTCCGCTTTCGGTTGGAGGGGAAGTAGCAATTTTAACAATATGGCAATATGTATTTCATTGTGTTACTCGCTCTGCCAATGGTTCTGCTCTTCATTTGAAATATCGTTGTCAAGAAAAGTGCAATGTTGTCGCAGTATTAATCGAAAAATTTATGAATGGAGATAAGAGATTTATAATATTTATCAATATTATTGGTTTTTTCAATTTTATTTAGCAAAATAATTCTCAATAATGAAGTCTCTTCTTAATTTTCGTGCGTAAAAGTGATGAGGTTTTTAAATACTCTTAATTTCCAGGACCCAGAACCATTAATTACAAATATTTATCGATATATTGAACGTTTTCTCATATTTCAAGATATTGGGGATTTAAAAATGACAAAAATGTCACCATCATTTTCTTAGAAAATCGAAAATCGTTGCAGTTGAGAAGCTGACTTTGCTTGATACGACCATTAATACCGTTCTCGATATTTCACGCTGTAAATTTTTTTTTTTTTTTTTTTTTTTTTTAATGATTGTAGTAATTATAAGTGGATTAAATCGATTTCCAATGAGTAGGTTCAATCGTCCGTTTTCCGTTTGAAGCTTTTTAGTCCATGAGAGCGTATAGATAAAATAGAACGGAGAGAGAGAGAGAGAGAAAGAGCTGCCGAATCACATCGAGATCATTCGGGTCGTTCGAAAATTGGCCTCCGGCCAGCTTTTCCAATTGAATGTACGAGAGGCCGAGGCGCCTTTTCACATCTTTGCAAAACGAGCGTAAAATGCTCTTCGAAACTCGCATCAGCTTCTTGCTCAAGACTAATGCGATTATCGAACTGGTTCCTGGCTGTACTGGAACACCCATAAATATATCTCTACGTTTCTCATTTTCTCTCTATACACCTGTATTCGCCTGTGTACGTTCACGTGGCTATGCGTTCATAATTAACAACATTAAAATGAAAAGTTGCATCGTTGGTGCAATGTACCTTGCAGTTTATTGCATTTCTATAGCTATTTATCTCTATAAATCTAAATTTAATGAAGAAAAATTAAAAAATATCACTACACGAAATGGAAATTGATCGAATCATTAATAGACAGAAAGCTTGTGATAAACAATAGAGGGATTTGGTTATCCAGACATTTCGATGAATCTATTATGCGACCAAGAAAAATGATATATGAAAAAATTGGAAAAAAAATCTATCGTCAACAATAAAAATTGACTGAAAATCAAAAAGTCGAGAAAACCCAAATTTACGACTTTTGCAATATCTGTTTGGATTTTTCATTTTTACTCCAATATTTGACAGGCAAATCGAGTTTGTTTTTATTTCTCCGCCATAGCCGGTCAATAAAAAACGAAGAAAATGGTTTTCTGATTGACTTTTTCTGCTGTTTTTTTTTCTCATTTTGCAGTTCAGAACAAAAAAAATTCGTTTGTGTTCTCTTTTACGCGAAAAAAAAGAAAAAAAAAAAATACATACCACACTCGCGTTTTAATTTCCACGGCAACAGTCAATTCCACTTTGGTGATTTTTCATAAAAGAGAGATCTGACCACATGGGAGATTTGGCCGCGTGGTTTAGGATTGATTTTTTTTATTTCCTTTTTATTCCTGACGTTTTTAATTTCGAGTTACCTAGGATGAGAAAGCTGCAACGATCCGGTTCGTTCCGTGCACTTGGGGATTACGCTATGAGCGTCGATCATGACAAGCTGTTCATATTCGCGAAACATTCATCCTGTCGTGTTCTGGCATACGTGAAAAAAAAAATGCAAAAAAAAAAGAAAAAAAAAACAGTTACGTCACAAATGAGAAAAATGAAAATCATGTTCCGCCCTAAAAACATTACATAATTTTTTTTTTTCTTTTAATTTCTCTGATAGATATAAATACTGACGTTTAATATTGAAATAAAACGAATAATAGAAATGGTGGATGGCGATTATTCGCAATAATGATATGTTGCGATAACGCTCGGCAACACACATTTATCACGTGTTTAATTTAACAAGCGCGCATGTGCGTGTAAGCTTCTGTAATTGAGAGTCATCCCTTTTCTAGTCGCCATACATTCGCCGTGTCGGCACATTTATAATTCAACTTTCAGGACTGTTATTATTCGACTCGTAAAAAATCTTTTACACTGGTTTTGTTACCACTTTGTTATGATGATCGGGAAGTTCAATCGTAGATAAAAGTTTGGAAAATTCATATTTTCACTGAAATTGAAATATTTCATGTGTCTCCAGTAATGAAAAAATGATGCATTAGGTGGTTTCGTCGTTTAGTTGGTTATTTAGTATTTATTTTCAGTGTTTTTCAGCCAATTTTATTGAATTTCATCAATTATTCGTAACATTAAAACTTTTGGGGGGTGAATTCGCCGTGAACTTAAAATTACACAAGCTCAGTGGAAACATAAAAAAAAAAAAATTATCAGCTGCCGGATAATTGTACAAGTAATCAGAAAAAAATGTCATAAAATTTGTAGCATTTTAAATACATATCGCAAACGTTTTTAATTCCCGAACGCTTTAAATTGAATTAAATTCGAAATATTGGCTAAAATATTGAGCTTTGGATGGTATTCTGTTATTTTCTACTTCCTTCGCGCAGTCTCGTACATTATAACCAAGGCTGATGGAGGAGTTAAGATGGATGTTGTAAAACTGAGTACTCTTATAATTACGATATTAATCTGGATTATGAGAATCGCTACGAGGCGAATTAATTCGCAAGGGAAAATTAATCCTCTTTACCGGTGTGCGTAAGCGTAGTAAATAGTCAATTTTGCAGATATAATTTGTAAAAAGTTTCATTAAATTGTGGTGCATGACTGAGAATGAATTTTAAAAAAATATGATAAAGTTAAATTTGAATAAACTATTCAATGTTCTATGCAATTATCATCGATTCCATTGTTTCATTAAATTGTTGCTGATGATTGAAAATGAAACAATGGAAAAACGAAAAAATTGCAATACAAAGAATTCGTGATGAATGTTGAATATCATATAAAATATTCTTCGAGTTCTCCCATAAATTATCGAGCATTTTAAACCAGAAAGAACGACCTTCAATCTTTTGTTTCAAATTTCGACTGTGCCTTTTAATTTCTTGTTGGCTAGCAGAGTGTGAAATAACTTCATTTTTAGTAACGAAATTGAACCCATGCTGTTGGGTGCTCATGGTTTCCACGCAAGTGAAATTCATTTTTTTCCAGTATATCGTGAAAATTGCGATTCGTACAGTCAGAGCAAAAAAAAAACTGGTCATACTCGTTTGGGGCTCGCGTAATCCACTCACTAAATAAGCACGTACAACATTTGTTCATATTGCCTCATGATTCCCGATGCCAATGATACAAAAAGTTTTCGCATAGGTTCTCAGATATTTTGACGAAGAAAAGAAAAATGACAGAGAACATTTTAACTTTTTTTCTTCTCTCGGTTGAAGGAAGCGTTATATTATGGATGACACAGAAGCTTTCTTGCGAGCTTCCTCGTAAAAGCATCCTGGCAGGTTATACGATCCACCGTTTTCCGTTTACTCAGCAATTTTTCCACGAGAGCCAAGTCATAGATAAGCTTTAAGCTTCGCGACGACACCCTCCCCTCGCCTCCTGCCCGCGGGCAATCTCGACGCTTCAACTATATAATGGCAAATTTTCTATATTAAACCTTTCCAATCTTTGATGTGTGTTTCCTACCTTTGATCTTCATGGGATACAAAGATTCTACCGCACACAATAATATTCATGTCATTTGATTGAAACTTCTTGAGTATTCTTTGCTAACTCTAAGGATTTCAGTAATTTGAAAATAAATGAGAAAGTATCTGAACAAACACGAATTTCTGGTCAAATACATTTCTATTGTCGACCATTCTTTGATATCTTCTTATTTTATGCTCATTATTTCTCAACCGTAGGAATCGTTGATTAATATTAAGCGATATTACATCGTAATTTCCCATATTTTTATTAATCAATTTTTTATCCCATTTGTCGAAATAATTGTGTTTACAAATGTGTTAAAATTAGGGCCAAGTAGTGAGGTTCAGTGAAAGTGCAAAAAATATTAATCCCTGTAACTTATTAAAAGTTTTTTATGCATTTTGCCAGGTTGAAAAACGTTTGAATGTCTTTGAAAAGAAAAAAAAATGAAAAATGTGCTCGTAATTAGTACCAATCGTGAAAAATTTCACATACAAAGTTGGCATCTCCCACGTTTCGTTAAAATGTTGATTCGTGGATGGTGTGTAGATGATTGACAGCGTTACGAATCGAGAAAATTCGAAATTATGTTACAAATAACGTGGAACTTGCTTCCGAAAAAAAAAATTCGATCTCCTAACTATCGCTTGCTGGTTCCAGCGAGAGATTGATTGAACAGAGGATCGCGTTCAACGCTCGACTGAGTCCGGATCCATATGCACGCGTAACCCACGATAACACAATCGCAACACTGACTCATTTCCCTCGTTTTTTCATTTTCTATTTTTGATATGTGACCCAGGCACCGGTTGAAATGAAAATAATTCAAAAAAAAAAGGAATCTCCAGCCTCGTCCCACTCTGTTGGTAATCTTGCACAATTCTCCGAATACAATTTCAACACGATATATACTGATCAGTGTTTTGCGTCCGATAGAAATTGCCTGTTTGATCTATTGTACATTTTCCTGGACACATCGAAGATTAATTCTGATTTTTTGGAGTTTTTTTGAAATTTCGAAACACCTGACGAAACTACACTGAATATAAAATTCCAAGTGCACTGATGGAAGGTCTGAAAAACATGATTCACGCTCCAAAGGGTCAACTGTTTCCGGTGGCTATAAACGAGTGATCAATAAAATCACCGATTCGTTACATCATTCGAGAATACAAGAGAGTATCCATTTTACAAGTGGGAGCTTTAATTGAGAATGAAAAAAAAGAGATTCTTTAGATATTTGAATTTGAATGACGATGGGATATCGTTTCAAAGGTTGCTGGAAAAACATTGAAATAAAAAACTATTGAATCGGAAAAACTTATCCGTTTGAGTAGAATGTAACATCTGTTCAATTCACAGAAATAATTCCAGCAGGTGTAAAGTTACAAAAAGGGATGTTTGAGTTTGTTGAAATTTGCTCAAAATTCTGGTTATGATCTGAAACTTTTTTATCCAGGATTTGTAGAATTTAGTCCCGTTGAACTTTCCCTTGTGTGGATCATGCACTTTTCTCGCTTCTGCTTTGCATATTTCAATGCTAAAGAACGGTGAGCATATCTTTTTTTCTTCTGCTCATGGAATTAGTTCTTTGGAGGAGTTCCTTAGTATTGCCAAGTCTTTGCATTCGGGCCGGAAAGTTTAAACGGAGTTCTAGAGAGGATGGCTCGAGACAACATCAAGGGATAAAAGAAGGTGAAGTTTGATGCTGTGGCGATGTCTGGGATGTTGATATCTTCACCAAAATATAAATATTATACGGGTCCGCATAACGTAAGATGAAAATCGAGTGAAAGAGAACACGATGACAGGATTTTCTGGGAATTTGAGTACGTTCAACGCTCAGATTCGCACACTTTCTTATGAAGAAAAAAATTCGTTTCATTGTCCGAAATACGGGCTGATACAATTGTTTTTTATTTTCTCAGTTTCCACCTTATTCTGTCATTTCAACCGCCACGCCTTTGAAAACCACTTCAATTTATATTTCGCCTTTTCCATTATAAATCATGTCACAAAACACACATTAAGTTGAATATTTTATTACGGTTCTTGATTCTCATTCTCTGGTGACCTGATTTTCCTGTGTTTTCAATTCACCACGCGTCGCTCGAATATACACTCCGCGTTATTGAGTTTAACTTTTTTGCTATTAAAAAAAGTTTTATTTTATTTGTACAACAATAAAAATCACAGTTACGAAAGCTTCTAAGCTTCGTATAATAAGTACGACGCAGGTGACAGAATTCGACAGATTGATTGTTATATTTATCGAAAAAAAAAAAAACAATCATAAAAAATTGTTTATTATCTGAATCGATGATTTTTCACTTTTCACAAGAAGCACTTTAACTGATAAACTTGAATATTCTCGATAGAAAGCTTGTTAAAAAAGACACAGATGTAAAACGCAGTTAATGAGACACAGAAGTTTAATTGCGGATGGATTAATTGTCATTTGTATTGAAAAAATGGTTGATCATTTGACTCGATGATTATTCACTTTTCCATTGATATAATTTATTCGAAAGCGAAAAAGCCTCCTTCAAATGCATCATGAAGTTGAGTATACTTTGTGGAAAGCTTGATAAAAAAAATGGAAGGAAGCGAAGGGTTGACCTATATGAGTTTGACGTGAACGAATGTTGTAGTCAGTGTTACTGCATATGTGTGTACAACCGCGTTGACTGAAAATTCATGCAGCGTACGGCTCGGGCGCAAGCGGGACGAGAACAAAGTATACCCAGAGGGGAGGTTAGATGCTGGATGAAAGCCGTTTGGGGAGAAAGACCGAAAGGATATAATGGCGTGGGTGGACGGAAAGAAGGAAGGAAGGAAGTAAGAGAGACCGTGTGAGGAGTTGAATAACGTTATAGAGCAATATGAAGAAGCGAAAAGAAGAGAAGAAGAAGAAGAAGAAGAAGAAAAAAAAAACGAAATGTTATAACTTGGCGAAGATCGAGTGCGGTTTGCGTCTTTCCTATTTTTCTTAGTTTGCTCTCTTTTTCTCTTTTTTCCTGGGTACCTTTCTCACATTTTTACTGCTGGCTATTCATCATTCGAATCTCTTACTCTCTCTCTCTTTCTCTCTCTCTCTCTCTCTTTCTCTCTGCCCCCTTTTTATTTCCTTGTGTTCATTGTCCGGTCTCTCTTTTATACTCATCCTTTGACCAAGCTCAACGGTATCTTCATATAATTTAGTTTTATTGCTCAATTCGCTTTGTAGCTTAATTATAAAGAAGCAAGCATCACTGGACAGCCGATATTTATTATTTTAACAATCAGACATTTTAGAACTTTTTTTTATAACGAAATAATTGAAAGGTACACTCTATTTAAACCAAAGTATAAGAAAAGGACGTCAATTCGAATAATTTGCGATTGAAACTTCAGAGAAACTTAAATACTTCATAAAATTGACTGTTTTTCTGCTGTAATAGCATTGAATTTACTATCGCGTTCCTTGTTCGATATTGTACCCCAGAAATCAATTTACGTTCGACCATAAACAATCTCCAACATGACACCTTATTAGAAGACGGTACAGAAGCTTACACATTCCTTCCCTCACTAAATTCGTCTTAGGAAAAGAGTGATAAGAATTTATCTTAAATTGCAAAGCCCTTAATTGGTAAAAAAAGACGTGTTATTATTATTTCATATTTTTAATTTGATCAACGAAAGTGAAAGAATGTGGTTGAGTTTGAAAGTCGATGGAATCTTTGAACAAAGGTTTCGAAGTACACTCGTGGTACGTACTGCGCGAGTTGCAAGTACGTTTTCAACATTTCCTTGAGCATAAAGGTCGCCCATGTAAAACTGATGAAAAAGTCAAAGGGTCGGTTCATAATGAATTGTATATTGCTGTGCGCAGGAAACAAACCGAAGAAAAAGCTTTGAAATTTTTTGTTCGACAAACTTGAATGGCGAGACTGTTAATTTAAGTCAAAAGATTTTTTCATCGCCCTTCAATGTCTATTATTTTAACACCCCTCTATTTAACGAAGTGGGCTCTGTAGCATCGCGCACGAATAAGGAGGAGGGGAGGTGGAGAACAGGTGAAATTGTTTTCACGTCGACGCTCGATTTCGTGCGCCTAGGCTTTTGAATGCAGAGCATAATGGAGCAAAGAGTGAAAAGCCACCGAGAGAAAGATAGTAGACTGGGAATTGCTCAGCTACGCTTCGAATAATATAACTTGTATTTCTCTCTCTTTCTCTTTTCCTCTCTCCCTCTCTCTTTTCGGATCCCCAAAGGGTTGCCCGGGTGCTCGTTTAACTTGGCAGTGTTTACCGCATTGCGAGATTATATCGTGGTTTATAGTGCACTGCAGCGAATGTTTAATGGAGTGATACAATGGGCGGTAGTAATACACGGTGTGTGAGGTACCTACAAGATTACACATCCGTATTATCGTACATATCATATGCATATATGTTAATAACCATATATATGCTGTTGTACATATTTTATATATACTTATCCAACGTACCTGCATGTATCCTCGATATTTGTTGTTTGTCTTGTTTGTATATTCAGTGGAAGCAAAGCCTCATCGGTTCCTATGTTGGTTTAAGGTTGATACGGACATTTGATCGTTGTTGATTTACGTGGCATTCATACACCGAGATATTTCCATCTATCTTATGGCTTTGGAATTCCATTAAACCTCCATTTCACGATCGAGTTTCGAAAAACTGCATTCCAACTTCGACCGAGCAATTATGCACTTCAGACCTTCCATTCGGACCCTAGGGATTTTTGGTTTTGTCTCCTTTTCATCATGTGTTTCTCGAGCTTTTCGAAAATTCGAACAAAAAGCAGACTTACTCTCCAATCTATCCACGAAAAGGTCCAATTGATTGTCTAGGATATTTAGGCCAAAAGAACCAGCTCCTCTTTTCTATTTGACTGGGTATCATGAAATTTTGACTGTGCTCTTGAAACCTTTTTATGCCTGGCGAGGTCTACGAGACCTTGAAGCTCTTGAGATTTTCTTAGTAAAGGTCAAATATGAAAAAAAGAAAAAATTATCCATGAAATACATTGTTTTGTAGTTACATAAACGTTTTCTATGATCGAACTGAGTTTTGAAAGAATTTTAAATTATAAAATTCACAAATAACGGTTTTATTTTTATTTTTTTTGTTCTATCGATTATGTTTTTCTTTTTCGAAGCAAACAAGTGTTGTACGTTGCACAAAAGAATGATTGAACAGTAAATTGTAAATGTATTCGCTCGATCGATCAACGGTAACGTACGAATAATTTTTCTCGTAGTGCATCAAAGTCAATTTCTTTTGCTTCTGTAAACATAGCTTAGAATTTTCAATGATCGAATTTCTTAATGGACCATTTCGCAATTCTCTTTTGCGTGTGTTTGAAAAAACTGATGGTAGCATAAGTTAAGAACGCTCACTGCGGTAAGGAGAGAAATTCCCTTTGTATGTTCAAAGAGCCCGATATGTTCCAATTCGTTTCAAGTTAAAAAAAAAAAAAGAAAAAGAAAATGTTAGCTCGTTTACCTCACTTTACGATCCCAAAAGAACTGCGATCGAGCTTTTGTATTGAGCATCCTTATGGAATAGGCTTCATGGGGTTCGATGCGATAGTTGGTCCACGGAGACACTCATTTATTCTAAAATACAGATTGACTTTATAATCTGTGAACGAGGACGATGAAGCTTCTTTATAAATAAAGATTCGCCCATGAAACTGGTTTTTCATTGTTTCTTGCTTGCATATAATAGTCTCTTTGAAAATACTTTTTCTCGTAGTTTAGTTTAAAAAAAAAAAAAAAACATCAAAGAGTTCGCTTTTATACGATCCAGTCACGTAATTTTTTAAATGTGAGGCTGTTTTCTGTTCTTTCGCTGGAAATAAATAAATAATCGATCAATTTTTACGTACTTCGCATTGACTGTAAATAAGACTGTTAAAATTTACCATATTTCCGATATTTCAGTTACGCGAAAAAGTGTCAGGAAAATATTTGATCGCGGTTTGTAAGAATGAAAAGAAAGATGGTTGGATTGAAAAAATTGAATAATTTTATTTTTTATTTCTCGCTAAGTCAATTGATTCTGACGGTTTGAATATTCGCAATAAAAAAGAAGAAGATTTTGTTGACTATCGGTTAAAAAGGCTGAGATAAAAATAAAATAATATTTATAGAAAAGATGGGAGTGAGAAATTATAACTTTACAGCGTAATCATGAGTATTTTCTTCGTAGCAACGGCCATGGAGAACTTTATTTGATGCTAAGTAAAAAAAACTCAGATGAGCAAACGATTGCCAACACTAAGTCAGTGCTTTTTAGCCTGGCTGTGATCGCTTGTGTACTTTAACTCTCATAGAATAAAATCACATCAGCCACTGTGGGAATAGCCCGTTTAGCGGTCAAGCGAGATTAATCCGTGAAACGAAATATCGGTTTATCGATTATTCCACGTTACACACGCGAAGTTGCTCCTAAGGGGATACGTAACATCGGAGAATATCACGCTTCGTGATCAAACGGCGAGCTTGGAATGCTCTCGTGTTGCTTTTCATTTTCTGTATTTCTTTCACCGATCGCCAATTTCGATGAGCGATCGATTTATGCTCTGGCTCGCTGGCAAAATAAAAATCAAATTGACGTTGCCTAATTGAACCGCGATTCAAACGTTTTATGTTCTTAAACATTGGACCATTAATGGAGAAAGTTTTTATAACACGATAGTGATTGTGACCATCTTATTTCAACACCAAGTTGATTTAATCATTTTCATTCATTCATCCAGTGGTTTTGTTCAGTTCTGTGATATTAAATTAATTGTATTTAAAAAAAAAAACATCCAATTTTCCTCATGAATTTTCAAATTAATATGAATTCATAACGAATGAATAAATCTTGAATCGATTAACAGAATTATTCTCCAATGAGTTATTTCCGAACAAATTTAGAGAAAGTATTCTGCGATTTTGGGCAATTTCTCAGAGTTTCAATAATGATTTCGTGACCTGATGCTTAATTGCAAACACCAATTAATAGGTTCGTTCAATGGAAAGATTGATTAGAGCCGACGTTCCTTAATATCCTGAATTCTATCCGATAAATAATTTCGCTTTATTCAGACGATCCTCTAACGTTTGTGGGTAGGTGGCAGCGAAATGAGAAAGAGAGACGAAGGAATGGATCTAGAGAGAGAGAGAGAAAGATAGAGAGAGAGAAAGATAGAATGTGAGAGAAACACAAGAGGATGAGAGTCCGTAATAATTTATCATTGGCGCTGTGCTGGACCAGGATCCTGGTGCACCAGTCACACAGAGATGAAACAGGAAGAGGAAGGAACCAAGAGAGAACTCTGTGCTATATCGTAGCATCACCGCAAAGTTTCACAGCTGACCATTCCGATATGTATATAACGCGCGAATAGTTCCGTTTGCAATCGCATTTCGATCAGATCACAGAGGTTGAGAAAGAGAAGCACATCGGTGAGCGAAATGGCAAGCAATATACACTGGAGCTGGAATGATATACAGAGCCTCGATTCTTCGACGGCTCGTACAGTAATACCAATGCATTCATGGAATAGGATATTGCAGCGAGGTAAGCGCAATTATCTGCGCTTCGTTATTAAAGGTACGAGGATATGAGAAATTCTTATGTATACACTATTGTTCAAAAGTACTCGAACACTTTAGATTTCACTGATTAACATTCAAATGATTAATCGAGACTAATTATCGAGTTCTATTTTTCATTATTAATAAAATGCGGCCCTAAACAAAGACAAAAACAATAGGAAACAAGGTGACAAGTGCTTAATGAAGCAATTGTGTTTATTATTTGAAAAATATTATGAATGAAGTTTGATTATGGACAGAAATTTGTTGTGAAACTCAAACGTCAAAATTTGACGGAAGAAACTGATGCAAAAATATTCCGGTGGCGTCAAGGGAAATTTTACTTTAATTTCATCGTTAGATAAGTTTCTTAAGAGAAAATTGATGTCTGATAGGAAATTGTTAACTTTTTCGATTTTTTTAACCATGAATATAGAATCGTTGTGTAAATGTGTAAACTACTGTCATATGAAGAATTTCACTTCGTCACGGGAAAAATGCAACGTAAAGTGCTGTCACCCATCGCACATTTGTTCTTGTACCTCTCTGGCTTTGTGGATGAGTTTCCATGCTTTTGCCACTATACTCTTTTAACTTTTCTGCACGTAGCACGAGATTGGCGTCCAATTTCGTGGCAACATTACTCTCTGGGCCGTTTTCCACGCTCTCTTTCTTGCCAAAAACCACCACGACCACGTCGTCCTTCTCCTCTCGTTCGCTGCCCTCGTTTTCAACCAGAGTTTCGTTCCCCGATCGTCACAAAAGTCAGGTTTACTTAATAGATGCACTCGACGAGGCTCACAGTCCAGCCTCATTATTTTTTATTTCTCGTTTGACCATTTTTTAATGAGGTATTTCGTTAGTCTCTCATTAATGATCCAAAAAGCTGCGTTGGAATTCATGTTATTCGTCAGATTAATCAACGAAAATTTGTTGTTGCATAAAAATACATGCGACATTAAAAAAAATAAGGCACTCCACTACAATTCAATTTCAATTATTTTGATACATGAAATTTATGAGTTTTTCGATAGTATTCAGATTGATGGCTAGTTTGATTGATGGATCGTAACCTCGATTAATTGGTGCTTCGATTGTCAGGCGAACAGCTATTTTTGGATTTGAATGAAGTGGAACAAGGGCTACTTTAGGTGAAAGAAAAGTGTCGTTTTACGTTGTGGTTGAAAAGAATGAGGATTGGATTTGTTTCACTCCGAAAGTGACAGCGATCTTGATGCTTTGAAACTAGATATTTTTTTTTCTCGAAAGCCTACTCGTTTTTATACACCCAAATAAATGTATCGACGTGAGTTAGGCAGGAATAGCGAATAGAGAGCTTCTCCTTTCTTCGAAAATGTATACATTTTTTGACTGAAGCTAAAAATAAAATCAGAAGGCTTTATTTCAAGATTCGATACGATTAAAAGTGAAGAGATTTCATGAATGAAAAACGAAGTCCTCATTTCTCGTTTGCGTGTCTAAAACTTAATTTTCTTTTCTTTTCTTGCCACGTCCCCTCCACTCATCACTTGTGCTCTTTAACTTTAACATCTTTTTCACTTTTATTCATCTTCGTCTTTTCATTCCCTACGGTATTTTCTCTTCTCCCTTAGTCATTTATCAGAAACCTCTCTACTATTCATGAGCTTTTCACTGCAGGATATACATATAAAATTACCAATTTTTCTCAAAAGAGGGTCTTCATGAGATTATGTATGTATATGGAAATGCCTTTTTCGAGGGTTCGTGATGATTGTATAACTCCCATTTATCTACTTACGTGCCTACTGCATTTTCGAGAAAAAATAAAATACAGGGCGTTGTAGATCGCGATTTCTACGGAAGTCTGCATTCAATCGTTAGGGCAGGAAAAAATCTTCAACGTTTCCACATTATTTCTAGCGTTTGTTATAAACAAAATATACGGCAACTCTTATCAGGCTTTTTGTTTCTCGTGAGTTAACCTAAATTAAATGAAACAAGTATCGCATCCATTTGCGGATTGTTCGCACTGGAATTATCACGAAGTTTTTAAATACGTAGGATTAAATTTGTTGCCCTGAGTATAAAGGCTCGTACGTGCAATAAAAACAAAAACAAAAAGTGAAATAGTCGAAAAAATCGAGTATCTGTACGAATGAATACTTTTCTCGTATAATTCGCACTGTGGGTCGCAAATCGACTAAAAGCTCGAGGACAAAATGTACGTTTATATTTTCATCGTCGACTTGTTAATAATTGCAATTGTTTCGTTTCGTCCGTCCTAACGAGCAGAGGATATGAAAAAAAATAAAAATTTACGTGGCCCGTACGGGGAAGAAATTCTTCGACTTTTTAATTTTTTTTTTCACTGTTTTTATACTTTTGTGTCCACGCGAGTTGTTTCAAGGGAGTTGAAGGTCTTAACACGAGTAAGCGCCATAAAACAGCTTAGCGAGACCTCAACTATCTCTTTTACTTTTTTTTGCCCTTCACCCTATTTATCGAAGAATTGTAACCCCACGATCTTTCGACTTTAACATCCTCTTTCGTCGTTCTGAATTTCTCTCTCTCTCTCTCTCTCTCTTTCTCTCTTTCTATCTTTTTCTACTCTGAACCGCCCGTTCATTTGGTACTGAGCGGGCAAAAGATTTAATCGACGAGATACAGGACGATTTAATGCGGTTTTTCCATCCCCCTTTAACTCTCTTTCTATCACCGCGACTCCGTTATTACACTGTGCTACGTTTTCGTTGCTGGCAAAGAGACCGATATCACGATTCAAGATTGAGCATCCTCCTCGATCCACCTTCTCCGTCGCCCCCGGCCCTCCCATCATTTCCTCTCTTCCAAAACGGAGGGGAGAGAGAATTCTCTCGTAGCCTCTAGTCCTGCTCGTTTTCATCTCTTCGTTTTCTCGTCGTCGCCATATTCTCCCATTCCAGAAGACTCTTCGCTAACTCGACTTGCCTCCTATCCCAGAAAATTCTTCCAATCTCTTCTCCATTTTCTTGTCTACGACTCTCTTCACGTTGTTTTTCCTTCTTCTATCTCACTCGCGAAAACTCTCCTCAATCTCTCCCCGCTCCCTCCCTCCCACCCTCATCCCTCCCGCACTCTTTCTTTTAACATGACTTTGTTTTCTTCCTTGAGATGCGAAACTTTTCAACCTAAAGTTTCCGAGTTTTCCGCTGCTGGCGCGTTCTTGGGCTTCCTTCTAGTGCATCGAGAGAGCTTTCGATTCAACGCTCAAACTTCTACCCCTTTACCGTCATCAGGAAAAGGCTGCGTGCTCCGTGACGTCTATGAAGGTTAAAGAGGCACGAGACGGAGTAGCGAGCTTATCACTGCTGCCTGCCATCCAATCATTTTTCGCAAATGCTACAACTATCCTCAAAATAAGAAAATCAGTTTATTCTCATTTTTCGTCTCGGTTACAATATTTCGTAAATAAAAAGGTGGAATAGTTAGAAAAAATGTGTATCAAAAATCTTAAAGCAGGTTGCCCAACAATTCCAAATCGTTATTTTCGTTTATTTACAAAGGTTTCATAATGAAATTCTTCTCATTCGAAAAATATTCTTATTTCTCCATTTTATTGATTTTCATGGATCCTCGATTGATTCCCTTTCATTATTGGAATTCATGATGTTTTTTTACATTTGATCCGCGAAGCTTGTTTGTCATATGCCACATTTTCAGCAGTCAGAAGATTAAAAAAAAACTTCTTAAGACAAATATATGTGGCACTCGAAATCAAGGACAAAGGGAAAGTGAGCTTTGCCTTCGTTTCATTCATTTTGATTATTCGATCGTGGGACTGATCAAGGGGTTAGATAAACAGCTCGAAAAAGCCGAGATGTCTCGAGAGAAAAGTGAGGGAATATTGCACAAGGGAACGTGCGGCCCTGTGGCGTTCGAATCTTCCTTCGCTCGCTATGAATACAGACGGATTTTGGGGAGACTGGGCGCCATATCTTAGCCTCAAATACCTAACGGAATCTGAAGGTTTTATTTAGGACCATTTCCAGGGTTGCCCATCGATAAGTGGACCTCAAGATACCAAGGAATCAAATGTGCTGCTGGTCAAATATAGGGTGTGAAGTGGCTTGGAGGATGTTTATTCTCACATCTATCAAACCCCCTTCGAAACAGAGAATAATAATCTGGATGAGCAAGATATTTGCCCCATTGTTTATACGGTTTGAATTTATATTAAACTGAATATCGTTTCTTACAATCAAAATGGCACGACTCAATGGATCTTAATTAAAATCATCGAGTTTTGTTTAATTCTTGGTCTCGCGGATTTGAATTTCATTCGTTTTATAAGAGGTTTAAATATTTTATTCAGTGATTGGAATTCCTTGAAGGTCTTTGACTTGTGACATAAAGAGTAACACTCAATTCGTTTAGTTGTGTTTGATAATTTTCCCTTCCAAGGAGGTCTCTCGGAGAAAGAATTTTGTGAAAGAGCTTTTGCCGAGGCTTTTGCTCTGATATTCAGAAAGATAATTAGAAAGAATTAAATCGACAGGATGTCGTCTCAATTAAAAATTAATTCAACGTCACTTTTGTCCGAACGAATGAATTAAATGTAAAATAGATTTTTCTCAATTCGTTTGGTCTCTTTTCGCTGGAAATATATTCCGAAAGCAGTAATCGCGATTGGAGATAAATTTAAGTTATTAATAACTCGGAAATGGCTTTTGTATTTGCAATTACAAGCGTTTTTCCGCCACACGGAAATAATTGCCATTTATATTTGAACAAACGTGTGTAAAGTTCTGGTTAATCGTGTGTGTCGAACGTTCAATGAGCGGAAGGCGTTAATTTTCGTATTGAGAGTTAAAATTTCACCGCGCTGCGTTTCTCCGCCAATCGATAATATTAGCAAATTCGTTGAAACCTCTGGCTTTCCGAGACGGATTAGTTTTGGCAGGAAAATCGCCGTTTTATGGACGATTGAAAATTTCAAGAGCACTTTCATTGCCAGGGAACGATCGTTCCATTGAATGTCCCATGATTACGTCAAATTTTTATAATGCTTAATTCTCTGCATTATCGGCCGACAATGTGATCGTCCTTTGAATGGACAAAATCCTACTTTTATCTCCGCACTGTGCTGTTTCTCTTCATGTCCGTGAAACCCTAAAAGTGTCGAATACACTTTTTCACCCAACCAAGTATTAGTTTTGCCCGCGGCGGTTTAACTTTATCGATCAACGAAATCGCAGATCTATCATTTTTAAACGAAAATCCTTTATTCACCGAGCATTCATTTAACAAAGATTTTTTCGCTCCATTTTTTTTTTTATTATGCACCGGTACATATTTTGAGGATTTGGTCAAGAACAGTGGGCACAATGTTTATCCAGGAGGTTTAATTTCATGGAACAAAATGTGCTTTCATAATTTTAAAATTCGAACGAAAGAGTTTACATTTTCGTGTGTGTATGAATTTAAAATTTCTCTCGCTCATCGCGCAGTCTCCATTTCAGCCGGTACCTACGAGGCCGTACAAGTTTTCTGTAGAATGAATATTTTAACCAGGCTGCGGGGTGGTTTATCGAGTTATGGACGCATACTCCGTATAAAAAAAAAAAAAAAAATATAAAAAAAAATACATGTACGTTAAACTTCATCATGTTTTCGCACCACACGCATATAGAAATGTAAAAAAAAAATAAAAAAAAATAAAAAAAAAACAAAAAAAGAACGAGATGAGAATTAAAATTTTGCAAGAGCAGAGACGCGAGTGTTTTATAATATATTCTACGTTGTTTTTTACTTTTTGTCTCGTGTCTCCGTGTCCTATTCCTGCAATCTGTGTCATCAAATGCATAGAGGAACCGCGGGTTCTCGGGCGTGAAAAACGAGAACGTGCAAATACATGTACACATGCAGTAGCGTTCGAACGTGACGTTTCGATGTCATATCATACGCAACTAAAATACTCTTTCTCCCTCAACATTATCCGAAAATTATCCAGAGCGCTGGAGACAGACGAAATATTTTGCCAAGAAAAATGTTAGCTTTTAGGTATGCACGTCGAGTGAAATGTTATGCAACGTTGAATATTAACATTTCATATGAAATATAGCTCACGGTTTTGGGTGAAAATTTAGCAATTTCTGCAGCAAAAAGTTCTCTCACTTCACTGGCCACTGCAAACTGTAAACGTTTACAAAGGTTTTTCAAAAATTTCAGACGTTCTAAGGTAGTTTGTGACGTTGCATCGAAAATAGAGATATTTTAATAAAAGTTATTAATTAAACAATTAGCCAGGTCTCTCATGGAGTTATTAGAAATATTTTGACATCGGAGCTCATCGAAGGAGCAGAAAAAATCGAATGAAAATATGAGAATTGGTTCTCGAAGTATTGAATAAGGTGCCAGCCAAGTTTTAAAGAGTTTAGGAGGTGAAATGATGAAAAAAAATTCAACATCGTGTGAAAAATGTTAATTTTGTGGTAAAAAAAGCAAATGATTTCTATAGTTCTTGAAATATTTCCAATTTTCTTTGTTGTTATAGTTTCCAAGTCGAAATGAACGATTTTGTAATTATAATAGACAAACACTATGCACTTGAATTTAGAGCTCTTGGGAAAAAGGGATTTCGTTGCATTCCAACGAAGCAAATTTCAGCATCATAACGTCTGGAGAGTTCCGGTGCTTTGAATATATGCGTCCGGTCTTGTCCAATTAAATTCCTATGGACGTCATTCGACTATCACGATATTCGATATTGGAGCATCGAGGCAGAGGCGAACAGGTCTCTTGGGCAAAGAACAAGCTGACCAATTTGCGAACCTCTGCTTCACTTCGATCGTATTCAAATTTAAAGCTTCGGTAAATGTAAGCAGATTTTATCCGACTGTAGGTAATACTGCTACAATATTAAATGGATAAAGGTTTATTATTTTGCTTGAAATTTGATATCACATTAAGTCAAAAGTTTGGAAAAATCATGATTCTTCCAGCAAAATGTCTAAAAAATATATTAGTTACCTTATAATTTGTTTTTTTTTCACGTTTAAAATTAACAAATTTCTAAATAAAAACGTTGCGAATTGATTTGAAGGAAAACTTAACATTTTTCATTTTGTTTTTTCGTATTTTTCAAAAATGGATAATTCTACAAAATTATTTTCTTTCGTCCAATCTTCGTTTCTTCGTAATTAAAAATGACTACGCCAACATGTTCAAAGAACCTGAAAGAAATGATGAAGAAAAGACATTTATCTGGAAAACCTGATTTCTCGAAAATAGTAATTAGTGATGAAACTTTCAATGGTCGAGAAGAGGGTGTTTTATTCCGGAATCAAAAATAGGTTGGCGTTTTTTTCTTGTATCCTTTATAAAGCTGTCCTAAGCCACCCTAATTTTATCGCTCACATTTATCTGTGTTCGATCTCGTGTTAAGCAGGAATTGAGGGTGTGGCATGGGTTTTGGTCTATTCCGAGCGAGGGGATTGTTCATCGAACCTATTACGATATCGACCATACCACATCGAATACATCAATCTGTAATCCGGAGCTTTATATACCTTTGCTCCAATTATTCTCTCGGGTCCTCTAAAGCAAAGTATAGTTTTTCTGAAATTAATTGTTATTGTTGATGGTCGTTGTGAAATTCGTACTTTTTCTTAACGAAAAAGAAGTGAAACAAGAAACATTTTTTCCTCTCGTTTTATTTTTATTGATTTTTTCACTTTCGAGTGTCCCTGGAAAGTTTGAAATCCAAGATATTCAACTTTTGGCTGATATAGTGCGTACGTAGGGAAAGATCTTCGCCATGATCGCGTACAATTTGTGATCGGTGGTAAAGTGTACAGCGTCTTTATGGCTTCACACGACTATGGGGACTCGTTTTTCTGGTGACAAGATATTCGATACTGACTCTATGTTTGCTCGTTCATGTATAACGAACTATATATACATTGGCCGATGAGGAGCACTCACGATAGGAAGCTCTTGCGTCGCCGAGGGCAGTCTCCTTTCAACGAACGGAAGCGAGTGTGGTGTGCTCGCACAACCGCTCTAACCCTCTAATTACCCACTCGGCCTAATTGCCCGCTTGGGAAAGCGAGTTGTCGTATTCGTCGTTCACTAACACCATATGTATATAGACCTTGAAAAGCGGTCTTTAGAACGAAATTAGACGGAGAAATATACACGTGAGAGAAGAGTTAAAGAGAGAGAGAGAGAGAGAGAGAGAGAGAGAGAGAGAGAGAGAGAGAGAGAGAGATGAATAAGTTGAGACAGGGCATAAGAAGAGAATCAAGAAAGACAGAAATATAGAAGACGCGAATATGTTCCTCGAAGCCGTCGAATGCCGAACGTTTTCGGTAATTGCTGCTAATGAACGTGGTCTTTGCTGAAGATTCAAGCTAAATTGGCGCCCGTGATCTATTGAATTTTCGAACAATTCCGTATTTTCCGTCCACTTCATAACTTTATCAAAACGTATATAATACCCCATTTATCTCGCTTCGTCTCATCCTTATATTGCAGAGTTAATTAAGGTACTTGCTACTGAAATTTCATTGCAGTCTTTCCTCCAAGTTTAAGACTTTTCTCGGCAATGCTTTCACTGTTTTAATATCATTCTCAGTATTCTTGCATGGCATTATATTATTATTTTCTTCAACATTTTGTGTTATTCGTAGTCTTCTGTTTTGTCGTTCATTTTGTGACGTTTAAATATGGAGCTATTATTAAATGTAATTTAATCGACGAATTAACATAAACATTCATGACTAATTTCTTCGTATAATTAAATACGATATATATAACACAACGCTTTAAAGTCTAGTCACGTTTTTAACGTTCGACAACCTTTCAAGCAAAAATAAGATCATGATAATCTCACTTGAAAGGCTTGACTTAAATATAATCTGATAAGTTCAAATTTATTCGATCTTCGCTAATTAGATTAGTATTAATCCCACAGTTCTGGGAACGTTTGAAACGACTCAACTTTACATTATAACGAAACTGAAGCGAATTTTTTTTACCATGTGCTCTTTTCATTTAAGATTATTCATCATTCGAACGTTCGAAATGAATTTACTTGGATTTAGCGATAATTAACATTCATTTGACAGTGTAATTGTGTATTTGACAATGTGAATATGAGAAAATGAAGAAAAATGAGTATCAGTCTGTTGCTCACTGAATAAGCTCGTTATCTATTTATTTTGAATAAAAACACTTTAAACAAACAGGTGAATGAGGGTGAAAACTAATGCCACAGCCCATTTCACCCAGGAAACGTAGTGTTATACTTGATAAATCATGAAACGCGTTAATTAAAAACTTTAATCAGTTTTGCCGCACGCCCTATTCTGGCGATGCACGCGACTAAGTAATTTTGAAAGTTACACGATTCCTACGCTCCCGGTATAACTAACGATCTGTGTGACTGTATATATTTCAAGAAAACCCTTCTTATTGGATGGCAACTCTATGCTTCTTACTTTCGCTCTTGGTATCATCAGAAGAGATGAAAACGAAGAAAGTTTCTCATGTACTGAAAGAAGGAAATATAAATTAGAGTACGCTTCAAGGTAGTCAAGATTTTTATAATTATTTACTTTCGAGATGAAACAAAATTTGATTTCATTGATAACCGAGCTCATTCCTGAATACTTCAATCGACTAATTCAACATGAGCAATTAATGAATTCATTCATTATCGTATTGTCACGTATTTTCGAACGTGCAGGACGAAGGGTTGATTATTTATTATTACTGAATACCACTTTTATCATTTATTAATTATCAATGTTTGGAAACACTTGGAATTTCATCGCCTGACATATACTATAGTTACTTAGTGTCCGTTAGGTTATTACACCGCTGTGATGTAATATCATGATGAAAGGTTACGGATATCCAGTTGTAGAGATATAGCACCCGGATCTGATGACCAATCTCGTTGAAGGGAGAGGAACTGTTCCAGGGTTGGCGACATTGTCACTGAAACCTCACGTGGAAGTTTCTCTCTTTCTCTCCTTCCCTTTCTCTCTCTCTCTTTCTCTCTTTCTCTCTCTCTCTCTCTCTCTCTCTCTCTCTCTCTCTCTCTCTCTCTTTCTCTCTCTTCCTCTTACGCTCTCTTCAAACAGTAGTGACACATGATACGAAGTTCAATCTTCTGGAGCTCTGGTATATCATTCATGGAGAATCTGTTCCATGTGTTGCTCATATAGACCGGAAATTACAGATATAGATTGTATATTTTATGACATCAGAAATGGGTTTTCCTGGATTGAGATGTACGATCAGAACAATCAAGACTCGTTGCTCAATTCAGTGATATTTCAACTTTTTTTTCCCCACAGATAATGCAAAATGTCAGATATATTTTTCTAATTTCTTCGACAATCAGTCGTTGATTCTGACTCAACGAAAAAACATTTCCAATAAAATAAAAGAAAGATTTCGTAAAATTTTGAACGGTGCAAACCTCGACGTCGTGCTTTGTAACCGCTGCACCGACTCGACGATACTAATGGCATGTTCTTCACATGCAACAAAAAAAAAAAACAATCGTTAATGTGAATTCTGTATACGCGTAAATTGAAGCACTTTAATATACTCTGACGGAATGCGCGAGGTTTAGACACAATCCGTTGAAAATAATGGCTCGAAATCGAGGGATTTGCAGTGAATGCGTTGCTCGTCTCGTGTGGAGATAGTCAGAACGATTTCACATGAGATTGGAGTGACGGGAGATGGGAAAAAGGATGAAAATCTAAAATTCGTTATCGCATGTACATTTTATTAATGAAAATTGTTTTATCACGGAATAGTTAGAGCAGCAGTGAGAATAATGAAAATTTAAATTAGAGATTTTATTGTAATGAACTAAACATCGACGCAATGGTGTGTTAATTGTTTCGTAACTATATTTAAACTGGATATTTGAAAATGAAACTTTTCCATGTTTGAATTAGCGGTAGAATGCACTCATCAAGAGATATCCATAAGTTTATGTACCTCTGTGTACATGCTGTACATCATATTTGAGTTTTCCATACAAAAGTATCTCGTGAAATGCTATATTAATAATGTTACGATCTTCAGAAGGCAGCACAAAATAGAGGATGGAAAATGTAAAAGGAAAAAATAGAAAGCGATGCCCTAACAGTGGGTTCGAGAGAGAAACACGGAAAGGTTGAATGAAGAGAAAAAAAGAGAGGGTGGGAGATAGGGTTGAATGCGATAACTGGGACGAGAGAGATCGCCTACGGGCAAGTCTTTTGGTCTATGGATGCAAAAACGTAGCATCCCGTTCCCTTTAGATACTAAGTAAAACTGGCGTCGACGTTGTTCACATTTCTCGTTCTTCCGGCCCGACGACGACGACGCGCATTCTTTTTCTATTATTATTATTATCGTTATTATTTTATTTTATTTTTATACTTTTTTTCTGTTCTCAACAGTTTACGCTCTCTTGATTCTTTTTGCTTTCTCATCCAATGACATATCGGAAAATGAAAATTTTTCGGACATGCGATCAACCAAAGATGAATTACTATTAATCGGACGACAAATGATGCTGAGGCTGTCAAAAAAATTTCATATCAACGCTTGACCTAATATAGAGAGTAACAAAATTCTTTACTATCTCAAGAAATCTATGAAATCAGCCAATTGTTTTTAAAAATCATGTCTTTGATGCTACGGTAATTTATAATCAAGTCTTTAATAGTCGATAATTCAAACTTTGGAAAAGTATCTACATAGGAATAATTAAAAAATTATAAAAACATGGTCTTGCTGCAAACTTCCAGTTAATTCGAGACGAATTTTCAAGTTTTCTTCGTAAACACCTTTTTTTTTATTTCAACCACATGGCGAAAATTATGTGAAGCACCACATTCGCAGAATTTTTTTGTACGTACCGGCAAAAAATTTCGAGAGTCATAATATGCAAGTGTTTACTTCGTCCAATCTATAGTTGAACTTTTTTTTTCGTTACCTCATTACCGAGTCTCTCATTCGACTCGAAAAGTGGCGGAACCCCCCCTCCCTTTTCCTCTTTTTCGCTGACCCACACATTCCTAAGAGTAAGCTTATGTTAACGAGGTAAGCCATTCGAAAAGTTTCTCAAGAATCAGACGATGGAGCTTAAAGTCGATATTAAAAATCAGGGTTAAAAAATTGTGAGAAATATTTCAACTTTCTCTGGGACTTTGTTTTTGGGGTAAAATCTAATCAAGAAATTAATCCTTAGCATTTGAATTTTTGTCTGTTCGTTACAAATATCGGATCAAGTTTTTGGAGTATTTTCAGTCATTTTTAGAAATTAAATTTTCTGTCATTCAGCTTTGTTTCAATAATTCGAAGCGTCAAGTTTTTTTCTCTCAAAGTTGCGAGTACGGGGAATAAAAAGTCTTTATGGCAACCATAAATAAAGGTTATTTTTTCAAATCCTCTTTAATGTCTAATTATTGCGGACGCATGAGAATGTGATATTCTCGAGGACAGAGTCCTCGAGCGAGTAATGAGTGAATGTAGGAGGATTGAGGCTGCTCTGGAGTCTGGCTAAAGTGGAGTGCAGACTGAGGGAAGCAGTGACAAAAGTTCCATCAGGCATTAAAGTACGAGAAGTTTTCCTGTACATTGAACACAAGCTTGCGTTACTTTTAATGCAAAATGTTTTTGAAAGGCTTGTACTTTCCAACTATTATTTTAGCTCTTAAAAATCGTCTCCAGCTACTTTAATCCGAAAAATCTATTTGCTCGCAAGAAATGATAAACTTTTTCTTTGGGTGATGGAAATTCCATTCATCGACAGATCGAGAATAATAAATCTTCCAGTTATCGTCGTAGAAAGGTTAAGTGAACATAAAAATGAATAAAATAAATAAAAAAAACACCCAATTACTTAGGAAGAATCAAAAAAATAACAAGTTAAGCTCATTTAATGTTTTGCTGATTATACGAACTTAATGACATGGAAATACGAATGTAAAAGCTCACGAGAGTGAGAGATACAGCCTAAATATGAAATCATGGCTTCCTCTCGTTTTCATGAATCATCAACGTTCACATATATTTATATATATACTCCATTGCGGACGGGAAGAGAGGTCACGACATTTTCTGATTTACCGAACCATAAATATCTGTAATCTCGGCGAGCGAGAAGTCCGGTTCGCTCCAACTCCTATATGTGCCACAGGGAGATCCGTGCCTATCTCTGTTTTTTACCACTCGTGTCCGGCGTCCACATCCCTACATTTGCTTTCCCTTTTTCTATTATTTTTTTCCAACCTCATTCGGTATTCCTCCATTTCTGTTTTGTAAGTACGACGTTGAAGAAAACAAAAGCCATTGCAACTATACGTCATATATTGTTGACTAATCCTCCAGATTACCTGGGGCTAAAAATCGCTGCGAGAATGTCCTGAACGATTAATTCATTCCTCCACATGGAAGAGAAATCGTTTTTGGAAGTGAAAACATTAAAAACATCGTTTTTCGACGCGAATCTACGAAATTAATGCAAACAAAAAGGTTCACAGCACTTTGGGAAAATGTTTGAAGGCCTTATGTCAATTTCTGATATTTTCTGACCAAATTAAACTTTGGCGCAGTTTCTTTTGAAAAATTTTATCTTCACTGAATCTTTAGGGTTGTTAAATATTTTCACGTGGTTTTCTTCACCTTATTTCGTGAAAGGTATTTTACATTCTTCACCATTGAACTGGTTTTCTGAACGTGCAGTATTTTTTTTAAACGTTTTTATAGTTTTCATCGTTATTTATCGGGTTGATGGTCTATTTTATGACATTTTTCAGGGTCAGGCTCAATTTGAGCTCCTGCACCACTGACCTCGGTCTTCAATTTTACACTTAACTTGATGACAATCAATAAAACTACACACCAACATTAGCTTTTAAGGTAATTTAATTTTTTAGTGATTTAAATTAGTGTTGATTGAAGTTTCATTTGATTTGATTCGATTTCATTTATTTTAATTCAAATTAATTTAATTTCATTTCATTGAATTCGTTAATTTGACTATTTGCAGACTTCGACAAATAGCAGGCCCAATAAAATGGTAATTAAACCTACTAGCAATTAGGGAATGGGAGCAAAGTTATTGTACGGTGAGATTAAATGGAATTTCACTTGTTTTATAGTTTTTCGTGAAAAAAGTCATCCATGGAATAAATTTTCAACTTCAATGTTCTAATCAAAAGAAGGGATCGATATCATGTTTTTGATTATCCAAAATTTGGAATATGCGAAATCGTGGCAACCAAATGAAAATTACAAATGCACAATTAGCACACAGGAGCTTTACCATTTGATCGCAGTCAACATAGTTACATTCACGAGAATTCCCAAGTTCCCAAATCCTCTTGCTCGAATAGGGAACTTTGGAAACTAAGTCAAATAACGAGTAAGCAATGTGAAAGTTTCTCGGTTGTTCAATACTGCATGTAAGTGGGGTTAAGGGCCATTAAAGCTTTTTTTTCGGCGCCTTATCGAGTTTCTTCAATATTGAATTACCGACGTGGTTCATAAACAGAAAGTCGTAATTTTCAACTGAAAAAAATAAAAACATTGTTCAATTGGTCGCTGGTGTGGTGAATATCTAGGTTTTCGCAATCGCTGTGTTTACCAATGCGGCTTTAAACCCATATTATCTTCATCATATTATTACGAATTTTGGCGAGCTTGCATCGATGTTCAAGCCCGAAACTCTCTTCGAGGCGTAAGTTGTTATTACTTGGCCATGTTATATATAATAACTATGAAACGTTTGCTCAAATGTTGGTAAAACTTTAGTCTCTGAAGCAAACTGCCTCTTCGTCTCTCTCTCTCTCCCTCTCTCTCTCTCTTTCTCTCTGTCTTTTTCTCTTTTAAGAGGAAGACGGAGTAGTGCAAAGTGAAGAAGGGAACGATGAAGAAGAAGAAGAAGAAGGTGCAGTAGGGTCACGAAGCAAAAGCGCGAGCGATAACGCGACGAGCCATTATCGTGTAATTACGAAACTTAAATTTCAAGTAAAATCGCCTCTAATTAACGTTAACGACGTCCGTTCCTCGTTACCTGTACGAGCCCAATATACCTATTTAAAAGTGTATAGTCGTTGGGGGTCGTGGTTGAGATCTCATCTTTTCACGACCTCAGCAACCTCCTCATTTTTTATTTTTTTTACCCCAACTAATGAATTTGTAGTAATTCATATTTGGAAGGCTTTTGATTACTCTAGTTGAGAGCACACAACTTATTCACTTGAATTGCGAAAGATTGCAAGGAATCGAAGAAAACTGCTTGGAAAAAGTTACGTATTTCTTTTATTTCACGAGATTTTCTACAAAAAAATTCATTTCGAAAACACTATGCGTTGCAAAGTTTGTAAAACCAACGAAAAAAAACAATTGTTTACTTCTTCACATTGATTTCTGCAGACCTTACGGGATTTCCCAACTCTCATCCGTGTCTAAACAACGCTACTTTCTTCAAATTACACCGTAATTCTTCACTGTTATGAAAAGGAAAAAATCCTCATTAACTGGCTTCTGCTAAAATGGTTGCAAAGCCGAGGGTTTGAGATGAATAACCTCAGGGTACAAGCAACGGGTTGTAGGATGGAAAATATATTTGCATAAGGATCCTCTTCCCCTGTAGTTGAATCTTTTGCTTTCGTAACATTTGCAGCGTTCTATGGCATGAAAATAAATTTATTATGAATCACTAATTGGAGAACTGAGAATCGAGTCAATAATTTAATTCGAGAAATTTCGATTATAAATTGTTAAGAAATAACATTAGGGTCAAATATTTTGTAATCTACTTTACGAAGAACATCAAAATCATCATTGAATTTGACATCAATGGCGCTCTGCATAAAATAGAAAGGTTATCGAAGTCTTACATTCTTCAAATCGTCTCCCTGGTTGCATTTTTTTTCTTCTTTTTCTCTGTTCCTCAGCTTCATCCTTTTCAACTTTTTAATCTTTTTTTCCGTCTCATTTTCATCTAAGTCCTCTTCGACGAGGATGTCGTTCTTGAATGTATAGAACATTTCTTTCTGTGTACTTTGAAGAGTGACCTCGCTGATTTATCTAGATCCTGAGGACGTTTCCATCCTCTGGCGCGTTATTCGACACCCGAACCTCTCTCGCACAGTCAATCACTCTCGATGGCGTCCATTGTACGTCGAGCTTTCGTAGATTCATTATCTCACTTGGTCTCATCCCTCCATCCAGAGTGTTCTACACTCTGCGACAGAATTCTGCAAAAATTCGACTCACTCTCGCTTTGCCATCATTCTCTTTACTCGATCCAGGCGTTTCCGATCATTTTCCAACATGAAAACATCATTCGATCCCATTATTACGAACAAAACAGCAGTTTTTTTTATCTTGTTTACTATTTCCATTTTTCGTCACGAAAACTTTTTTGATAAGACACTTAAGAAAATTGCATGCGAATCACCATAGAAGGTTGCTACGTAAATTCGTTTCTTCGTACAAGAGATGAAATGCGAAGTGGTAAAATTTGACAGAAAAAAGAGTCGTTCGTAGAAACCGAGATGGGAAAACAGACGCGTGTGTCGAGTGTTTCTTTCTTTTGCTGTTTCCAATATATTTTTCTATGTTTTTTCTTCCATTCCATCTGGAAATATATCCATATACACTCGTACAACCGTTCGATTTTACGACGCCATGACCAACCTACGTATTTTCTCTTGCGGCAAGCTTCAGTGTGTGCTGAATATTTCACGGATGCATATGTGCAGCTTACAAGGTTTTACGTCCGTCTTGCGATATGTCATAACGCGTCATGTATTCAGATACACGGGAGCAAAAGGGAGATATTTATGTGCAGGGTGTTTCATAAATCGCAGGAAATATTATGAAATTATAGTCAATAATGAATTGAAATTTCAAAAACCCAAGTTGAAGAAACCCTCGTCTTCGATTTAATCAAAATTTTCAACGAATCAAACTTCCTTGTGTGTTAAATCAAATTTTTCGTCATTTACCATTTTTTTTTTGATACGAGCTGTATGTACAGAAAGATATTGGAATACCTAATACGAAAACATGTTTGTCCGTATATATCTGTGTATCATTTATGTATACGTGTTTATACCGCAGGCGAATCCGAGGGTTTAGTGCCTCAGAACTTCTGTGGATTTCATCGGTGCTGCGACTGTCCTATAGCAGCATATGCAGAAATATAATTCAAACAGTTATTGCATCCAACCGAAGGATTTAGTACTGAACACTCTACTTCCACTGGCTCTTATTCCCTTATTACTCTTTTTCCTTAGAGCAGACATTTGGATCAATCGGCAATGAATCAGTATTCGCCACAATAGCGTTGAGTCTTTCTCTTATCGCGGCTAATATCTCTTCCACATCCGTCAATCGTAGGTTACCGTTTAATCCTGATGACACAACGAGGATTTTCGCTTAATACAAACCACGTCGATCCTCAAGTTTTTATTACGAACTTGATCCTTATATCCGTTTTGTTCTTGTGCATTCGCAGCAAAAATATCTCCTTGATTTAACTAAAATGTTAGTTAAATAAAGAACATTCGTTGCCTTTTGTCTTAGAGAAATGTTTTTCATCGATTTTCCTAGATTCGATTTTCATTTTCGATGAAACTGAAGCTTTGACGACCAGTTCATCGAGCATCAAGTTGGATCGAAAAATCCCCGTGCACAGTTTATGCACAACCAGAGAAATTTGTGAATTCGAACGAAATAAAAATAGAAAAAACGTCAATTTATTTATTTTTTCATTTAAGAATAATGGAATAACCAAATATTGGAAGTGTTCCTCTTTCAAAAGTCTGCATTAAGCGCACACTTCAGATGTTTTGTTCAGTCTGAAGAAACATACTGCTTTATTGCTCTCAGTTATTATAAGTCGATGACAATATCTACCTGTAGGAATCGGACGAACCGGAAGTAATATGAGATTCTATGTGTGTGGGAACGGCTCTTGTATGACGTGCGCGTCGACGAGTTTGCATAATCACTGTTCGTCGCGTTATGCAAATGCAGCGCTTGTATATATTCTCTTACACCGGGGACCAAGGTGAATTGTGAACATGTGAGCGGTTCAATAGACACTGGAATATCGTTTTAAGGGGTAAAGCATGGGATAGTGTAGTAAAATGTATACAGAACCGAGTGACATCAGAAGAGAAGCCAGAGAGAAGCCAATCTCGGCTTTATTTGGAAATCTGCATTCACTGTTAATACAAGCACATCGTATCTGCATGTGATCGAAGATTAATGATTCCTGACAGCATCAGAAAATGACGAGATATTGGCAGGTCCTACATTCCCTTGACGTCAATTTTTGTTCTTCTATTTTTCCTGGTGACAGTAGGAAAATAATGGAAACGAAATTCTCTGTATTCGAAGTCTATTTTCTTAAGTGTCAGAAAAAGCGTTTTCAACGCGACACATTGATTGTGGAAGTCCTGAATGACTGATAAAAATAATTAAAGATTTTTGCAATATGAAGAAATGTTGCTTTCTTGCCATCCAGGATCTTGCAAATCTCAGGAGATTTGAATGGATCTTTATTTGTGGGTGTAGACTACAGATAACATTGAAACATTTAGTTGAAACGTCATACGCACTGAATATTGGCCGGATGCGCAATGGGAAAGCTCTTTGGCTTTGCTTTTTATTTAGATCTTCGTTTCATCGTTTCTTTTATAACTGCAGAGAATCCTTTTGTAATGCTTTTCATCGGCGTCGACGAGAGAATAAGAACAAGGCGAGAGGGATAACGTTGTAACTTGGGGAAAATGCAACCGAATGATGGGCAACACTGCAGTATAGCGAAGAGATAATGGTTTTTGTTGGTTGGTTGGTTGGTTGAATTCTCATCTGATGCCCAACGGCGCTTCTGCCGGAAATGGACTCTACCGTCGCGTCTCGTTATCGTTCGCGATAGAATCCTCACTTGACTCTGTCTCTCTTTGTGTATGTGTCTCTTTCGTAGACACATAAATCTATATAGTTATGTAGACGTTTTCTATGCTTTACTTTGGACGTTGAGAGTGTATAGTGCAACGATAACGATGGATCGATCTCACGCGAGAAAATGCATTTCCTTCGGAGTCTGACAGCACGAAAGCCGTGACAATTGTTTGATAAATGACGATAGCCGCGATTTCTGAGCTCGGAATCCTCGTAAATCGGAATAATACCATTTTTTTAAAATAATCAATAAATTGTCTAAAACTGGCGAATTATTATAGTCTCCAAGATAAATAAATCCCTTTACATTTTGCAAACTTTTATTGCTTTATAAAATATGAATAATGTGTTGAAATCTTATCAAACGAGTATTGTAAAATTTACAATTGTCCATCGAAACTAATATCGATGCCGATTCAAACTGAATCAGATGTTCTGCGATTGTGAATTTTGCATGCTGTGTAGCCGATGAGTTTTGCAGAAACACTATTACGTGTTTGCGTCCATTTCATGAAGTTATTAAAGCGAGATGCAATATTTTTGTATAAAGATCAATACGGAGTTATAATTAAATCGACACGTACATGTTTCGATTATTTTGGAGCACACGTACATAAAGTTCATTGGAACTGCTGTTCCGAAAGCTGCTCATTCAATTTCTTGTGTTGTCCATAGATTCTCACTCGACAATTTCCATTGGCTATTGCTGTTAAAGTTTTTTCGCCGAACACGGATTATTATTTTATTTCAATTTGATTGAATTTTAAAATTCAAATAAACTGTTTACGACGTGTGAAAATTGCAATGGAATTACTGAATCGTTTTGCATCTCGCATGAGTGCCGCGTCAGAAGCAATTTCATGCAATTTGCCATAACTTCCCCATACAATTCAAATCTGCGATCGATAAAATTAATGAATGGCAGAGAGAGACCCGGTGGTCCCTCTTTTTGTCAGGAAACGCGAAGAACTTTAGCACGAGATTTCTTTTTGAGTTTACGATCTAGGCAGCATAAAATATTTGAAAAGGAGAAGTCCTTGTGTTTTATGGACGACATTTTTTGGATATGTTTTCGGTAAAAAAAATTAATTTGTCAATTAATTGGTCAAAATGATGAATTTACATTTATTTCAGTTCAAAATGTTGGAGCTCCTATTTTAAAAAAGAAGATCACATCCTTCGATTTAGAGAAGGAAGAAGAAATTTTGTGAATAAGAAAATTGTCGAAACGTTTCAAAAATATTTTCAAACAATCTCTATAAAAAAATCCCTCGGGAAATTTTTCCCCAGTATTATTGAAAAACTCATGTTTCAATATTCCATTTGCTGATGGCGTTTGAAATTTAAACACGAAATTTTGTCGAACATGGACACGAAAAATTGGAGGTTCATTTGAATGAAGGATTCGAGTAGTATATTTGTTTGTTCTTGCAATTTATACGATTTGATATGCGCACCGAAAATGGGATGAAACACATGGGACGTTGAAAGTATAACCGAGTATCTCGTAATGTCTATAAATCTATGCACATTCACGAGATGGTTCGATAGTGGACGAACGAGCGAATAGGCTTGAATGGTCAAATATCCGTTTTCTCGTTTATTCATTTTGCGTATTGACCCGGTTGACTTTTTCGTTGCGTAAAAGGTTCAAAGTTTTGTCAGTGTTTGGTGTCCCTCAAAATTTTGCATGTCGATAATTTCGTCAGAAACCTTTGAAAAAATGTTTGCCCCAAGAAAGACTAATTTCTTAATCATTCGTCACGATAACTTTTTTAGTTTTCACTTGTAGCTCGTTGATCGAGTACTCGAATAAAAAAAAAAACTTTGACTGAATAAACATCATCTCCATCATTCGAAAACAAGCTTCGAAAACATTGAATTTCTTCAAAATTTTCAACATTCCGGAAATCCGGGTAAACCTGATCCTCGCATTGTAGTCGACTTCCGATATGATTGCCACGATCCACATTCCAAATAAATTACAGAATAAACAGCTTGTGCACTGGGCATGATTATGATGATACAAATATTTGCCCCATAAATGGATCGATCAATATTTATACATCCGTTCATGAATTCTCGATTTCACACGAAACCGTTAGTATTAGATAACCAGTTGTCAAATTTAGTACATCATACGTGGAATAGTAGAGGTTGAGTAATTTGCGAACATATCACGATATTCCAATCGCTGTAGTACAATAAAGAGCCGCATTGACAGTTTCACGTCAGTGTGGATTTCCTATCATCCATGTTTTAATTTACAAACACTGAAACCATTAGTAATTTATGTTTGACAAAGAATCACGCTGTTTAACTCGAACCTCTCGAACCACTTTGTTTAGTTCCGAAAAAAATACGAAAAGTAAATAAAATCACAATCAACATCGACGTTATGTTCCGATTTCCACGTTTTTCACAAAGACATCGATAATTCTTATTCCACAAGCATTCATTTTGTGTTTGATCACCTTTTGGATGAAAAATTTTAAACCATTTTTCATTTAGATTATTGATTACTTTGAAACGTTTGTGAAAAGCGGCTTTCAATTGAGTATTATTCTATTGAATTTCAAGTGGGATGTTGTAATGGGATAATAATATTATTATTATCATTATGAATGGAGAACAAAAGGTTTTTCAGTGAACATGGCTCGTTTGTAATGGACCTCAGCTCGCTTTATTAACGTGAGAAGGGTCACTGTATTTAATCCTAATTAAAAAGCAAGTCCCATTCTAATTGAGACTTCGTTCTCTGTGGCGTGACATTGCCAACTTAATGAAAATGGGTGGGCGTTAATGCATTTTATTCTTCCCTTGTTTTTCGTGCCCTTATATGTCCCACGCTCATCATTGCATACACGTACGACCACCAAGTGCTGGATTCCGCCTCATTCTATGGTTTTCACTTTGCTTTACGTTTTTTTTACATGCGACGAGTCGGGAGATGGCATCTCTTGCACAAACGTCATGACTTCATGACGGGAAATGAACATTTATAGCACAAACGTATCGCGAGGCTTAATATATCCGTCATCTAACGCATGTTTGCGCGTTCATGTGTCGAGCTTGCGCTCTTGTATTTTTTCCACGTGATAAGATGGTTTCGACGAAAAAAAAACAAAAAAAACATGCTTCTGTCACTTTTCCGGGATGCTGGGCGAACGAACGCGAAACTTTCTCTGCTTGGAACAGTGGTTTTAAACAGGAGTTAGTCGTGAAATGAGTTTCCTGGAATGCATCAGAACTTTATTCACCAATGAGTTCGATTAATCGATTCGTATGATCGATGTTCAAATTAACGAGGCAAAAAAAGAATTTCACAAAGTTCGAGCTTCGTGGACAATGTTTCGTGGTGAAACATCATAATGGCGCGGAATACAAACGTATTATGTGTGTTTGAATATTTTTCAATATCATCAGTCGTCGAAGGTTCGATTTATCCCCATTTTTTTAGTCCTGATTTAGAAAAAAAGCTCTTTTTCGGGCTCGGAAGCAACATTAATGTTTCGGGAGAATGAATTCTTTATGAATTATTCATCATCCAATAGAATGGAAACCATGAATCTTCAACATTTGCGTACTTCTATCGTTAACTCCAATTTCAATTGTTTTCGACAATTGTGTCTGCACAATAATGCTCCCGGTACCGGATTTGGGATTGTTCAAGTATCCAGAAATTGGAGCTCCATACTGAGTAATCTGATGCTGTTTCCGGCTTTGTTACAGCTGCGTACTCCAAGATGTGTCAAACGCAGCTGTTCCTTCGTTGTCACTCACGACCACGAGCTAAGCTTTTACACCATTGCAGCTGATATCTACATGCTGCATTCCCATCATGAATTACTGATTTCAAAGAGTCTGATCTTCATCTCGAAATTCGGATTTGTCAATGTGACCATAATAGATTATTGTTTTACGTTTGTTTTCGCTGCAATTTATGTACAAAAGAGATCAACTTTACTTAAAAATTTAACAAGTTTTTCCCTCAATTATCTCTGCTTTCATAAATCAATGTTTTTTTCGCATATCTCGAAAATGATCGTTTTATATACCATTTATTTTTTATTTAACGAATCCTCAGATATTACAATGCTGAAAGAATATGCATAGCGAATGTTTCATGTGACCATGTTCACGAAGTTGTAGGCGGTGTCACGTGTAACGGGAATGAGAGCTCAGAGGAGCTTTGGTGTTGGTTGTCTCCGACGATCTATGTTTTCCTAAATCTTCTTCTGTTGTTCTACAGGCTCTAGTTGTCTGGTACCAGTGGTACGCAACACCCGTTACAACCCAATATAGACGAACAATACATATATTGGCGGGAATAAATGTAGGTTTGTTCGTTATAGACATACTGTTCTACACAGTTTTGTCATCGTCGAAGACTTAAAATCCCCGAGAACTTCGATGTTTCGGAATCCACCATGTGTACGCTGTCTGCTATCTCCGCCATTAAGCTTTATGGTTGTACGAAAGCTCGATCGATTCGACAGGTCACATAAACACCAGGCTCCACCTACCGAATCGTTACACTTCGATCCAGTCTTTTTCCAATCACAACCATTTGACCGAAACATTCATTCCTGTTACTTCGCGGATTTGTAAAAGATTTTTTTTTCTTCCATTTTGCATTATAAAAAATGTAATGCGTAAAATTGTTGCGCAAAAACACTGTTGACTTTTTGTAGTTTCTGGGAACCCAATCGAATGTAAATTTAGCGAGTTTTTGATGTTCTATCGCACGAGAGATTCAATACCCCGGAAATTCAACGTTGTCTTCGCACGTATTCACCTTTTCTTGGTGTTTTCTTGGACTTGTTAACGCTTCACGATATCCGAAAGTAGGACGCTTCTAAACACCACTGTGTCTACACGTGAAAGGTTTCTATTGTCTTGCATCAGGACACACCATCTTCTTCTTCTTAAATAACGTTCCATACATTTCTGATTTGACCCACAAGAAACTTGCTTTGATTAGCTTTTGCTAATGTATGGAATTTCCAAAAATAGATCGAAGCCCAATGGAACTAGCTTCGATTTACCATACGTCAATGGCCGTTCAGACGTCGATTTATAGGTTACGATTTTCGGAGTAGGTTTTGTCGGATTGATCGCTTACGTAAAACCGACGAGCCACAACGAAAATGCATAGTAACAAATTGTGATGCTTCTGTGTTTCTAGCTTCCATGTCTACCGTACTTCCGTGTGCTCCGCTGTCACTCCTACTTGTATACTATATCTAACACGGTTTTATTTCATTGTTCCACCGGCGGAACGAGACACGAACCCAGCAATTATCGTCCATCGACTCTCATACATACTACGCTGCAATACAACCGAAAGCGCAGCTTTTCCGGCTGACATTTTCGACACACAAGTGTACATTATATACCGAGAATTCTGGTACATAGAAAGATAGAGAGGAGTGAGAGAATGGTCTCGTCAGTTTACGAGAGACTAATTAAAGCGTATTCCCCGAACGGCATATTGTTGCAATGCGACCAACTCAACTGAGGAACATCAAAGCCGTAACACAATGGGCGTAGAACCATAAGCATCCTACCGTTGTTCCTAATATTTTCAACGTCAAAGTCTATTATTCAAGGTTACGCGCCTTTAGCTTCGCCGGAACTCCGTAAGAGACAACCAGCTTTTTTTCAAAGAAAGTAGAACGAATCAAACGTTCTACGAATTCATAATCCGTTGAACTAATGACGCTGGTGTCGAAAAAATGGAGAAAATGGAGAATTTCGACTAAAAAGTGGGTGTAGCTCAGTTCGTAAAATAATTTGTTAACTTGTTCAAAATTTTTTAAAGATTTAGTGGATCATGGAAACCATTGGAAAAGATTGTCCAGAAATCCCGAAGTTGTTAGAATTAGGGTTCGTCAGTCACGACACTTTTTATTTCACTATTTCGCTCGAAAGTGTTGGGTATATTTCGTAACAAGGAGGTGAATGGCATGGTAACTATTCGCGTTTAATTCAAAGTTTTTGAAACGGAGTAAAAGAACGTGTGGCAGGATGCGGTAGAGTCAAGAACTTCCGGTTGTTCATTGAATGAAAATCTGTAGAAAGGAAATTCGTGATGAACGGGGTCAAAGATTGGGATAGTTGGTGCATGGTTGCGATATTTCTAGATCAGGAGCATGTTGCAGTGAAGTATGCTGGAGTGCTGTCTTTTCGTTTTAATTTTTTTTTATCCATGGTACGATCGAGACTAGAGAGCCCGAGGCAAAAGAAGAAGAAGAAGAAGAAGAGGTAGAGGAATAGAAGGTCAGTAGCCGCTGGGGCTAAGTGTTCCTCCGGCGTACGCGACCACCGACTGGGAACTCGCGTAAATAAAAGCGAAGCTCTTGCGACAGGGATGGGTGCCGTAGTGGCCGCCGGCTGCCGGAAGGTTAGAAGGTTTTGGTAGGAGCAGCCACCGAAAATCGAACACATACAGTAGGAAAAGCGAGACCCGGACGGGCTTTGGCTACTACCTACAACAAACTACCCTCTGTCCACCTCACTGCCAGCGAATGAGATAAAGCGAGATGCCGCATCGTTTTCTACCAGTCACGCTTCGTGTACGTATTGAGTGACTTAACGGGATTAAAGCCGGAAAAGCGAAACCCGCTCGATTCCCTTTTCTGTCTCGTTGTCTCCTGCTGCCTTCCTTCCCCTCTTTACTCTTCAAATTCCGTTCAGTCTCTCGTACCGTTCAACCACTTTAGTGACCGCACACTCATCCTATGAAGCGCTTCGCTATCACAAGATTTTTCGCCCTAGGGTATTCGATGCATGTACTGTAACGACTTTTCTCATACATGAAGCACATGAAGAATATGTGGGATCGTTCGGTTAAGAAGTTAAATGCCATTTCATTGGGTGCTCTGCACAATGGACGGTATATTTTACATCGTAATAAAGTTACGCGGTTAGCTTTGGTTCTTAAATTCATGTTTTTTCATCATTTAATTCCGGTGTTCCAATGACACTTGATACGATAAAATGTACGATCAATTTTTCAAACATTAGATAATATTTGAAAAAATTAATTTCATTCTGTTATGACATTTTATGACTATAAAATCGTAGTCAATTAAAAATGATTGAAAACGTCGGTTATTTTTGTGCGGAATTGCTAGAAACAAGGCTTTTAAATATTATTTTATAGAAGGATATAACTCGTCGCACAGAGTGGCGAGTATATCGGAGCCATCTTCGAATACTGTTTGAAATATTGTTTGGAAAATATACTCCTTCCTGGATCTACGTTTCCATGTCGATTCCGCTATTTTCACAAGGATTGGCACGCAACGTTGCCCGAGGACCAGGTCTCGTATTTTCTCTGAAAATATAAAACTATCCCCAGTTGGGTCAGCCTTGTCTCTAAACAATGACGCACCTCATCCACAGTCCCGTATATTGCTTATCTACGAACCTACTTCTTTCATTCTATTTGATATACACGGGGCTTTTGACATCGAGTAAAAACGGTTCTAGGCTATAGTTCCACAGTTTTACTTGGTGACTTAAAAAAAATCATTTTCAAGGACTGAGAAATAAATATACGATGCTTAAAATCATGATACGAAATAATATTATACTTTTTTTTTTCATTTCTTTAATAATATTATAACAATAGCAGAATTAACGTTCATTCAATATATTCTTAATGACGGGACTAAAAATTTAATAGTCACGTTAATCCCATTTTATTAAAATCAACGCGCACAAAGGATGCTGCAAGGTTTTCAACGAGAATTAATCCCATTTTGACTTTTTTTCAAGCCTGATGAGCATAAAAAATTGACATCAGCGCTTCGAGGACTTTTTTCGGGTTTTTGAACATCGCTGGTACTTCCTACTGCGAGAAATTGTAAATTCGATGTATGTTAATTTCATTGAGTGATTAATCACTTTGAAAAATTCTATCAGGTGCCAATTGCCCATTGATTTCGATAAAGAATTGAAAAAAATAAGAATAAATGCTTCACTGCGTTAAATATTCGCTTTACGCAAAAATGAATATTCATCACGACTTCTGCATCCAGATCCGCCATATTTAATATTGCGTGTAATAGAGAGCTCGGCATAGTGCTCTGGTGACATAAAAATACAAAATGAATGGAACCCATAACCACATTGTAAAGTTTCAAAAACGAAAAACAAAAATCTGATGGTAAATGCGAATGGGATATTTCACTGGCCACAAGCACCACCACTGTTCCCGACACGTTTACGAGCCCGCTGTCGCCGACGTTCTGCCAGCTATCTCGTTCATTTTTTTTTCTGAATATTTATCGAAATTCACCAAATTTTTAGTTGGGTGTGTCCGTTACACTGATTTTTTCTCATTTTAATATCAACCCCTCTTGAATCGGGTCAGAGTGCTGTGTCATAATTTTGTGACCTGCTAGTCTTCGCGTCATGGTGAAAATGAGTCTGTTCGTAAGAACCACTGTCCAATGGCGTTGAAAAAAAAATCTGAATTCGTTGGCACGTTGACGAAGTGTCTATTTATCGTTTTCCTCGGAATAAAATTCAAAAAAATCGATATTTCGTAAAACAAATTCAGAATAAGTAATCCGAACAGAGTTGGAGAGTCTGAACTGACGAACTGAGCAACGAGTGACGTGGCAATCAAATTTCTTTGATCTGCAGGTTTGGTTTGTTCATTTTGGGGCGACGACTGGGTCAGTTATTCCATCGATTCTTTCTTTGTACACACGTTCTCGTATGTATCAAAGCCTTTGAATAACACTCGCACCACAAAGTTTGTGAGGTCATTTGGCGATGGAATAGGAAACGGGGGAGAAGAGGGTTTATATATCGCTTGTCCCCGTTCGGTAAATCTATCTTGTCCCCTGCGAGCTTCTCGACAACGAACGGAGGATGTATTCCAATCACTTTTGAAACGTGACGTACAGTGGCACTGGAAACCATCAGATTGAAGCGGGAGTCGTCAAAGGGTATGGTTCTCCATTTCTGGTGCCCTTTCTCGTATTTCCATTTCTCTCGTCCGTTGCTCTCACATTCGTGTAATAGGTATATGACGCTGTTATACAGAGTACATGTAAAGTTCACAAAAATAGATAACAAAAATGACGTAGTCTCGTTGGTACAGCAGGTCCTACGCGTAATATGGGACACGCGTGTTAAGGTCCATTTTTCAAGTATTCGTCTAGTGGTTGAAAGAGACGTGAAGTGATGCTTGATTTTTGACCTAGTCCAAAAATCTTGTTTATTCGCATAGAAGAGTGAGTAAAATGTTTTTCCGAATCGGAAAATGTGTGATAAAGAGAAAAGGGAGGTAGTTTGTTTGTTTTTTTTTTTTTTTTTTTTCAACAAAAAGTATTCAGTCCATTGTTACTTTCCAACTGAGAGCCCTATTCGCTTCAACCTAATTGTAATTACGGCGTCCGAATTGTTCGAGTACGGTTTGACCCAGAATAAAAGGACTTCATTGATTGGGCTGCGTCCTACGATGTTCCAAATAAATATTATTCATTCCAGGGGATGCATAAATGACCTGCTGCCATCTCATTTAATTTCTTACAATTAAACTAAGTCTGGAATTCGTCCTACAGCGCAAGCATTTCTAGTTTTTCCTAAGATCAAATAATTGTTTACACTTGTGAGCAAATGTAAATGTATTTACATCGTTTTTCGACTATTGTAAGTGAAGGTTGATTGTTCCATCGTATAAATTGTTAGCTGCGCTGCCATCGTTGTTAGTATTGATGCGAGATAATCCTCGGTTGTCGGGCGTAATTCATTTCTGTAATTGATATTCTGTGCTTCGCTTGGTCAATTGAACGGTGTAGAGCTCGTCCATGAGGAAAAAGCGTCGCGAACGACCTGAGGATGTGAGAGGGTGGAAAGAAGTATTCCAAAGTTTTCTTCCTTGTTACTCGACCCAAAGAGGAAAGAAGAAAAAAGCGGGAGGTTCGTTAGAGTACAAGATAAGAGAGCAGTTCTAGAATGCGTCAATGAACTACAGGCCAACCAATTGAGCGAAAATCTATCCTCTTTTAAGGTAAAAACAAAACACAGGGCTCAACCGAGTAGCGACTTTTTCATTGTTCTTTCCCTCTTTTTTATCGGTCTTCTATTTTTTTTCTCTAAATCATTAAATAGGATTAGACATAATTCCAGAGGTAACGGACTTTTGTTTGACTTTGGTTCGACGGAAATGGCAACGAGGACTGATTCGTCGTCGTTGCCATAGCCTCCGAGAACGAAGCAATCGAAATGCCATGCTATGAAGTTTCCTTCGCCAAACGTCAAGTCCAACGATATCCTCGATTCAGCGCACGAAGAGAATCCCTCGTCCGTGCAGGACAACGAGTCTCTCTATATATACATTTAGATACATACACGCAAACATACATTTATGGGTGAAGGTATATTTATACAGTACATCTCGGTAATTGAATGTGGCTTCGAGTTTATTATCCATGTACGTGCATGAAGCTGTTGAAAATACATACGTCCGCACTGCGTACGTCCTCTGCAGATCCGGTGATAAATGTTTGATTGACACTGCGTCCGCAAATGACCGGAAAAGTCAACACTGCACGTAAAAACACCATCAACGCGTTGTGAAAATTGAAAATTGTGTCAGCACCCCTCAATTAATGGATCTTCGTATTTCCATACATTGTTTAATCGCCTTTTCATAACTTTTCATAGACAGACAGTTGCGTATAGTAAAAACTGCCGCAACTTCCAATAGGTCAATTGTAAACGTGCTAAACGAAAACATTGAATAATCACAAGTATCGAATTTTAAAAGAAATATTCGTACCCTTGAACTGTAAGAACATGGAACAATTTAATGAGTTATTTATTTTGGAAGGAATCCATTTTATTTTTTTAGGAAAAACGTTCAAAGTATCAATAGTGAACTAATTTTTATTCATTCCTTTATTTTAGGTATTTTTAAGAATAATCCCAGATCTTTTCAAATTATAAGAAAGAACGCAGCATTTTTGCCTTCATTTTTTCGCAGTGAGGTGAAAATAAGATTTTCGTGCCATTATGTTGGAAAAAAAAAATTTTCATAGTTTTGCTGCCCCTTTACGTGTCATGACACAAAAATAGCACAACTTTTTGTTTGACCCTATGCGTGTCACTCACAGTCAAGGGGTTAATCCGATGCTCGTATTGGTATTTTGCTCAGAACAATGTTATAAGCTAATACGAGGTTTATTGCAGTCGGTTCCAATTCTCTCTCTTTATAGTACCGTATATCAATGTTATTACAAGCAGGAAAGCGAAATGCAATACATTTGAGTGTTCACTGTAAGGCTTATACTTGGTTTCCAATCATCATTTCCTCTTGCATCTCTGTTAGAGTTTGGAAATCACGGTTTATGCATTCGAACGTTGAGTCGAAGTGCATTATTATCAACTATACCAGAGATACGTGAGTCTGGATGGTATTTCAATGATTTCCACGTTGATATATTATACCATGAATAAATCTAATGTCTGCTGGATGTGCTTGTATCCGGTGTCTTTATTGACATTGTTATTATAATAATTTGATGCCGATTGTTGCGGTTAACCCAAATTTGTAGCAGAAGCAGAACACTTTTTTTTTTTTCAATATGAGAAAACTAATTGAAATGAAGAAGACGAATGATATTACAATGGTTTGGGTTTGTGTTCTTACAGAGTCTGAAAGTCCGACGAGATCTATGAACATTTTGACAACGAGGATGAGTTGAGGACTTGGCTATGAAGCTGATAACCATACCGGCCTTACTGGCCGCGGTAGTCGTTAATTTTCTCCAGCCAATCGTCAATGCCAACATACCAGGTAAGAAATATCACGAATGCTATTTAATAAGGTTAAGCTCCGCCATATTTGAAAGAAAATGTTGTTATTTTTTCTTTTCATTTTAATTGGTCGAAGGCGTCGTCTCAATAAATGACCTTAATTACTTCCGGTAGATTCTCGTCGCTTAATGCAAACCTGTATTAACGTTTATCAAAGAGGGGTAAATCTGTCAAAGTTTGAACTTAAATTTTTCCATTTCCTCTTAATTAAACTCTGATCGGATCAGGGATCTCGATTTCCTGAAACGAACTTTGGAGGCAATAACGAGCTACAAAGATTTTCTTTATTAAACTTCACTTTTGATTATTCTGTAAAAAATCAGGGTATTCAAAACTTTCGAAAACTTCGTTCAATTGACAAATTATTATGGTCTCGGAATATCACGATCTATTCTGATCAAGATCGCATTAATTATCAGTGGGAGATACACGTTTTGAAAGTGCAAATTCTTTTTAGTATCTTTGTGAATTTGTTCATCTGATGCCGATGAGAGGAAGAAAAAGAAATAAACTGCATAAAAGTTTCGGTGTTATCCTGTAAATAGTTTCCTCGATATTAAAGAAAATTTTGTAGAAAAATGTTACACCGAGACTACTCCCTTAATGAGTGTTATCGTTGCGCAATAAAAGGTAGCCATCTTTGATTCAATGATTATTGAGGCTTTCTACGACCCAGTTGTTGGTGTATGCAGTCATGGAGGACGATATTATGGCAGGGCTTACGCCCAGGTCGTTCTTATATCCACCAGTTTATCATCTTTGAAAAGATGATGCGTAAATGTAGAAGCAGATCAATTTTTCCATAACTGTAACGTGAAGTATGAAAACTATGAAATACTGGGTTTATACGAAAAAAAAAAACTGATGAAAAAGGGATAATGTGTATGGATGTGTAAGTAATGTGAGATATGGTGAAGAGTTGAACGAAGATATTAACTCGACGGTACTTCCCAGTTTATTGCATGATGCAAGAAAAAAAAACAGGGAATGCGTTCTTTTCTCCAAGCGTATGATCCCTTCTCTTTCAATTTCTACGTAGTCGTTCCTTTACTACGGAAGGGTCGATCATACTTTCCCATTTTGCAACCTATACCAGAAGTGAAGTGAGAAATGTCTTAGTGTTTGTTTGTTTTTTTCTGTTCGATGTAGCTGTTCTCCTAAATTAACTAAAATCTCACTTCGTTCTATATTTTTTCTATCTGGAAGGCTATTATCTCGATATATCGTCAGGAAAGATCGTTGTTCAATGTTCTATAGTGGATCCCAAAGTGGATACACTAATGGAGTTCCCACTGTGCAACACTTTTTTTTTTAATACTCTCATTGGCTAGATCTACCACCAATCTTTTTTCCTTGAGCTTTAGCGCGATCTCGACTCCTCTCGTGTATATCCTCGAGCTCGTCTTCGTTTAATCTTTCGCCGTCTGAATTTAACGTTGCCAAGAGAGTTGGCCTCGTGCTCTTTTCTTCTATCTTTGCCCAACTTCATTTCCCATCTCCGTCACCCAAGCGGTAGACTTTTTCTTCTGTTTTCCTGCACACATCCATCCGTGCACTGTCACCTCCATGGGCTCCTTCAGTCTCCACTTCACCGAGTTTTGAGGGTGTAGAAAGAGCAGAAGGGGTTTCTACTGCTGCGAAATTGGTCCTCTATCCTCGAGACGTGCTCACTCGTACACGTGAACACACCATCTGTATTATCTCAGATAAAAAATTCCACCAACGGGGAGACTGATAAATTTCACCTTGGATTATACTGTCGTCGACCATGCCGGCAAAAATACGATTAGTCGAAGAAAATCATTTCGAGGATATATTCTTCCCAGTTATTTTCCATTTTCTTCGGGATTCTCCAGTCGCTTGCAAGATTACGCTTCGATTAATTTTCAACACTGCGAAAAATGTCCTTTCCTCCCTTTTGCACTTCAGTGAGCTTCCGGTCCGAACATTGGGTGGTACTAGCGTCTGACCTGTTTTGTCCCCGGGGATTGGAGGTCATATCAGTGATTCATGTGAACGATTAATACCACTTCATACCCACATTATCGAAGAGCTAATAGAAAAAAAATAGGTTTCCTGACTTAGTTATCACATGACCGTGGTATCCTCTGCAATCATAGTTCCTCATTTCCCAAATTCATTCAGTTTTTGCTCCAACCCCATATATTCTTGATTTAGAGATGACTTCGCTTTCCAGTTATCTATGTTTTCAATGGTTGTTCAACCATTCGTTTGACGATAATTCTATCCAAAATCATCAGCTGTTTTTTTTTCTTCTATACTGTGGTTTATTTCAGTAAATACAACAAAGCTGAAAAGCTACAAGAAGAAATTATTCTGAAATTCAAATGGAATTTTTGAGGTTTAATGTCCTGCGGGAATATTTAGTAATAATTACGTCATGTAACAATGAGTGCACCGTATTTCTAATGTGTATGTAGTTTCAATGCATAATAGAAACCGTTGAATAGCAAAAAATGGATGTTGCAGAAGGCATTTTAGTGTGTACCGTCCACAAGGATTGTTTTCGTTGAAGTCATGTGTGCGTGTGTTTGTGAACACGTGTATTGTGATTCTATGTTTACAATGGCATCTCAGAGTCTTGAAGGGCCGCATGTAGGTAACGATATATATGGATCCAAATGCAAGTACAGTCCTTGCCACAGGCATAAATGTGTTTCTACATCGTTGCTTCCTAAACTGCTGTATGTACTTTGATGAAGTGGCAACTGTTAGCACCGAGGCGGTACCGAGTACCAAGCTTTTTACATAGAAAGAGAAACCTGTACCTTTGGCACATATACTCACAACCTTCCAGCCATCACCATCGGTTATTATGACTGCAGAGCCAGGCTTGGAACATGGTTTCAGCGCATGCTTGCATCCTCATATACACAAAGTTTTCCTACGAATGTATTTACGTGTGCGCGCGCAAGGTTGAAAATATGTATGTGCGAATGCTCGTGTACTGATGAGCAAGTTCTAATATCAACGATAAAACTCATATACTTACGTAGTCCGAGGTTCCTCATCATCTACATATGCACCACGAGGGGTGAGTCATTTTGTCTCGTATTAACCAGACATACCCTCTTGGAATTTGAACGTGCAGCTTCGCGATGCCTGTGACCCTCTTAATTATTTCACTCACGTTTACAGCTGCGAGCTATTCAAAAGAACGCGTGATAACTTCATTGAGGGGAAAATACGACCATCTTTCCTGTTTTCTTTTTTTTGGTACCACCTCAGCTTTTTGTTATTAAGGAAGAATGAGCATCAATGAAAAAAACAAAATCATACTTGCAAGGTTTTTTGAACCGAAAGAGATTGATTGGATTTTGACAGAATGACGTTAAAAGTCAGTATAAAAACTTGGACATTGAGTGGTTTTTGGACAACTCATTAATTCATATTTAAATTCATCCGAATCTCTATAAAAGACATATCGTTTCTCGCTTTTCACTAGAAACTATTTCGTGATGCATTTTATCTGTTGCGGTTGAAAAAAAAAGAACTGAATTCGATCTATTCGAATACGACGCACTCCTAGTAGAACGTGTACGAATGACAAAACGCTGAGAAGACAGTTTGCAGCTCACAGCACCGAGTTCGCGAGTGTTATATTGGCCAGCGATCGAAATAGCTTCCCTCTCGCGATTTCCCACTTCTTCACGCCCGTAACTCATACACCGTTCGAACGAAAATACCTTCGCCTCGACACCCACCCGCTAAATTCGTCCTTATTTGTGGAACAAACGAACCCCAAGGATATGAATCATAATCGCGCTCGACCGAAAATCCCGCCAATGACACGAGTTCTCATTTTCCAACCTCTACGTTTCTCTTTTGCACTCCAAAGATTCTATACGCCGCGAATTCCTGCTATTGAAAGAAAAAAACGAGGTTTTATGATCGAGCGAGTCGCTGATCCTGTATAGCTCGCAGATCCAAAAAAAAACCCTTCAGGTGCCACTGTTCAAAAAACGGTTATCCAAAAACTGAATAAGTTTTTCTTCGCATTACATTTTTTCGCACGGTGTGGTGTTTATCGAGATGACCTAAATGTATGGGCATTGATGACCTCAGCATTCTGGTGCTCGTTGGATATTGGAAATTACAAATAATCTGTTGACCGATATTTATAATCAGCGTCAGTGCGTTGTCCAATTGAAACAATTAATAACTCATTCGGATGGTTTGATCGAAAAGGAGGTTTGGTTATTTGAATCGGAAATGAATCCTGAATGGTTTATGGTATTGAGTTTCTATGGTGGTGCACCCTGTAGACATTCTGAGTTGTTTCGCAAAGGTGTACACTTATATTCCCGGTGTCGACGAGCTTGGTTGGTGAAGAGAAGCTCGAGGAGAGTGTATATAGGCACTGGCGGGTGTGCCCGGGTCTGATAAGAGCGGGTGGCAAACCGTCGAGTGAACAGTCCAGAGACTCTTAGAGTTTCACGGGTTATGCTTGTGAGAAAGTTTGCTTTTCCGTGTGTAGCAATGTCTTTCATGGAGCTATTTCACCCAAACTCTCTTCCTACTTTCTCTTCACCGTTGGCTTATATACTCACTTGCCGATACACACTCAAGCACACCTTTGCAGATGTGGACCCGAAAGTCACACCCATACACCAAAGCTTGTTCACAATAACCGCATCGCCGCATGCCTTACAGGAGTTTCATCCTAGCGAAAGGGTTATCGCTTCTCGCGAATACTCCCGCGTCCTATATAATAGTGAAATAATTCCAAATGACGATATTATTGAAACTGTCAAAAGCAGAAATAAACTATGAAGATCGAATGTGAAGCTGAGACGACGTTAATGTGCGATAGTTCCGATTAAGTCGTACAACTAAATACATTCGAATTTCGTGTTATGAAAATAATCATCGACGAGATCGGTATAGGACATCATGTTAATGTGATAGAATTGAATGAACGTTTTGATACGAAATTACTTTCCAAACGGTTGGAGGTCTTTCAAACATTCAATGTTTGGTATATTCGTCATTATCAGGCTTTTCTCATGAAACGGATGTCAGATAATGTGACTGCAACCAAACCTAGCTCTTGATTGCCTGATTTTCACTCAGCCTAACTCTGAAAAGTTTTTTAACGAAATAATGATTCCTTTACAGGTGGTAAACCATTCTCCGGACTCGAGGATCTGCCAAAGTCGTTATGGCATGAACTCAGCTCACCCTTTACCGAAGTGAGTGTTTGCTTATTTTTGCACCGCCCTAATCTTTTGTTTTACTTTCAATATACAAATAATATTTAACTTGCTCTGTCTTAAGGACCCTGAAATATCGTTTTCTCTTGATGAGATACTTTATGGTGTTTTTGTTTTATTTCACCTTCATATCAGACGTATCAGGAAGAGAATGTTTCAACGGAGAATGGTGCGACCCCTGAGCCCCTGCCCTACTTCGAAGATTCCGACAGCAACGTTACTGTTCAACTAGGTGCTGATGTACATTTACACTGTCGAGTGGAGAATCTGCAAGAGCGTACGGTGAGTTCACTCTATTTTCATCTACAATAAATATATCCAACATGCAAATATGAATAGAAAATTTGAAAAATGTACTCTCCGAGGTTCGTTTGAAATAAATATTTGGGGAGCTCCATAGACAGGTGAACAAATCGGCAACATTTCGTTCAAAATCTTTTTCGCGTAACGCTGTAGAACTTTTGTTGATAAGTTAGAAGTTTCGTGATGTTTATTTGAAGCTTTTAACGAAAATCTATCAAACTATCCCAGAAGCTACGATGTTTTGGACAGCACACAAAGGAATATCTCATTCGTAATGAATGTGGTATTTTGACCAGTTGATAAATTGAATTTTTGTCGTATGGACTTACTCTTGAAAGGTCCAAACCACGGAGCACCAATTCTAAACTGCTTTCGAGAAAGTCCGGGCAGTATTTCTAAATTAATGTTGCCCGGAAAGTGTAACTTTCGCAGTAATTTTCTGAGGTACTTTGATTGTCGTACGGTAGGGCAAAACTTTGCTGTTGCCTGCGGCTGATACAGAATCACCGATGCGTGTTTCTGATAGAAATCACCCCTTACGGCTTTAGCTGTCTTTTAAGCCCTGCTAACTTGTGGACGTTCGTACAGAAAAGCTCCGGGCATCCTTTCAGTTTGATTGCTTGGACTTCCGTGACTTTCTTTTCCTCTTCGAACGTATTGTTCGGTTAATGGTGTTAAGCCGGGCACGCACTTTAAGCCACAGTGCTAAGGACAAAAGCTCGGGTCGAAATTTGCCCTGGAGCAGGTTAACGCATACTTTTTGAGATCTTCTCGGATTTTCATTCTTTCATTTGAGGGAAGAAACTAAAATTCTTTAGGCTTTTAGCCATCACATGTACCAAACGTATTTAGATCCCATGAAAATTTCGCTCATTTAAAAATTACGTAACTTCAAGTTTGTGTCTATAATCATTAATCTTGAGATTATATCGAAAGATGAACTTATATTAATGCGTTAATTGAAGATATTTTGCAATCTACAACTTCAATTCAAATTGATCTGACAATAATGAGTTTAATTTGATTACACAGTACACTTGAAGCGATTTAATTGAATTTAACTTACATCGAATGTATTTTGGTCCGATCCAAATGTTTACGTACAGAATCTAAATTAGTCTTCTGGTACGATCTCATTGTACGTTGGCGCGGCTATTTTCGTTTCTCTGTTCTATCCACCTTTCAATTAACTTCAATCTTCTTTCTTCGTCTCCAATGCAAACGTCATGCTTCATTTAGCAGAATCCAGTTTCATCTTCTAGTATCAACCTTCCTGGTTACCTTTTTTTTTTCCACTTTTCTCATCCCTTCGCTGTTTCCTTTTGCTATCTCCCTCCTTTCTTTTTCCCTTGATGCGAAACTCTGTGAAGAGAAATACTATAGGAATACTGAGTACCCGGAATATTTCTCGTCTTAATTCCACATCTGTGTCCCGTCTCGTCTCGTTTTACTTTATCTCCTTTCTGCGGTGCAGAACTCCATCTCTATATTTCTTGGGATGAAACCCCATGGCCGCGTGTCATATCCCCCTTAATGCGAAACGTGATGCTCCCAGTTTTTGCATTCTCTTTCACCTCTTCTTTTTCCATTTGGCTTTTTTTTCCTTCTCTTATTGCCTTTTTTTGCATTCGACAAAGTTCGAGCCTTAATTAAGCGCACCATCGGCCCTGTGCTCTCCTTGTGCATCCAGAATTGTTCCTCTGCGGATTCTCTATGTTAATAATGGATTCAACGAGCCTAAGAGCTGGTTGCCTAGGCAAGCTTCTTTCAGAGCAGAATAATTATTCGTCAAATATTGTTAACAGTCTATGTTGTTAAGAAACCTGGAGTAACCGTAAAAAAAAAGTACGAAAAACTCTTAATTGAGGTTTAATATGCCATTATTTTGTAAAAACATAATTTTTTCTGATTCCGCTTTCGTTGCTCACAAAGGAGTAAGCATACGTTTGGTGTTTTTTTTTTTTCGGATGCATAACATTTCCAGATCTCTGGTCGCCAATGAAAAGTTTTTCCGTCCATAGTTTTACTTGATTCGAAAAATTTCAGGGCAGCTCCCAGGGTTGATTCATTCGATTGAGCCAGTTAGTGAATCAGTTATGCACAGGAAAGAAGGAAGGTTATGAAGGAGATGACATTTTTTTACAATTTTCCTCATATGCATATGCCACGCATAATTACCGTTGGAATATTCATTCTCATTCGAATTTATTAATATCGAAATGTTCTCAATCGGGTGTGCTGTCAGCCGAGACTGCCAGATGTTTCATGGACTTTGTGTTTGTGTCTTCGAACATACATGCATTCACGAAGCTTTAAACTTACGGACGAATTTTTCTGTATTTGCTGGAGCTTCACCGCTCAGTCATTCCACCGCAGTGTTGTAATATGCAAAGAACGAAGTATGAGATATCCATATTCAAAAAAATGTTTCAATCCTATCCTAAATTCTGAAACTTATGCAACTGAGTTTTGCCGGTTTTTTCGTTTCTTTTTGCGACTGATAGAAAAAATTTTACCAGCTGCGAGGTTCTACGTTGCCGAATGCATAATTATGGTGAAATGGGATGTTTACCGATAGCGTTTTTCATTTTGACATTCTGACAAGGATCCGAGGGCAGTATTATGACAAGATTCTGATGTTAGTTCGTCTCGTGAATCGAACTTTAGAACTTTCGAACGATTAGACATGAAAATAGTAATAAAAAATAAAACGAATACTCGATTCCAACAAAAACCAAGAACTGGAGTTAAAATTTTCAATCAAAATTATAAACGATAATGAGTAAGAATACGTTTGACATTCTTGGAAGGTCGACCCAGAAAGAAACTTTCAGTTGAAATGACATGATTCTAGTTTCAAACATTCGCAGCCTGTTTTTTTATTGATTTTTTTATTACAATTTTTTCTTTGTACCGAAGATGAAGAAAAAAATGGCGTCTAACTATAAGACAGAAATACGAAGAAAGTTAGAAACGGTCAAAATTATATTCATCGCAGTAGTGACAGTTACGAATGAGAAAGGACGAAGTGACTTGGCGGATTTCCAGTTCGATTTGTAACGTCGTAAGAGCGTTAGTCGGAGATATATTCAACACAAGTATGCGCAAAGTGCAGGAAGAGAAGTAGAGAGTGTAAGATGCAACGATGGTTGGGGTCGACAGAGTTGCTAAATATATAAACGTACGTGTACAGGGTGTTCGACCGAAGATGGTTAACATCGTAAATTAAGGTTTAGGACCACTTGTCACGTGTCGTTGATCCATGAAAACTTAACAACAATCAATAGTTCAGGGCAAGAGGGACTTTAACTTCATTTTTCGACCCTCATTCGGTCTCAAACTTAAGATTACGAGTTTGACCATCTCCGGTTGGACACCCTGTACAGTGTCTACGATATTCAGAGAAATGTAGGAATCTGGTGTGTGGATAAAGAGTTACATCAGAGGCAAGAGTTCTGGTGAAGTGTGATGGAGAAAGCTCAGTTCTGTTATACCATATGCATTGGGTGCCAACGTTCTTAAAAACCGCTTGTGTGAGTACTTCCAGTCTTTACGACCAGTTTTCATATGTTCGACAGCTAAATGTCCCTGTGATTCAAGACAGACTGTCACTTCAGTGTTACCCTGATCAATCTCTGTTTTTTAGCGATTCCTACTCAAGAATCAAACTACTATAACTTACGAAGACTTCCGAACAATCTGAACTACCACTTTCTAAGATTTAAAGATTATTCCTGATTCCCGACGAGATGTTAAGACCAATGTTTTGAAAAGATTTGGAAGGTGTTTTAGGCTCAACATTTAGGATGACATACGTCTGAAAACGTTTGCATTAATGTCGTCGAAACGCACGAAAATCAGAACCCGAGACTGTAATTGGGAACGACTGCGAATGGACTAGCTCACATACATAGCTACCGAAATATTTTATGTTTTAGTTTCCATCTCACTTCCCTTTGTTTTCTCTTTCCTCGAATATTCTTGTCTGCTTGTATCCCTAGACGGTGTTTTGATATTTCTCCAAGCCTATCTGTTCTGTCCGATCAGTTTTGGCGATACGCAGGGGTTGTTTATGAAAATGGTCAAGGTCTCGAGGGACTTCGATGTAATTTTCATGAATCAAAGGACAGAGAAGAAAGGGTACGATGAGCCGAATGGAAAACATGTTATGAGAGAATTACTTATTCCTTCCGTGAACACAATGAGAACTCCGTTTGTTTCGCGGGCATAGAGTTTTTTTGAGACAGCTCCTGGACGATGAAATCTTTTCACCAGAAACAATGGTCTAAAAAATCCCTTATATTGTTCTACTTATGAAGAACACCGAGCAACGGTGAAAAAACGACGAAATAATAATGACAATTTTAAAGTAACGAGTAATTAATCAGGGTTCTTCGCAAAGATTGTGGCAAAGCCGAGGTGCATTCTTCCATGCCTCACATGATCAAGAACAAAATAAATCGATGGCTGCAAATTAGAAGAAGGAAAAATCAGCGACTCAGTAAAGTGACTTGTTGAAGAGCTGCCAACGGGTTCATGATTTCCCGAGAGACCAAGGGCTCTCTTCTCATTCTCAGCATCTGGTACCTATGAAATATATTGCTATTCTTATACATGCTTGTTTATGAGTCAGGTTTTCGGAACCAGTAATAAATTACCCAGTTCCAATACATGTGGATCTTGTCCATTGGTTCGCAAAAACGCAGCTCATGATTCCTCTCATAAAATTTTGAGGACAAAGCCTTGTTCTAAATACAGCAACAAAATTGCTCCCTTGGGTAACGAGTTATCAAAAAATAGAATAAAATACGAACGAAAGCAAGGAAAAAATCTTTATTTATTCGTTAAGAACGAATGAAAGTAGTGGACAACTTTTTGCGTTCAGAGGAAGAAGTCAGCTTTGTCTTGAGGATATCCAAGGTCCTGCGAGTATTCCCTCTTCTCCGACGGGAAAATCAGGCTATACAAGTTTTAGGAAGGCGACTTCGTTATGACAAATGCATCGTCAAAATGTGATCTTACTTTTTTTCTAAAGTGCAACATTTCCTACGTGTGCATTTCACATGCTCCTCTTCAAAGTCAGGAGTCACTGCCTGCAATCTACATAAGACAGATTTTATTTGAGACTAGGGATGGTTCTCAAAGGAATCAAAAGTTACCATGGAAATTGTTTTTGCCATTGAGGCCAGTGATTTGTGGGTATCTCGCCACCGTGATTACGAGAAAGATTGCTGGAATTTTCGAAATTGAAATTCTTCGACACGGCTTGACCAATCTCAAAAAGACTCTGTTAGCCTTTTTTTGCCATCGTCCTGCGTGGGCTGACAGAGCTGTTTTACGATCGGTCAAACCATCTCGATAAATTTTTATTTCGATAATTCGAAGTGAGGATAAGTGAGGATAAGTGACTTTATCAATTGGTTAACTCTAGTTTACAAAATTGCTCATTATTCACGACTTACGGAATCCAACCGTTGCTTTCAAAGAACCTAATGAAATTTCGCGACGGTACAGAAAACAAATGATGACAAAATCTCTTTTTAGGCAAAAACAATGTTCGAAGCTTTTTGCAGCATTGAATATTGCTATTCTTTTTTATTCGAGTCAGTCCATTATCGAAAAACTGTTGCAAAGTTCGATTTCATCTCGCTCTAAATGGGAGAATAAATAACGTAAATACATTGAACGAGGATGACATAAGCGAATGCCTAGTACGGTTCTGGTAAATATTTACAAAATAAATATAAATTCTCCTGGTTTTTCTGCTCGGCACGTTTCCACCTGATGCAAGTGGATGCTGCATGCACACGATGGGAAAAACTACCTCTTTTCAGCAGCCGCCGTGCTTCGTTCAATAGGTCCTTGACTCGTAAGTTTCCTCGATCGCCATCCATAATATATTGCCGATTCGAAAAAGATGCAAAACCCATCACGAATGTTTGGCCATCGCAATCATTTGGTAGGCAATACAGGAACCTGTTTTTGTAATAATCATTTCGCGCGTATTATTCCAAGTGTCACATCATTTTGTGCAAAATCTAAGCACAATATACTATTCACAAGAAATAATGACATAATTCATTGTGTTTATTGGAATTCCTAAAAATGATAAACGGAAGTTGTCTTTAGAGAGTATAGAGAGATTGAGAAGCAGCGACAATCTTATAAATAAATGGTGCACTACAAATGATACGGAGATCCAACGCTATTGAATAGTCAGTTTATTGTCCTGGACCAACTTTGAGACGCAAAGTATCAAGAAATACATCGAACCCTACGTATTCCAATCTTTATTTCTCCTTTTCTATCCCCGGAGCTTATTTTTCTTTCTTCACTTTTATTTCTTTCTATCGCACCAAATAAAGTGGTCCCAAGGAAGCTATAGGAGCGAAATTCTATTTTAACTTGCATCGTCCTTTCGATGGCTCAGTGTTTTCCAAAACAAAACAGAAAAGCTGAACGCTTAATTTATTTATATCAGAGCCGTAATTTATAATTGGATCATAAGAGAAGCATAAGAGAAGGGAAGGGATTCCATCTAAATACATGGGAGAGCAAAAATGATTTGTCGTGCGTCTCGTACTTCAAACTTGCCAGGGAAATGGATCGTTTTTTCTTTATCCCCAAAGTATGATGACGGGATGTTAGATTGTTTCGTTAGGCGGTTCGGGAAGTGATGTATCTACGTATACACGTTTACGGGCCGTTGTGCAAAGAGAATCGATCATCGGTGGGTCAGTAATATTGCAAGAAATATTGCATAGCTAGTGAAAAATGAGACAAGCTGTCTGCCGTGTAGTGCCATGGACTGAATTGGTTTGTATGTGTATGTATGGAAACATAAAATTGCCGATGGAAAATAATAGTCAGAGACAAACTAATGACATATATTAAGGAATGCAGAAAATCAATAAGTAGTATTCCAGTATTTACTAACATCTATCGTCGAGGTTTAAAATAAAATTTAAATACCTGCCAGAGGTAATGAAATTCTGAAACATACTGAGTCCATCGTTTGATTTGAGGTTGAAACACCGGTATATTTGTAGGCAGTTTTCGATCATGAGTGAAATCCTGCACGTTGCAAGGTACAAATAAGTGTGTACGTGCAAGAACTTTCGTCATTTGCATGTTGAACACCATTATGAAGTGCGATTAATGTTTGAAGTGTGTATATTCATCGAGGATGGTGAATTCTGGTTATGCATTTGTCGTTGAATGTAGCTTAGAGTAAGTTAGCAGATTAAATACAAATTCAATATCATGAATCAATCCTGTACAACGTCATTTTATTGATTAGGTAAACTCTATATTCGAAGGATTGAAAAAGATCGCTCTTTTCTGCAATCTTCCACATAGACCTCCTTTCCATTCTCGATTTGATTTGACCTTCTATTCGACTATCCTATCCACTCGAGGGATTTAACACAGAATCGCAATATTCTGGTACTCGTCCGGGGCTTCTCCACAGCGCCTGGCAATCCGAGGTTCGTTCCAATTCTCGCACGAAAATTATCCGCAGTATATTAAGGCGATAGCCAAATTACGTCCCGTTTGGGTTCCGGTGGGTCCCGTTGGAGGGGAGGTATCCAGCAACGTATTTATGATAACCATTATCCAAGTGGAATTGGCTATCCCCAACGGCCATTCTCGTTGCGTTTTCACATATTTTTACTGGATCGTTTTGTATCTCTGCCATCGTATATGCACTGTGCATGCTTCATTTTATGTATAGTTCGCGTGGAGATGGCAAAATTGACGCAAAATCGAATAAGGCGTATGGAAAAATCGACGTGGAGAACCTCCCCGGTCCCCATTCCAGACTACTGACGTGTTCTTCACATTTTTTCTATACAGTATCAAACAACGATTATACATGTCAAAATTTGAAATATTTACCTACGAAACACAACTTGAAACATTTTCGGAACTCTTCTGTTGATGTTACGAGATTATGTACGGTTTCCATAAAATTAGCGAAAACAGCACAACTGGGTTTGCTGTTAACCAATGCAAAGAGTAGGGGGACAAATGGAAGCCTGTTATTACTAGCCATTACGAATGCTACTAAAGGCACTACTGAGATACTGTTATGGGTGAACGCTGATAGATTAAGCATTAAATAACTTGAGATTGCCTTTTGTGATAAAAGGACCTTTCTGATTTCGATTTGTGCTACCAGGTTTTCATTGGATAAGATTATAATTGCACAGGGATTCAATTTCATTCTCTCAGTTTTGGACTATAAACGGTTCTATTAATAGTTTACGTTTCTCGTTATGCTCCCAACGGTATGATCCACTGAATGAAATAGATTATGCCAGGAATTCAGATTGCGCGCGTCTTCGCCTTGACCAATATCTAGTAACTTATGTCGTTAGTCTATCGACCTTTAACAGTACAGTGAAGCAAGTGCGACATTGTATACTCTTTTAAGCACTGTCGCTCACGTTTTTGTCCCTCCTAACATCGGATGAGACTATTCAGTCTTGAAGACCGAGTTGAAGATTTATTCTCGGTTTGCAAGAGGAATAAATCACCAGGTGATTCCCACTCTAAGCAAAATCCGCCGGTCAGTGCACGAACCTGTACAGTAAGTCAACTTTCTGTGTCAGTATATCTTTCTCTTATTCTTTTTGTGCCACTGGTCATGACTATTTGTAGTTTCTCATTTGTAGTGCGGAGCCAAGAGCCGCTATTGGGATAATTGGATGAAAAACGAGGTTTTTGTTTCACCAAATCACAATCAATACTTATCAATGATTCACACTTCACTCACTCCGCTATGGCTCTTACAACTTGAATCACATGGAACGAACAGTTTTCTTTCATTACTTTCAATCGTGATCTCCGTTATCGTTCCACCCTTGCATATCTCAATGTAGACTGGACTCCAAATTTCTGTTTTGTATAATTTTAATCTTCTTTATGAAAAAAGTACGTGCTAGAAGTTCTTCCGATAGGTACATTGCCTAGAATTTTATCTCAATTTTTTTGATTACACACTTTTGCTCGTCGAGGATTTGATTTTTTTCTCTATAATTTCTTTCGTATCAACGTGTTTTCAAACGTTTTTATTTTCTTGGCAATAAGCTGTGTGCTCTATTATCGTCTTCAAGTACCCACGCCAGCATTACATTTATTGTTTCACTAGAATGCTTGGTTTGAGGACGACTTTACGTTTGCTTAACTGTCGATTCATGGACGGCGAGGACTTTTGTTTTCCTTTCTGTGGTTTTTTAAGGTTTTTCGACGAATGTGACACTCTTTTCGACATTGGACATTTCTCAAGTGCCAATTTGTAGTCATTTCTTTCTTTTACCAACTTCTCATTTTCTGTCTTCATGGCTTCCAATTGTGTTTTACATGCTTGTAATTTTTTCTCCAACATCGCCGCCTCTGCTGAAGTGGATTGTGAATACTTTTGTATAGCCTGACAATCCTCTTTTTCCTTTCGCAATCTATCCACAGTGTTCCACAGTTGCGTGATCAAACCTTTGAAAGCTGCTTCTTGTTCCATATACAATACATTTTTCTCATGCGTGGAATGGATATCTTGAATTTTTTTTTCAATTTGACGTTTCAGTTCTTTGTATTGTTCAATAGTATCCGTCTGATAAGACTCAGTCTCCATGGCTGACTTCTCGCACCGTAGCGGAGCCAAATCTTGGGTGGTGATATGTTGTGACGGCTGTAAGTGAGACTGAGGTGGTTCCTCATTTACTTGCGAAGAGTTGCTGTGCTCGGAAAGATGCGTAGTCAATTCGTGAATGCGTGATTCGCACCTCTGCAATAATCCACGTAAAAACTCTGCTTCTTGGGTTGTCTTTTCACAGACGGTTTCCGTGTTCATTGGGTCCAACATCTCAATATCATCGTTTCTCGGATCTTCCGTCTTCTGGGGAGATTTCATGGACAAAGTGTCCCTCAAGCACTTTAGTATTGACTCTCCTAGAGTTGCGAGTGGTTCATTTTCGAGTTCTCGAACACCTATTGGCAAATCTTCCATTTGGATTCTGTCAGATGGGCGAGAAGCTGTGTTTACTGCAGCTATGCGCAGTTTCCATAAGCTATTATAACACATGTTCCAAATTGCTGAAATGATGACAGAAAACTTGACCTCTGCGTTAATTTTTTCCCACACCATGTCGCCGCCACTAAATATGTAATTGAACACTTCATGAATGTTTTTATCTAGTTCATCTGTTTGCGTGACAGTGATGTAGAGCGACTCACGATCGATGAGTTTCGCCTTAGTCAAACATTCCCTTATTTTCGAAATCCTCGGCAACAGTTCTTTCTCATGTATACCCGACGCTAATAGCGTTATTGCCAATGTTTCGAAAAGAAAACGATCTATCGTTGAGATTATCATTTTCCATAAGTATCATACATGGTATACCCGTCACCAGAAAAAAAAATAGTTTAATAATCGCCTGCCATTGAGCAATGAGTAACATGCCCCGCATGAGAGCTCGGGAATATCGATCAATGATTACTCGCCTACCGTTTTTTCCTTTTGAACACTTCAGTATTATTTTTAATTCAACTCGAATAAGTACACAACCGTTGGTCCAGAGTAATATTTCGAAGAATGGAGCGAAAACGGAAGTAGCGGGCGCGAATAATACTTCGATATCTCTCACTCATTATATGACCGCGGACTGTCGAGTTGTATGACCGCCGTCCGGTAGAACATAGATTTTTAGTGTTTCATCAATCGTATACTCCGCAAGACCCAAAGGCTAAGTGTTTAAGCGGCGAACACCAAACACTGTGAATTCAGTCAAGTTCTTTGAGTCGGTGAGTGTATTCATTTCGGGACAATGTTCGCCAACCGTATTTTTTATGAAATCGAAATTGACAACAGCTGAGTAGTCACATTCTACGTCAGTGTTATACTACAAATCGCACAGGGTTTCACGAGTAACGATTGTTTCCACTATTCAGACGTCAGTTATCGTCATGCTGCACTGTAATGCATACTCAATGAATGTACAGTAATGCCATAGATGCCAAAGTGCATAGATGCGCATGAAATATTTTTTAGTTGTCGTGCAGCAGTATTCACAGAATTGAGTTTGGTGATCGCGGAGTCCGTTTTAACTGCACTGACGTTTAGTTTGTCTGCCAGACCGACTAAGCCAGGGTATTATTGATGTGTTCGAGTGTCAACCACGTAAGGCACGAGAAAAAAATGGTTTATTCCATCGTGCGAGAGTTATATAAATAAACATACTTGATGCATCATGAGTCGCACCCAAAAAGACTTCCAGCATTGCGGTGAATCCGTTCGAGTCTAGGTGTAGAATGCAGCGCAGAAAAATAACGGAAAAATTTGCAAAGATAACTTCCACGACAGCGCGGCGTATCTGCCCCCGTTAACAGTAGTCTTTATCGAAGTTACAGTGCGACGATCAAGAAAATGATAAAACACTAACTACACACCTCAAGGAAAAAATCGTCATGTTTATGGAGTTAAGAGCACGGTGCCCAAACTGTAGTATTGGTTCCAATCACGAATTGGAAGTCCATTGATCATTGTATTTGTAACTCTTCAGTGTTTCACGAAACGTTTTGTGTTTCGGAAAGTTAACTTACCTGTTTTTTTTTCCTCGTCTTGAGAAATCAGGGAAAGACGCGATCATGTACGACTTCAGTCATCTTATCTCGAAGAACTACTTCAGGTGTGACGATAATGGCGATGTATTCTATATTCTCGATGATATTTTGGAAGGGAAACACGGTTGCAAGGCACTCGCCAGATTATATCCAAAGGTTTCGCAGCGCTTTATAGATGATCACGTCAAGGTTCTTAGATCGTACAAACAGGATAATTATTTCTACCGTGTGATAGGACATCACTTTTTCAATAGAATCAGAGAGTCGTATTGTTACATGGTCAGAGGGGTCACTGATAAGCGTAAGACAATTAAAAAGATCTCTCTAGATCCACCTGGGCGCGGTGGCGTTAATATACTTACCAAATTCGAGTTGTATGAAGAAAAACGCCCCGACTTGAGCAACTTGACACTAAGTGTCATGAATTACCCGCCAGATAGACTGCGGAGTGTAATGAATCGGTGGAATACCTTACGCTACGAGTGTGGTTTCTCAACCTTATTCGACCAGAATACACATAAGAATATATTGTGGTGTCGCATTGAACAGAATCACACCTCTCTGGTCATTAATCGCCAAAGTGTGCCACGTCACGCACCACTGTCAGATCTAGGAACGCTTATTACTTACGACAAATTTTTGGCCATGACGTCTAGAGACCGTTACGCAACGTCCACGAGCGATCAGAGGTGTTTACTCGACAAAGAAAAGCTTCGAACATATATGGCCGCAGAACCTTCTTTCGGTAGGAGCACTTATAACGACTCTGCCAAATACGCTGTTTTTGATGCTGTGCACGATCTCGAAACATTTTCTGATCAAGTGCCCATGGCGAAAACTGCTGACGTTCGGTTAATACATCGCGAGTGTCCGTATACGATGGCACCACACTCGCTTTACAACACAACCCAATTTCGAATGAATGCGAGTGAATATCTCGTTTACAATCCTCAAATAAAGTTCTCTTTTGACGTTCGTAGTTTGGTCGAAACGACAACATTATGCCGAGCTTTGAGCGTTTTTCAAGACAGATTCTCAGGCACGAAGATCATGGACAACGGTGACATAGTAGCGTTTGCATACGATCCAGAAACAAATGATTTTGCTGTGGAGTTTGTCAACGGTAAAATATATTTTACCAGAATGAATTACGACTATAACGCTAGCAGTGGTTCTATCGCGCGCCCAGTTATCAAAACCTACCCTTTACCAACGGCCGACGAAATAAACAGCACCCGCTTGAAACAAGCCTTTTCGCAACAGCTAAAAAACTGCAACATTTCGCGTTACTCTGTTAAAGTTTCCTCGCGCTCGATTTCTGTCATCCTTAGGAACAGATCCAAGTTTATAATTGAGATAGCCCGAGACCGTTTGTTTGTTGTGTACGAGATTGACATGGAGGATCAGGATGCATTGTGCCTGAGAGAGTCGCTTGTGAAAGCTCACGATGTGTCTATTAAAGCCACGGTATCTGCAAAGAATGTGTTAGAGAAAAAAGGACGGAGACAACGTTCAACAAGAAACATTAAAGATCGAGACATTAAAGTTACGCTATACGCTATGATGCACGGAATTCACGATACCAACTTATTGAATCTCGCCCGACATGCTTACATACCAACTATGCTCTGCGATCGAGACATGCCTTTCTTCACCGCACTGCACAAGTCGCTGAATAACATGAAAGAGTTTCAAAGACGCATTCGTTTAGAATACAAAGCTGTGTGTGCTTATTCCACACAGCCTTGCCTGGTCAGCATAGATGTCACGGGCAGGAGAATATTATCTTGTGCAGCGACTACAAAGCTTCAAGATGTCGAAACTCTAACCATAACGGGCACCAAGATAGATCGGGCGCACGTTGCCGCAGACGTTCATGTGAAATACAAATTTACCAAGAAGTCATTGCACAAGCGAAAAACTACCTACAATTTGGGCGAACAAGCAGAAAGTATCAAAAGATACCTCAGCATGGACAACACACTGATTTACAAATTGAGCGGTACGGTTGAAGAATTCATAGATTACGATCTAACGAAGCTCCTGTACACTAATCGCGATCGTAGAGTAGCATTTGTTGTGATACGCTGGGATTCTGAGAGTACTCAGTACGATATCGTATCGAGTGGACGTCTCAATCCTATATGGAACAGGAGCCTTTCGGGCTTTAGCACGCAAAGTACATACGAAGACATTCTACGTGAGTACGATAGTTACCAGGTTTTGTTCTTGGAGAACAGTGCGGAGTTGTCGGTGATCCAAAGAACTATCAACATGATGCGCGAGAAACAATTGATGAACGCGTGTGATGATGGAACTGCTGATCGCTGCATCGCTAAGCACCCCGAGTTAGAGCATCAGGATAGAGACACTGGCCGAAAAGAGCGTGTCCGCTTTCTCGAATCTGAAGAAGTAACTTTCCCAATGAATATAGAGGTAGCCAAGCTTTTGTCAGTAGCAAACACTCGTGTTAATGAATGCCAAGTTGTGTTCCGCCCGCCGGGCACGGAGGTCCGAAAGTCATCGTTTCTACGCCGATATGGTATCGCGTCGTGTCAAGCTATAGACATTTGCGAACGACTCGACAGTAACATCGAGCGTGGTATATACACTTTGTATTATTACGTATGTTCATTGAACAGCCGTTTTTGGGGTCTCGGATTATTATTTTACGAGACAGGCCATCTTTCTTATGTACCAGAAGTAGATCTTAATGTGAGCGAAACATCCAACACTATAGTGATACATGGTTCAGTAATGTGTGATGGCACTTCCAAGAGTTTTACCTATGTTTTTACCTGTAATATTGATGCATGGATGGATTCGGTGCAACTTGACCGAAATTGTGAGTTTGCACTCATCTACAATGATAATCCGATCATCATCAACTTAGCAAAATATTGCACGTCTATAGCGCGATTGTTCAATGATCCGCGAACACCGTTCTACAACTTAGCGACATTGTTCGCTGACTTCTATATGGATCAATGTTTCTCCTCACAATCGGAAGAATGTAAGACACTGGTTCATTGGGCGACTATATCACGAGCTCTGTGTCTTGATATGCACACAGAATATGAATTCGATGCCGATTGTTGGACCACTGCCCGTAAAATCAGATGTAATAACTTGACTGTATTGTTAACGGTGCGATTCTTGTTGGTACACTGCTCGCGAGGCAAGATTTGTAATAGGACCTATACCGAGGAGTCAAACACATATGCCAGACGAGCAATGTTCTCTCTTACAACACGTTATCTCGATGCTGCCATGAAATATAACATATACAAGGAGTTAGCGGAGCATCTCAACGATGGGGCATTGCTCGATACTTTGACATCAGTCTCGTTCAACGCCGTCGATTTTTCAGAACATGTGTACAGATACATATTTAACGGGCCTAAACCGTGTTTGCGATCAGCCAAGTTGCGAAAATTTGAAGAGTTCGATCATACAATTTTCAAGTTAATGTTAAAGCGAGCAACATTGAAAGTGTTTATCGAGTTAGCAGCGGCAAGAACGTACAGTACCTTCGTCGAATGGTTTAAGCGAGGGGTATGCTCCACAACGAGCATCAACAATCAGCCAATAGTCGGAGGCTGGACCTACCAACTTACGAACATCATGCGTTACATTGAAAGAATGATTAAACCACACTATAGTTGCACCGAAGTCGTGATCAAACGCAGCTGCGAAACACTAGAACTGCCTTTGGTTATTGAGAGACAGGAGAATGTGGATAAAATCTATCGAAACGGCTTTGCGTGGACGTATGAACGCGAAACTCGGAATAAAATTAAACCCAACAAGACTTCTGCTCGTTCTCGCAGGTTTCCAAATATTATGATGAACATTGAGCACGCTTAGTTTCTTTTACTGTTTCATTTCAATAAAGTTTTCATTATTTTCCTCCGAATTTTTATTCCATTCTTTTTTTTTTTACATCAATGTAGAAAAACAACGAAAACCATGTTGGTGGAAGAAGTGATTTCGGAACAAGTTGGAAACCTCAATGTCGTTCCAACCAAAGCAGTGTATCGAATGCCATCAATGAGTTAGAATATCTACTACAATATTGAACAGTGGGCAGTCCACCGCACCAGATATATCGGACCTTGAATCGGAGACAAAAATAATTCATTCGCAAATACGCACAACGTGTTGCATTAACGTGTAACTTTCATCCTTTTTCCGCCAGTGGTGTTTGCAATTATGTAAGAAAACCAAAAAATACAAACTCAGGGAGCCAAGCCAGGCCCAGTACAGTTGCATACGATGAGTTATTTCCCATTAGGGTCCAGCGTGCTTAGCACCGGTCTATCAGTGTTTACTTGTTACCAGGTGTTCAAGCTAGATGGAAGTGGAGCAACCTCCCTTGATGCATATCAGAAACAGTTGGCGTCAGCTAAATTCGCGGGTTTGGCCTCAGCAGTATCTAGTACTGCGAATGGTGTATTAAATTTTTACTCTGCGAAACCGTCAGAGCAAAATGATGGTGAGGTCAAATTGTTAGACCCACATATGGATTAAAAATGAAGAAAATATCGATCGACGTTGACAACCGCGGACTTGTCATGAAAAACTTCGACAAATTATCCAACACGTTCGCAAAACTGACATCCCATGTGGACGGATCGTAAAAAGACGATCTTAACGATCTCGGCTTCTATAACACACCTATTGCAGTACTACGAAATACGAATTTCGAATGAAAATACTTCAAATACCGCACTTTGAAGATCGGGGGATCGATCAGTACAAAACGTATAAACTGTATTATATTCTGAGGACGACTAACGCTCCACGTAGCAAAAACTCCAAGCACATTAAAGGCCAGACTGAAAATAGGGAATAGACTAAATGGGAATGAAAAGTACACACTTTCCACATATTATGCAGACACCGCTACGATGAAAAATTTCAAAAGTCGTAGTAGAAACATCTCCTAAAGTTAACATTTGTCATTCGAGTGTGACCTGGGATCATTTACGCAGGAATCGTGAGCCGTTGAGAACGCTTCGCAATTAACGTTCGATTCGAAAATGGTCTGTCTCGTAACTTACCATTTTTTATTCGTCCTTTCAGTTTATCAGGTAGCCACCAGATATAAGAACGTCAGAACATCGGGCCCCAGCAGTTTCGTACAGCTGCTTGAAGTTTATTGTGCTTTGAGTCATTCGTCGAAACGGCAGTTGATAAACCAAGATTTAACCATGGCATCTGCAAGTAAAACATTGATCGACGAGCTGAAAAGATTAGACTTCGAAACTGACGTTCTGGACCCTACATTATCTCAGTTGCCAATAACAAATGCGGTGCCTGCATCCTCTTCATACCAAGATGCAACTCTGCGAGATTCCTCAGACGAATGTCTCATACGACTGTACAAGTGCTTCAAAAGAGATAAGTTATTCTTGTTCCATCCGACGGGAAGTGGTAAGACTAGAAAGGCTGCGACATTCTTTTGCCATGCTTTATTGTCAGGACGCATTGACAGAATTTTGTGTCTAATTACGAGAGAAAACTTGGAGAAGTCTGTCCGTCAAGAATTCAGTTATATTCTTAAACCCGTGGCCCTGGAACATAAGGTTACAATCATGAAAAATTACAATGTAGCCAAGTTGTTAGCAGCAAAAAATGGCAGCGTGTCGCAGTGGGAAAATGCCGGAATATTTTTCGATGAAATGCATAACCTGATACCTCGGACGCTAGTAAATCGGCCAACGGCATCCGCTAGCTGTAACCACAAGCATCCAAAAATCGTTGCTACAAAACGTAAGAGAAGTCTTGTCAAACATCCGAAGAAACGCATTAGTGCAGCACACTCGAATGGTAGAGGGTTGTGCAAGTCCGACAGATTGACAATTTTCCAAAACTTCATACGAAACAAACTGTGCGTATTAGCTTCGGCAACACCACTCTTCACGGATGCCGTCAAAGAATTGAGGGCGATTGCAATATTCACTGGTCATATACAAGTTGATGACGAAGATGAACTTATCCAGTACTTTGCCGAACGGACTTCGTTTCCATCGCCCGACCTGTACAAGCGATATCCGTGTTCAATGACTTTTGCAACTCGCGCGAGCATCGATTATAAAGAGAAGTTTGTGGACGTGGTACTTAATGACATAGACGTGAATCTTGAGTTTCCTTTCTATCGCGTATTGTCCGATGAAAATAAGATAGACGTTGCTCTTCATAAGATTATACACATTGCTCAAACAAATAAAAAACAATTCATACTTGTGTTCTATTTGATGCACTTCGATTCCCTGCGCAACAAGTTGACCGACTTGGGCATTGCTCATGAAACAGTTAGCACGACTTCTAGTTCCGCGGATGTACACCGGGCTATTCAACACTTCAACTGGGGTAGTTGTAAAATTTTACTGACAACCACAATATTCAGCGAGGGCCATGGATTACGCAACGTCGATTTCGTTCATTTAGTTGACCCATGTCATCAATATGGCAGTACGAGCACAATACAAGCACTAGGAAGGTCAGCGAGATTGGGCAGTCACACAAAAGAAACGGTGGTGACCGTGTATATGTACGCAACTACCGACGAAAACCGTGCCCAAGCAGAATCCAATCCTGAATTATTTAACGTGGCATCGATCAATGAAGAATTGAAATGTACCAGCCATGTAACTCTCAGACGTCCGACAGCAAGTAGAATGAGATCGAGACACATCGGCTTCCAACACAGGAAGTATGATTTGCAAAAAATACTGTACGCAGAGATAAAAGAAAATACCATTCGGCAGACACTTCGGAAGATAATGAAGAAACAGGAAGCGATATTGTTGACTTGTCCCGATTATGAACATATTGAAGAGGAGGTCAAAGATTTTCAATCGACTGTCATGAAGAACACGGATGATTGGACTTGGTTGGACCTCTTCACTGACATAATACTGGGGCATAACAGACACGGACTCGTTAGCGGGTTGAATGACGGTGATTCATCTTTGCGTGGCAGACGTTTACGCTACTATTGCCCCGACGACCGCAGTAAGACCATTGTAAAAAATGTAAGTCGTGCTATCGTAAACACGAACGAAACTGATTTGCATTCCTTTTTGGACGCTTGTGTATGTTCACCTTCGACTTCTTCGTCGGTTGACTTTGCACACAATAATCTGTGCACCATTGTCAACAACTGTGTGTTACGTACGGGTAATGAAATATATGATTTATCGCACATACAGCTCAGTGAATGTTTGCTAGACCGTAAAAATGTACAATGTATTTTCCGCAACCTGCATATCACGCTAACGAGGCTGTACAATTTTCTTCTTAACTGGTACGAGAAAGAATCAAATAACTGTGTCCAGAAGTTGCTAGATAGTTACGTAATGAAGAACGTTTTCAAGAAGTTGAACAGCGGAGGTTTGTGTTTATTGTATGAAACTGAGAATAATGTACCTTGTTACTACAGAGTTCAATATATACATTCTAGACATCAGTTGACTGGTAGCCCTCGTGATATTCTGCGCCAGATATTGACTCTTCACAATTCTAAGAAATCCAAGTTGACGGAAGGTTCAATGGTTGGTCACGCAGTCCAAAGCAGTGGAGAAGCAGTCGCAATATGTTCGGAGTTGCATGGGGATTTGCCACCGATTGCAAATAACGGCAACTGTTTTTGTAAACCACAAAATAGCGTGCATAGCAGCCGCTTGTCTGGAATATCTAAGCTTTATCAGCGTTACGTAAATAATGAAAATGCGCTCCATGAGGCAACCGAAGCCGTAGTCCGCAGCATGATCCAGAAGTGCAAACGTTATGAGTCACTTATCACTTATTCTGAAACACTCCCTTCGACAGTGATAGATCAAAAATATGATGCTCATCGCCAGTTCAGGGAGAACACGCTGAAAATTCTGAGGCAGCTATGTGATCCTCATGGTACTGGGTTGTTGTTTGTGTCGCAGAGTGATAGTGTTCTATTGGAGCACAGAATGCGAGTCTTGGGATTCGAATACGACCCTGCAGTCTTTATTGGTGACTGCTCTGACAAGGACAGGGCTAAGACCATGCAAAGCATGGGTTCCGTCTTACAAGGCTTGTTGAAAACTGCTAGAGATTTTGCTCATCCGATGCCGACATCGATCATCAACATTGTGGACACAGAAAGGCTCGTGAAGCTGTGCAACGAAATGCATACCGCCTACTATACGAGAAATTGTGTGTGCTCAACCAGTGAAGGTACCCCTCCCGTGGACTCGTATCTACTTTTCAGACGGACCGCTGTTGAATGCAAGCGATGGGTTTACGTATAATTTTTCCTTCATCAATTATTATTACGCAAACCGAGCGGAATGTACGCATTTTTATAATATTATTGCGCTTGAGAATGAATACTCGACCCACCTGCCCTCTATTGGCGTCAAGTTATGAATCATTTGCGATTCAATTGCCGAATCGTTTTTCACATTCTGTGCTTATCAAGTCTTTAATGTAAAAGAAGTTAACCTTTTCGATGGTGGGACAAATTTCCATTACGTGTTGCGCAAAAAGGAGATTAAAAAAAAAATTACCTCGAGCTACCTTAAAAACTTCATTGCAGTTTTTTTTTGACCATTTTTTCAATTGCCATATGGCAGTCTTGCTGCCGAATACATAAGTTGGTTGTTATGAGTGTGTGTCTACTATACAGTTACCTAATAAAAAGTAATAATTGTTCGGATTGATTTCATGCAGCGTCACCCAAGGCACGCCCAAATACTCTAACCAACTTTGGCTTTGGAAATAATACAACTTCAAAGACGTTCGTACTTCTAAAGTTTAAAATATCGACCTAAAATTCAGCAGGAGATATACAGCGACACTCTGCGGATTTCACAGTTCGTGAACACTACGTCCATGAACACCACCTGTCGAACTATTTCGGCCATCAAGCAATAGATTCAGCATGTGAAAGTGATTGCTGCAAATAGCGTGATTTTGAGCCCAATCAATGTGTGTCTACTTTTATCGTTATAATCACACAATTCCGTATTCTTTTCCAGCAGATCCAACCGTTTTAGTATAATGAGTCTCCAGCAAGTTGCATTAGTTCAAGTTGCAGAATTAACAATGGTGCCTCGTCAGTCCTTCAAAAAAAGTTCAAGTGCGGTCGAAGGAAGTATCCGTTTTTTTCGTTATATCTTTATGAGAATCTAAGACGCTTCTCTGATTTAGTCGTATGTCTACCGAGTTTGGAAGCAAGTCCTTTTGTGATGGCCTGCTCAACTTCATCGCTATATTGGTTACTGTCATCCTCTATGGCGTCATCATCATTATGAATCAGACTTGGGGAATCGCTAGAACAGTATTTAGCATTTAACAAGGTAGCCACTTTGCTTAGTGAATGTCCTTTGTTGCATCGCGAGGATTTGGCGTTTCTTTGTCTGTTAGGGACCAGTGTCCGATCTTTGCTGAGGGTATTGTCCAAAGGTCCGCCAGCTTTTCCCTCAATCGTACCTAATATTTCATTCACCGTTCTCAAATGACCACCACCTTCAGTCATGTTATCATCCTTGTTTGGACACATGCGTATCACCATCGATGGTATTCGATTGAGCTTTTTGATCGCCATTGCGTCCATTTCCGAGGTGGTTGTATTTTCGGAGAGCCCGAAGCCGCAAACTCGCCCCAGAATATCAGAGATTTCGACATCAGTATCATTCGTGTCACTGTGCATGGTGTAACTGCTTATTTTGCTATTGGGTTGTTTTTGCGCATCCATGATATGTGTCTCGGGAATAACGAGCCTTTTTGTAAACTTCTCGCTTACATCGGGCACGTAGAACATTACATGTTGCGAAAATTCAAACACAGCCACGTTGTTGAAGAACATGCAGAAAGCTTCTCGAGACGTGAACTGGTAGCATCCTTTATACATATTGCTCAGCCATTGTTTCGAAAAGAACTCTAAAACCGAATTGTTCACCTGTGACTCCAAACTGAGAACGTCTTTGATAAAACTCACTATGACATGCTTGGCCTCGGTGTAATTTGTGCTAATGGTAGTACTCGTGACATTACTTTTAGAATCGGAATCCTTGTCGACGCTTGAAAGAGATTTCATCTTGAATAGGTTTAGGAAGTTTCGGTCTCCCGATTCACCTCGGCTAGTTGGCGATTCTTGTGCGTTTCTGTCACAGATTTCGCATTGGTGATCGATACTTTCTTCATAATCCTTGATGAATAACAACGATTCACAGATTATAGCTGGCGGCAGCCACATTAGTTCACCGCTTTTATAACCGCTCTCACCCAAATACTCGTTCAAATCATCAAAGTAAGTCTCGTCGTAGACTAGTTTAGTACCCTCACAAATACAACAATAGCGATAAAAGTGCTGTAAACCAAATCTAAACGTTATTTCCGATATGTTGGAATTCTTACGCGGCGTAGGGAAGTTCCAAACGCTGAGTGTTTGTAAAATCTCTCTAATTTTATCCGTTGATGCGGTCGTCCAAGAGACTACCATTCTCACAGTACGAAGAGCTTCTTCGACCGTATACACTTTTTGTCCCATGTGAACAAAGCTGATGTCAAAGGGTGTTGGCTCGGAAAATTTTATCATCTTTGGCTGCTTTAGCGTGACGCAGGGCACACTCACTGTTTCGTGAGAGCGACATTGTTCCGATTGTATTATCGAGAGCGGGGTCATGTTAATATTTACACGTGTGATGTTAACAATGAGAGGAAAAAAAGGTTTAGGAATCTTTAATGTGTCGTCAGCGTTTTTTGTTTTCACGAGTATTTTTTTCAAAAACACCAGTACCATCGAACAGGTACTCAATAACATATCAACAGGTGATCGTTGAAAGAGTAATGGTGGTGGCAGTAGTGATAGAGGTTCACACAAATCAGATCGTTCAAAAGCTATGAGTTTGTTGAAGTTCTCCTCGGGTAGCACTAATGACGGACGCCACTTTGTAGGAGGTTTTTCTTTTACAGCTGATATCTTGAACTGTTTTATGAATTATTCTTAGTTCGAAATATAATTTTGACCACTGTTCATGTGTCCGAGGATGCTGGAATGACCATTCGGATCGTTTGAAGTGGTGATGTATTCTTTTTTTTCAGTGGTTGTTATCCCAGAACTGCTGATAGGATCTGGTTCTTCGTAAACGATATCTTCATCGACAACATCATAAGTTATGCAACGTTCGGTAGGAAGTTCAATTACTTTACATTTTCATTACACCGGTGTACCAAACATTCAGGTGGGAATGGTGCATACTTGGCAAATACGATGGGAAATTGTATTATATTATGTTACTTTTTCTCGGCTTTCTGAAGCATGATGCAAATCACCCATTGCCGTTTTTTCACTTTCGTGAGGATCGTACTGGTTTTCTACGAGCGAGACGAGTACATGCAAATGCTGTGCATTTAACGCCCGTTATGAAAAAACGCCATTCAGAAGCAAAAAACTGCACGCCAAAAGTCAAGCCATTGCTAGAGATTGCCTTACCCCCCTGACAAAATTAGCTCTGCCAACTGTTTCGATTTGGGCATTATCGGTGGAGGTTACATATTGGCTAGCCAAATAACCTAAATTTTTAGCACTAACAAACTTGTTCATGCACGAACTATATTTTCAACTGGAGATCAAATTGTGATGGTAGCATGCAACGTTTAAGTTTCACTAGTCGACTTAGAGTAGCCTGCAATGGTGGAGGAGAGCCTGTCGGCGGTAATAGTACGGAGTACACAATTAAACCGCGGCTAGCCTGTTGTTATCTCAACAGGCAGAATCACAACCGATACATCGTATTCACTAAAGGAGGTTTGATTTGTATACCCGCAGAATTGCGGAATACCGGTCACGACGATTCATTTTGTAATAAGGAGCGGAAGGATTTGAAGGATTCTTCAATTTACGAAAAGGAAAGCATAAGCCCTACTACAGAAATTTGCGGTGGAAACCGAGAGTTGTTTGATTTTCTGGACCAGAAAGGTCAACCGTCCGATAAAAACGCGCAAAAGAGTGAGCCATCGAGTGCAAGCACTTCGGTGAAAGTCGAAGCCGAAGCCAAAGCCGAGCCGACATCGTCGCCCGTAGAACCGGTTATCAAACCTCCGTTCCAATGGCCCCACCACGCCCCAGAAGACCAATCAAACAGCTTGAGAACCTTTAAAAATGATTGGCCCAGCGATGAAAGTTTGCAGCAGGTAGAAATGAGGCAGCGTAATAAAATCATAGATGAGAAAGTTAGAAGACGAGAACCCTGGGATTTGTATAAACACCCACTGCCCAATCCAAATAACGTAGAATTGGTCCAAAGCGTAATAAAACAACTGAAGCCACATTTTCTAAAAAAAGAAATTGCAGTGGGTATAACGAATCTCATTTTCAATGAACCTAAAGAATACGGCAAATTTGCGAACGCGGTGAGCCGGGTCCACGTAAGCGATTTATTGGATACACATGGTGTGATTGAACAAGAATTCGCTTATCTCTACCCCGGAGACTCTCCTCAAATGTCCTCTCAGGAGAGGAAGTCGCACTTACTAGCATTGTGCTCAGTCACTGGATTCATATTGGACAAGGAGTATGATAAATTCATCGTCGATACCCCACACCATTTTAATCGGCTATATGTTTTCAACAAAGTGTCTGAACGAATGTTTATGAATCCTATTTTACCGATGTTTACAAAAGCCCCATCGGTGGAAACAAAGAAAGACGCAATCGAAAAGTACTATTACATGTTCCACAACTATTTTGCTCCGGTTGCGACACATTCTAGCATGATATGCGAGATCGATACGCCAGAAATGCCCCCCTTGAACAAGGAACGTTATAAATTCAGACTCAAATGCATGTGTATGCTTGCCACTGCTTGGTTAATCGACTGGCTGGATGGGACGACCGAATGGTTTCAAAAGAAAATGCAACTGTATTACGACGATCCGGGTTCATTATCAAATGGCAATGAAACGCCCACAGTCGAGATGCGCTACGAAATGATGGAAAAGTTACCTTTCGCACGACTGTTCCAGTTCCTATGGATGCATGTTCTTTCAACTATTGTCAAATTTGACTTAAAATTTGTAGAAATGAGTGACGATGCGTGTCCTCAATATTATAAAGGGAAATCTTCAGAGCCGGCGACCTGTAAAATGATGGGAATCAAATCGCTTGTATTTAGTGAAATGAAGAATCATCTCATACGCCATATTAGGAAGATATACGAATCTATTGCTAAAGAAAAACCAATAACCCCAGAGGATCATCATTCAAGCATCGCGTTATTGTCGCAGTTGGTTGAACTTCACATAACTCCTCAACTTTTAGGAAAAAACATCCCGTCAACTGACCTCAGCAACAATTCGAAATTATTTGAAACATGTTTCGAAACTGAACATATATTTGACCAAAATAAACATCAAGTTCAAATATTCAACAAGATGGTCGAGAAGTTCTTCTCCACATCCTACGAATATTCGTTTGATCCTAAAACATTCACTGATAATGAACGGAAAGATAAGTGGGAGAAAATAAAAGGACTATATTCCAGAGTCGGGAACTAACACAATATGGGATGGGAGAACAGGAGTTGAATTTCTACATTTCATAATCACAGTGGAGGAGATTTTTTTTGGGAGAGTCAGTGAAGCCATGTTTGTTGAGCCATTGAATATTCACTCGTCATGAGCTAATCGGTTCGTGTTTTCTACTCTCATGAACGACAAAAAAATATGCAGACATTTGCTCTACAGGTATACGTTGCAGGAACTGTTTAAAGTAAACAGAAGCATTGCTGAGAAATGATAATGGTCTCCTGTACTACTCCCCACAATGACCTCCTCACGCTGGTTCAAAGAACGTGCACTGTTTCAGACGAACTAATTATTATGATTATATCAATGGCGCACGCCGCATTACATGAGAAAATTCGAATGTAAAAACTCTTCCGTTTAGAAAGTACGTAGACTAAAAAAATGATGCTATTCATCTCATGTCCCGAAGACGCATAACTATTTGTTGTCCAACTGCATAAGAATAAGTTTATTTTTCTTTTATATTTTCATAATTACCCCCACAACCGCGAATTGTTTTATTCAGAGACAATATACTCGGGCGAGCTTGGGGTCAGGAGACGACAGATCTGTCAAATGTACTTATCCCGAGACTGCACCGAGTTTCTTGATACGAGTCACTCAGCTGTGGACCTACAGCACTATTCATGGTTATTGGGAGTTTTTCATCTGTCCATCACAAAATGAAGATTGTTAACGGTGGCGAGACCAAGAATAGAAAGATTAAGCGTTGGAAAACTCGTTTCCATTGACAACCAGCCATGCCGATAGTGTACCAAGCCGTGAGCAGTCGTCACTTTAAAATAAGTCCCTCTTATCATCTGCAAACCTTTTTTTTTCTATCGAAGTACAAATGGTAGCTGCTTTTTGGACTCAAAGTTCGCAATGGGATTCGTATCCTCGCTTAGATTCCGAGGATCCCTAGATCCGACCTCCCTTGGTCTGCTATCAATTTTCCCCCGTCGTCACTAGACTGTTTCTCACACTACCTCCCGTAGGTATAGCTTCATCCTTACATGAAGAGGAAACTTCTGCTTAGATCTAAACGAATACGCCTCACGCTGCTGGTTAATAAGGACACGTTAGACAAAATAGCTTCTGTAACCTTCCACACGATGTTTTGATTGGAGCCATAGCGATGGAAGCGTTGACACGTATACACTCAGTTGACAGTTCGATCGAACCCAGGAGCCAGCGTAGAATTTTGATACCAACTTGTCCCATACAGCATTTGTTATCAATGAATGTTTAACTTTTGCAGCATCAAAACGCAATTCGTGCCCTCGGTAATCCAGACCCAAAACTGGTGCAATGAGATTGCCTCTAGAATAAGCCGATGTCGAGGTTACTTATTAGTGACGATGATACTAAGCGTGCATTGCTCAAAGTTGCATCTGTTTACCGCGGATATGTAGTCAACAAAATGATAAAGACCGGGGCGATATCGTCCGCCAGTTGATTAGTTTTTAGCGTAGCGCTTACGTTTCTCGACCGCGTGTCAAACGGGAATAATCCGAGCTTGAATAGTACCTTGAGGTTATTGGAATGTAATCCAACAGTGACCGTAAGTTATCCCGAATGTCACGTGAGGGTTGTACTGAAAAATCGGATTAATGCCGGTTGCTGCAACTTTATAAAGTGGAAACGTTTACAGAGTGCTAATCATGGACAATTTTTCAAGTCTCTCGAGACTCGTCCAGAGATCTCAAAAATGAGCAAACCATATTTGAACGAGCTTTATACTTGCGACAGGCAGTGCTCCCAGGTATTTCAGCGTTGTGCTGGAAACTCCATACCTGATAATTTCATGCCCATGTGACTTCATTAACTTCAATAACTACACAAGGCCGTACTTTGATCGTCTGTTAGAAGGATTGATAGGAGCATACTAAATCGATCTCTAGGCAGAGAAGACGGATGCACTCAGGCATTTGAAACAGAGGCCAATAATTTTAGAAAAAAAGAGTTAAGGCTCCTCCACGGTTCATACCGCTTCAAACCTATTATCCGAACCTATTACCGGCGGTTTGTTGACGTTGCTTCGCTTCACTTTCGCTTTCAATTGTCGCTTTTTTATTCTCTTCATAGCACACCAGAATTGGCTCGGCAACGTTATATCAAAATCTCTACCGCGACTAAATGAACCGCCAACTGCTCTTTGGTCTTTTTTCGATGCACGATAACCACGTGTGATCGGTTTTTTAACATTACATTTTTTTTACATTATTCATGCCAAAAACTGCAGTTTAGCAATTACGTAGGTGTCTTTTTATATGTTAAAAAGTGACTTTTTATTCATGAGGTTTGTAAAACGGTGTAGACGATCGTTTTCAAAAAAGCACAAAGCTTTGATGCGATGACAATAGAAACATCCAAATTGGCATCATTTGTCCCTGAAATCTTTTTTCCCAATAATTAAAAATCCTGAAACCATCCATTTGATTATATCTACTTTTTGAAGCTTTATCTTTGCAAAAAAAAAAAACTGTGGAATGGATCAGTACGACGTAGCATTACAAATATTTCCTCACCAAAGCACACTGGTAATTGTTCGAAGAATAGCAGAATAGGTGCAGCGCCACGAATGTTTGAAATTGGAGGGTTGCACGTGCGTGTAATCATAACCACATTCGACCGAGTACCATTATTCCGCACATTGGTGTAATCCAAACGTGCGACCATTGTTGCACAGTCACGATACGCAGTTTATTTTCACCGCGTCCACGACGTTAGTAATGACGTGGACACATCGAGAGGTCGACGGTTTCCTTCGCTAATATTCTCTAATATCGCTCTAGGGTAGGACGGATACTCTGAGAAATTATGCCAGTACGCGAACTATTCGCCTGGCCTATGGTGTTTCGGTCCGGTAGACTAAATGCTCGTCACACAATTTTACTAATTACTTCGTTATTTACACACTCTTTGTATAAATTTTTATTTTCATTCTCCGATTATCGAAATATTCATTTTCAAGTTGACTATGATAACTATTATTCGTGTGATTAATATTTTAGAAAGTCCAACGAAGTTATGAAATAATCGATTCTTCTATTTCGACTCGAGTTTATCAGTACATGTAATTACAAAAATATGTTATCCATGAACGAAATGTGTTTTTTGGTTAAAAAAGTATTGATATCACTAAAGTCGTGAGGTCCGAGTCTCCCGTCATACAAATTACATACCGCAAGTAATTCATACGCAAAACTTCTAGAATTTTTACGGTTTACGGCCGAGTTATATGCGACACTTGTTAGCATTTCACGGCAAGCTTGGCGAAGAAAATCCAAGCACCCACTCACGCTTCCAGCAAAACTTCTTAAGATGCAATTATTCACTGCTCAGTCCTTTATAATAGTGACAAATGACCAGCAACCCCTGTCTAATGTTAACGTTGGTACCATAGTGCACCAAGAGAATCTAAGGACAGATTATAAGAGAGGAAGAGAGACTAAGAGAAAGAGAGAGAAAGAGAGAGCGAGAGGTAAAACGGAGGGAGGGGGGGGGGGGGGACTGTACGCAGAGTAGTCGAGGCTGATGCTACAGCCTTATAACCACTGCCAGATCAGGTGAGGAAGGAGGCGAATGCCGGTTTCGCATTCCTTACTCCAATATCTTAGGAGTGGTTGGTACTTAATAGATTTTCAACTTTCCGCTAACGTATTTTGATATTCCATTGTAATAGCCCGTGGGAAAAATATAGAATCAGTCTTTTTAGATTCTGATTGAGAATTAACTTTAATTAGCTCTACTTTTCAACGAAAGCTTATCCTTTTTGATGATGCATTTTTTTTTGTATGCTTAGAAATGACAAGAATTTCTTTTCGTATATAGAAGGTTAGTTCGTGCTCATCCATCATGGATCTAGATCCGATTCGAAAATTTATAATAAAATGTATTAATACTGAAAAGTTTTTTAAAATTGTCTCATTATAAACGCAAACATGAATACAGGAAGATCTTGTTCATCAACTCAAGGGTTCTTCTCGATCCTTATGATTGTTTCGAATTTTCGATACGCTTTACTATTTCCTTCTGGAGGCAGAATTTATAAAATGAGTCGATCTTGATTAATATACTACGGATACATTGAAAATAATCCAAGTCATTTTGTACGCTACTGTTTCAGGTTTCGTGGGTGCGCAGAAGAGGCGAAGAACTTCACTTGTTGACCGTTGGAATACAGACTTACGCGAGTGATTCCCGCTTCGAAATGGACCATCAAAAACCCAACGACTGGTGTCTGCGTATTCGTTCGTCGAACGAACGAGACGGGGGTGTTTACGAGTGCCAGGTCACTGTTCATCCGCCACTTACAAGGACGGTTCATCTATCGGTGTCGGGTAAGTGCCTTCATTGAATCAGGAAGCCAGTAGGACGATAAAAAAAAGTTGTTATGAAAAAAAAATGGACAAAGTTATTTTTCGAACGGGATCAAAGAATGATCATGTCGAAAATGATAAAAATGAAGCGTTCAAAAATTGTTCTTATTTCAAATTATCGCACAAAAGATAAATTCATAACCGTAACTTCAGTAACGAATGAGAGAAACATTATTATTATGGTGGATAAGTAATTGGAGGTTGAGGAATATATTTCGCGGAATGATTGAAACATGAAGAAGAGACACTATCGATCCTCTCATTTCGGGTACACCATTATTATCGAACACAATCTGCGTTCATATGAGCGCATTATAATCTCGTTTTCGGTCAAGCTTACCGAATGTGCTATATGTCATCGTTAGTTTTCACGCACAATGGATGAGAAGAAGTTAATCTCATGGCTTGACACGGTATAGCCATGTAAAGCTCGGCAGAAAAGCGGAGGAAGAGAAGGACGGAAGGAAACTTTGTGAGTGGCAAGTGTGTGCGAGTGTATGTGTTTCTTTCTATGTGTGTGTTTTCTCGGTTGTTACCGTGGAATACACCATGTGTCCGTTTTCCAAGGGTGCCAAGGGTAGTGTAGACTCTCATAAATCACAAAAGTGCCGCGTCGTTAGGGTCATCGATAACGGTCTTTGGAACTACCTTCTAACGACGTCGTGGATACAGTATCGACTTCAGCTTCTCAATATCTCAACCAATAACACAAGGTGAACAGACATTCATGCAAAAATTTTGGATTCGATGGAGTTTGATCATGTAGGTTTTTCCAATTTTGACAATTTTCACCAATTGACAGTCGCGATAAAACCATTTCGATGTTAGGCGGTCGGAAGCTAAGGATCGTTCAATTTATGTACAGCCACCTGTGAGCGACAACTTTCCTGGTCTGATATTTTCATAGCAACATCGAATAGTGAAACGTTTCATTATTTGGGGCCCTACCATCCAAATCTCGAAACTTAGGATTTTTTAGATCTTCTTCTCTCTCGTAGAAGAGGTGCAGGTTCGTGTACCGACCGGCGGGTCTTGCCTGCAGTGGGAATCACCTTCTGATTTCATCGTCTTGCACTTCATCGAGATGACTCTATTTCTAAAGACATTTCAGCGATATTACATTTGTCTTCACCGTCTTACAATGTTCGTTCTTGTCGTCCCCACTTCAGAGTTGCGAATGAACGACTTGTTTTGTAATCGAGGTCATGATAAACGACACGTAATCTCACTTCATATGCGACCAGCAGAGATACAGCGAAACCGTATTGAGATCTGCACGTGTCCGCGGAAAAGAAATATCGACCGGTTTTGTGTAGAAATCAGGCAGATTTCTTATGAACTCGAAAAAGCGTTGACGAGATTGCGAACGTTCTTGGGAACCGTCTGATGAGTTTACGAGGAAACCTTTCAAATGAATTTTTATTTCGACATATTCCTGCAGCATATACTTCCAAAAACGTTTCTTATTTTGCACGAATCTATTCACAATTTCAATTCATTTATATGTATGAAAACTTTTGTTCGACATCGAAATTCCGGCATTGAGGCTGCTCTATGACAGTCGATAAATTGATGGAAAGTGAAGTTATTTTTGAAAGCAGTCTATTTACGGTATGTATCAGACAGAGTATATTACCCGTCAAATAAACTCTCCGGCAAGCTTTCGCAGTTATATGTGCAATATATTTGACCAAAATAGTGGCTACTGCCAATGGTATCATAAATTCTTAGCCTATTGCTCGCCCTGGCTCCGGAATTTTTGTATCGGATCGGATGAAATAGAGGGATATAAAATAAGAACAAAATATTGACTAAATTACATTCTTTGGGAGGTTCGATCTTATTGTCTGAGAAATAGAGAAAGTAATCTTTAAAGAAGGACAAATCGTGTCTAGACGCCTTACAAAAATAGAGCTCTCAGTCTCTTTCCATTTGTGCATGAACGCATTGAAATAAACAAAATGATTACCAATAGGGTGACAGCATGATTTTTGCCGCAAATAATCAAAGAATTTCGAATATAATTATCGAATCAATATTTCAATATTTTCTGCCATGAAATTACTTTTTTAATTACTATAGTTCAATGATGTTTTATGCCCCGTTCGATTAGATAGAAAATAAATTAGTACATAAATTTTCATGAAAAATATCATATTTTGTAATGGACCGAGTCACCGTCCAGTCGCTCGGACTCGTGTGACAGTCCTATGTATTTTCCCAACTCTAATTTTTAGCTCACGGCTGATAACAAAACATCGTCTACTGGGAGAGTAGAAAGGCGAGGACCGAAATAGCTTTGCAAAACGTGCCCTTATCATGTTTTGTTTTCTACTGTGAGGATTATTTTCTGTATATTTCAATTTTTTATACGACCGAGCTCCCAGACAAGCAAATAGGAGACAATGGTTCAATGATATTGCAGAGTTCATGGAAATTTTTTGAGAGCGATAGACCCAGGCATGTGTACATGTCGTAGTGTGTGACTCTCACACATCAAAATAATGCACATGCCATAGAAAATCGTTTTCAAGGCAATATACGAATATTCATGCTGCAATATTTTTACATTCATCCAACCACAAAGATATATGTGTGTGTGTGTGCATGTGCGTAAATACATATTTTATCATTATTTATTGTATTTTACACTTGGTTTGCAAAGCGCTGAAGGCACTCGTGTGGATTCTCCAGCTCGACCGAATTCTGAACTGAAACTATGTCATTAACATTGCATTGCTGTTTATATAGTTACAAACTCGTAAGTTGAGCTGTGAGGCTGAGTGAAAGAAGAGTCAAATATATTACTATTGCAATCTCGCTGTCGTGCGCGTATTTTCGTTAAACTTTCATGAATGTTTTCTAGGTTTCTATTTGGTTCGCACACTGTAAGCCGAGATTAGGGAGTGTGCATATTTACGTACCTGCACGGTATACATTTTCAGAGCACACATGGTTCACGTAAACTTTTATGAGTTCTCTGTCTGTTAAATAATAAAAGCATTTGATACGTATAGTACAAGTCTCATTACGCACATAGATACGTTTTACAAATTTGAGTTATGAGAAACGTTATTTCATGCTGAACAACATTTTTTTTGCCTCTGTATTTCATCAAGTTCATAAACAGATAGAATGGAGGAAAAATGAATTTCACGCCATTTTTTACCGTTCGCTAATATGGCAAGTGTGCACAGTTATTTTTAACAACCACTTTTGCTGCACCGCGAACACTACGTGAAACGTTATTGTGAACCAATCAGTCAGTTTTTATAAATAAATAAAAATCCTCGCATGAAAAGTTTATGAGTAACGCAAATCTCACGAAATGGTTCACGCGACACGTCAATGATCGCAAAGGTGTAAAGTGTTCATAATATATCCCCCATTACCATCTGGGACCAAGTACAGGTCATGACTAACAGGCAAATGAAGACTTTTGCCCAGTCAAAACTCGGACAAGTGAGAAACAAGTAAGAGACGGACTCGAAGGAGTGAAACAAGACTAAATAGATTTTATTCGGAGAGATCAAAAGAGAGCAAGAAGACGTAGGTTGAAAGCGTGAGCGACGGTCGCACTTGACAATTTTTATCCAGAATCCTCTCTTTTTTTTCTTCTCTGCCTTTTAGTTCTCACCATGGCTTCGTATAGTGCACGGAATAGTACCAAAGAAGCAAAGAGTCAAAAGTGTATTCCCTTACTTCCCGTACCATCACGAAAACTTAGCAAATAATATCTCAGGCCAAAGGGTAGTTGGTGCTGTCACTTGGTCTGATTCTCCTGTAGATTTGAGAGTGTCGAAAAGGGAATAACGTAAATAAAGAGAATTGGGTAAAAGAGACCGGAAAACCCTGTATATAAAGAATCACGAATCAAGTTTCTTGCGATCTTCTCAATCTTTTTTTTTATAATGACGCTTATTTGTATTATAATTGAACCAGGGACAATGGATCTTTTTTCTTCCTACAGGAAAATAAAAACTAGCTATTACAAGAGCCTCGTTGCTTTTGTTGTGACTTCGTTTGGTTTCTTAACAATGAGGACCAATCTTTAGTAAACTCTAGTCGTTACTTTTGTTTTCGTTGTCAGAATCAATTTGTCTATAACGATCTGTGGATTAAGGTGACCCTTCAAGTTTCGAAACGAAACTCTTTCTTGCCGGTTTCAATTGTGCCCTCAAAACTAATCTCCAAAGATTCGCTGTAGAATAAACTCACGGTGGATCAATTAATTGACAGATTTCCGGAGATTATGATTGATTCCTGTAAGGATTACCATGATTCTCATAAAGAGTTGATACGAAAGTTTTAACGGATCAAGTCCGGATGAGAGAGTACTTTACATATACTAAGTTCCATACCTTGAAAGTTAAGGTTGAAGTTTGAAGGAAAGAAGGTAAAAATCCGTGATAAAATGAATGACAGTGTCACGTAGACGTATCTACGTAAAGGTAGCTTACATGTGCTTTCATTTTGCACACATGTACACGTGTGCCCGGTTAAACCAAGCGTAGAAGTTATTGCATAGGATTGTTGAGTGCACACTGACGATGCTGATGCAAGGGCGCATAAGCTACAAATATTCGGCCTCTTTGCTCATTTGTTATAACTATATGTGAAAGGAGTAGGGCGTCTGCAGCAAGATTACGTCTACTCTTCGTCCCTTGTAGCCACTCTTGACGCTTGGTTTGTTCTTGACTGGTGGTGCTGCTGCTTCTGGCACGCAGAGCAGCAGACTGCGAGGTTGTAGAAGCTGCAGCAGAAAACTCCGAAGTATTGGTAGGCGGCTTTTGAATCGAGTGTTGCTCTGTATAGGGTCCCCATCGCAAAAAGGGACGGTTGCAGATTGGTTAGGAGTTAGGAAGAGACGGCACACAGGATAGCACGGTACGTGAGCTTTGGAAACCGCGGGGATATAAATCTGCAAACGAGTGGGTACGGCATAAGAATTCGTAGCTGGTGGCGGCGTCGCTTGCTACTCTAGTGATGCTGAGCTGGATATGTGCACTCGTGGTACACGCAGGCATTTCTTGCAAGCGTTGATGGCTAGAATATGCATCTGTATGTGTGCGGCACACTATATCCCGTGTATGCTTCTTACAAAGTCTCTCGTTCCACCCGATTCATCCACCTTCCCGGCAGAGATCCACCAACCTTTTACATACCCTGGTACTACTTCGAAAAGCCTTCCAACCGCCCCCCTTCATTCCGTTCCTTTTTCTCGCCTCTTTTACCCGTGCGACGATCGGAATAAATCAAGGAGTTGCCAATACCGGGCGTTACGAGCTTTTATTACCAACCCAACTCACATATATACAAACGAAGAAAAAGAGAGACACGGCGAGTGAGCATGTTCCCTCGTTTGTGATAGTCTCTCGTATACGCCTATGCTTATATATTTACGCCGGCTAATATATATCACGTCTTGTCGATGTGGAATCGACTGCATCTACCCGTTTCTCAATCTAGATCCTATATGCTTTGTTTTATCGATGCTTTTAAAGTTTATGAATCACGAAAAAGCTCGTTGGTATCCCGCCTTTTTCTCTGTCTATTCTTCCGTAGCTCGCGTACGTCGCATGTGCCATTAAATCGATACCTGAACGCGCCTTTGACAGTTTTATTCGTAGCAATTTTTCTTAATTATCGAAAGCCATTGTGCCTCCATGAGCAACCTATGCGGAATTATTTAATACGGGAATTGAATACTAAGTAATTGAACGTGTCTGAGGAAATATTCATGAAAATTGTTCCACGATAAATACCCTCGACCTATTCCCCTCAATAAACATGATGAACAGAAAAAAATCACTTATCTCACGTCCAACCATACGCTTGATAATGTATCAGTATTTTTTTTGATAAACGTGATCCCTTTCGTCTCTGGAATTAAAAACAAACTACGTTGCCGAGAACTTTAACACCTTGGGGTAACCTAGAATCTCTCACTGTTCCAGAATACAATCATCTGATGACTATAATTAAAATAACAATTAGGACACATACAGTGATAAATCGGGGCTGCCCTACTCCAATTTGTGCGTAATCATTTATTTTAAATGTGATTCCGTCCCCTTCACGTTTAGCATCTAAACTAAACGGGAATTGCCTGCATGAATTGAAGGGTAAATTAGAAAATAGTGAGAATGTACGGATAAGAAACGTGGAATACGAAAACAGAGTTATGCCGTCTATTTTGGCCACAGTACGATTGATCACCTGAACGTTTACGGCATTTTGGCACACCTTGCAAAATATGACCAAACCATTTTGCACTCTGCTTGCGTAGTGCGTACTTTTTATCATTACCATATGTCACTATTGTTTCGTAATAAAGCCCATCAAGTTGGCCAACAAATCAGTGAGTCCACCGTTTCGCCGGGTTTTGAAAAAAAAAACAAAAATGAAAAAAATCTGACCATGTGAATTCTAACTGTTCATTGTCTTTGTTCTATTCGTTTGGTAAATGATGAAGGAAAAAAGTTTTCTCTTTCCATCATGCACTCGAAGAGCTATTCTATTGTTCGTTTTTCGAAATTACAATCGCTAATAAAGTTCTATTTGATTCTCCTCTCTTTTTACACTGCTATTCTGCTGCAAATTCACTGTCATTATTAATATTATTTATTATTCAACTATTTTTATCGCATTTTGAACATTCACTTCCATTGTGCAAAAAAATTTTACAGCAGCTACTGAAATATTGATTTGTGAATTAATTGAATGATTATAATGCGATTTTAAAACGTGAAGAAGTGTGCATAATTACAGAGCGTAGGGTTGATTAGAAGGACCGATTGAGCGCAGATTTTCTGACCACTCTTGTTAGCAGTTGAGTCTATGCTTCAGTAATTAACGCAACCAATCGGATTTCAGTATATTCATATTTATCACAGGGGAATTTGTATGTGACGGAATATCGATAATGTACCGTGAATAATGAAATAGCAGAATGAAAGAAGGCTTCCCTATCGTGAAACGTACTCAGCTTCATGAAAAAGGCCCCGTTCTAACGGAAATTATAATTTGAAAGAATATCCCTTCGCGCTTATATAAAACGAACGTAATCAGCTTATTGGGATTACAAAACTGATACCAGTCAAATAAATTGCGTAACTCGCTCGAATAAATTTCAATTGACCAAAATTTACTTTGAATATTTCACCCTATTTTCACTACTTACAATGATCCCCAATGCAAAATAGTTTTTTTATCGGACCTGAGATAATTCCTAAAATTATTCATCTTCATAGTGCTCTCACTTTGAATTCGCTTCATGGATTCGCTCATCAAATATATCGGTTTCGATTTTGATTAATTTTCAATTTAATAAAAACGTGTAAATTGCTGATCTACAAATATTATCGCTAAACAAAAAAAAAAACTAAAAATCTTAGTACATTTTTCGATTTAATATGAACTATTATTATTTTTTTCCTCTGACAAAATTCTCGAAAAACTGAGTGACAAGTTGATACCCAATACATCACATACGCTTTCTGAAGCGCCAAATTTCATGCACGACCACTTCGTCATTCTCTTTCCGTTATGCATTAATTTCAATGATTGTAGGGGAGGTCGATGCGCAGACAATGCTTTTGACTGATTGACAATTCAACGATTATCCCTCCTCCCCTCCCTCTCCTCCCCGATTCCAATTCCTTCTCACCCACGTCCATTAGAGGCGACCATGCGTGCGTTGATTATTGCAATTTTGAGTGCGAGAGATCGAGTGACATAATCGACATTGCCCTAATGGATTGCCGATGATATTTCCGTACTTCAGGTTCTAGTCAGGGTGTACATATGTATTTATTGATGACATACATGCACCCATCCATACAGAAATACCCATGTTCACACATTCACCGAAAAGCACATGCATGTATATGTCTTTTTGTACATATAATTTAAACTCAGCGAGAGTGCAACTGTGGCAAGTGTTTCAAGACCCTCGACGCTCTGCCGTCTCGTTGTCTACTAATGAGATTGCTGCAGCCCTAACAATTTCGAAATGAGGAAAAGCAGCTCTCAATTTTCGTGCTTCATTCACATCAGCCCCATAACATTGCAATGCGAGAGACCACTTTGTCGAATCTGAATGATTTTGAAAAAAAATGTTATTCAGGAATTTGAGAGCGTCAAGAACGTGCATTCAATCGTTCTCCATTCGTAATTCGTATCTTCATTTCAGAACTATTCGGTTCATTAACGTTTCTTTGATGGAGGAAAACATGTGGGAAAAATAATTCGTTAAAATATTGCTTTTTGTTTACAAGATTTCTGTCGTTGTACAAAAATTATTGAAATAAGGTACCAACGCTCTTCTGCACTCATGTTTCAAGTGAACTCAACTTCCTTTAATGCTTCTGTTGGTCGCTGTCGATAGTATTTAATTATTGTTTTTTTGGTCATCAACATAATTTATTCGATAAAATAGATCATTTTCTCTGTTCACCTCTAATTATTATAATTTGTTTATTTTTTCCATTTCGTTTATCTCGAATCTTGGACAATGATGAGATTGATAGTGATCAGCAAGAATTGTTTTTTAGATTGAGAAACCGTGTTGTGAATCGGAAGAATGTTCAATAAATCACGGTTGACCCTGTTCCAAATTTATGAAACAGTTGAAACTTGTAATACAATGAGAATTGACACGACATAATAGCTTTTGAAGTAAAGCAAATTTCTCTTGGTGTCGGTGAATATATGTTACCTCTCTGATCAACCAGCTTATAAATAAACGGCTTTCGCCGAGTCATGGATCTATACTCGTACATCACAAACCCACACAATGCATTACTCGGTGCAATTATCCGTTCTCAATCGTGTGTCAAGATGGCAAAAGATGAAACGGAATTGAATATACGTCCGTTGAATGTGATTGACACGCTCTTTGCTCGACAAAACTATAACTTGATCCGCCATGCGAATTATATGCGAGTACGAAATTGTATGTACTCTGCCGATTAAATCCAAGATTTGTTTGTGTTCATATTGTCTTCGAGAGATAAAAGAGTGGAAATTTCATTAAGAATATTTTTTGACATTGTCTCAGGTTCACTCACAGATTCACTCGGATTTTTGTTTCATTCTCAAACAATAACTTCGTAACTGTTTCATTAAATTTTAAACATTCATTTTCATTGTCCATATTTCGTCACATTATTTCCGTGGATCCTTTAATGGTTTGATTGTTGAAAGGGAATCAATAGTTGGGATGAAAATCACTAGAAAACGCCGGTGTACGATTCAGGGAAAAGCTTATGTTTAATATGAATCCTAAGGGTTGTATTCTCGAGAGATGCGAGTCTCATATTGCGGCAGGCGCCGAGACAGAAGGACGTAGATTCACTTAAATATATCAGTAGAAATTTATATCCGCTCAGATCCTGTACCGCAAGTGCTTTGATTCTTTCTCTCTTGCTCTCTCTCTCTCACACTCTCTTCTGCTTTCTCTTTTTTTGCTTCTTTTTCATTCTGCTGTCGTAGTTCATGTGCACAAGCATTTCTCCCGGAAAACCACAAAAGTCGCAAATGTAAATCCGCCCACTGGCTCACACCTGAGAGGCCGTCTTGCTTCGGTTGTTTCGTTCTCTCTGTCTCCATCTCTCTCTCTCTCTCTTTTCTTCCTTTCCTGTCTCCTCTCTTTCTCTTTCCATTTCTCTATCCCTCTCGTTTCGTTCAGAATACTTATCCGAGCTCTGCAAGCGGTGGGGATAAAGGTGCATAAGAGCGTTATCTCGCTAACTGGTTCAACCGCATAAGAGCCTACACCCGACAGAAAGTCAGGAAATGCCCAAACGAACTTTACTCCTTCCATAAATAAATGCATGAAGCTTTTATTAAAGTATGAAAGTTGCATTATCAATGTATGGAAAAAGGCAGAGAAAAAGGCTGACATAACTGAACAAGGAACATGTGACATTATGTTCTCGAGTGAAAGTTCCGATGCTTCGATGAAATGAGAACTAAAAGAAAATTCATAGCAACGATTCACTTGTAATTACTTTGTAAAAGAACCTGAGATTATTCTTAGAAAGTGCAGAAAATTGGCATTTAGACGCGGAAAATGTGAATGATTTTCATCCTGTCAGCGAAGAGGAGCAAGAACGTTTGATTTGACTAATTAACATTTTGAAACTGAAATAATAAAACTTTACTTGATCATTTTTTGTTAATTTTCCAAATTCTGCAACATACACTTTCCTGAACGTCACGGAACCGTCGTCGGACTCAAACTGAAAGAACTCATGATAAATAATAATTTTCGTTCATTCGTTTCATCTTTTGAACAGAATTTATTATAAATGGTGTTAAATAAAAAAAGTACAGAAAAAATGTCGGCGGTAAAATCATGTAACTTTGCACACAATGCCACCTCGAGCACAATCGATTTGACGTTAACTATCCCCTGCACAGAACGATATGCCACCGAGTGCAGTAAATGGGGAGTACGTCCCAATTACATTTTCATACCCTAATTGCGACAAATGTTCGAGGCATGTGTTTTCTGTGCAGTAAAACTAGTAACTGATTTGTTTCGATATACACATGAAAATTTATAAATGTACGTATACATTGGTGTAACCGTGTGCAGGTGACTATACGGAAAATGTGGGAGGAAGCCTTCGAGCGAATGGCAAACGTGACACTCCTATATCGATTAATCCGCCACCACCCCACCTTCATTTCTACCCCGTTCGCTAACAAATACACATAGCACGTACGGAATGTTTAGGTCAGATTAGTTCTAGTTATTCGATAGTTGTTATGCGTAACAGGTACGGGCTATAAACTGGACTCCCACATCCAACCGTCGTTGCAAATTGCAGGCCTATACCACGCGTGGATAGAACATGCCAAGCGTATCAATAAGTTTCATTGTGTATTGTGAGTTACAGATTTTTTCAAAACGAGAGAGAGAGATAAATTTAAAAAAAAGGCAAAAAAAAAAACGAACGGGTGTGCAGGAGTAGGTTTGGCAATCAAACTCAATTTCATGCAATATCCAAACAAAAAATCCAGTTAAGCGAACTAACTCGACTTCAGTATTCTGTTGATGACATTCTCGATACAATTTTTTTTTTAATCGCCCTAATCGGCCGTGGAGCCTGCCAGAGACGAGAACTTTACAAAATCGATTTGAAATTAATCGTCATTCCAGATATTTATGAATTTCTGCAATAACAATACCGAATAACAATAAGAATTGCAATGCAATGTCATATACAGAAAAAACTGCCATATAGAACACTTTAAAATGCAGTCGCACAAGTTGTAAATTGTAATTCAATTTTCAATGGTTGACCTACTTTTTCACTTCGAAATCTGGTCGTCTCTGACAAAAGGTATTTGATTATGATTATTATTATTTTTTTTTCATCGCAACGGCATAGCTGCCAAGTGAAAAAACAAAGACTCAAACAAGTGCGAGAATTGAATCTCATAATTCGTGTCATCGCTGTTCCAACGATATTGATGTCGTCGAATTATGATTGATTTTTCTTAGAACAAAATTGTGTGTGTCGACGATTTATATGGGGAAAGTGGTAAAAAAAAAATTACGGGGCCACCATTGGTGACATCATGACCAACACAACTTAATTAGTCGATGAAGAGTTGCTAATTTGCACTGTAGACGTAAACTGCAATGTGGTCATGCTGCGTTCTTCGCGCCAGTACGTGCAGTGTGGTTTGGGAGTGGTTATTAAAATAACCAGAAAATACAGGGATGAAATATTGTTACGAGAGGTTTGACTTAGCTATAAGAGTGCTGGATTCGTGGGGGAAAAGGGTTCGGTGAAGAAAGAAAGTTAAAAAACATGCATACGAAAAAGCCACTCCATCCCTTGGCTCCAAGGCAACTTCGTGTAAATTTTCTCGCCATTAATGCTTTTCTTTTTCTCATAGCAGTCGAGGAGCGTCGGCCAAATCAGAAAAAGTTTTCAACCCCTTCCTATCCCAGCAGGAGTGCTTATTCGCGTCTCTTTCTTTCTCTCTTTCTCTCTCTCGTTCTCTCTCTCCAGTGTCCTCAGTTTTTCTCCCATTTTTTTCTCTTTCCGCGCAGGCACCGCTTTACCTCCCTTTTTGATTTAATGGCTCGAAAGACTCTTAATTTAGTTGGATATTCAAATGTTCTATCCGTTGAAGAAAAAAAAAATGGAAAAAAAGAGGAGCATGGTACGCGAAACTTAAAAAAATAAAAAATAAACCACTAGAATGGAGGCGAGTAATGTCGTTCGGAAGAGAGCTTGAAATTTAAGCTGACTAGGCCGAATTATAGTCAGACCCGAGACTGTCCACCATTTTTTCCCACCCCCGGCCTCACTTTTATCATGTCCTCAACTTGCTACGTATATTTCCTCTTCTTTCACTCATCTCCGCCACTTTGTCTTCGTACTCTTGCGATCCCAACGCACCAGGATCGGAATACTCTCCGCCACCTCGAACCTCCTGACGTTCGTTCGAGGAGAAAATTGGAATTATGCTAAATTATAAGTCTACTCAAACGAAAACTGATTAGTAATCGACGATTTAAGTTTCTCGGTACTGATCGATCGGTTCCTTTGCTACGACGTCTCTCTTCTACTTATACAACAGACTTTCACCAAAATGTCTCATACTTTTTCAACTTTTATTCAAGCCTCGATCCTGTTCCTGTAAAGCCAATATTAAGTAACAGCTTTTCACACTTTTCACGCACCTTCATTACCAATATAATAATAAGAATTTCGGAACCATGAATTTTGTCCACTCATCATGCATTCGAAAATCTATGGCACTGCACTAAATGAACGTTTCGAATGAATTTTTTCAAGGATGTGTTCTCGTAGCACAGTAGCATATCAATTTCATTACCTTCCACAAAATAATGCCATACGTCACACTTTTTACATCTCCTTTTAGTCCTTCCATGAGTCTCAACCGTCGATCAGTTCCAGATTGTCTCGTTCCCTTATCTCCTCTATCACTGCTAGTTTTTTCCACATAGCATACAATCTATCCACGCGTCACTTGTCTTCGTACATTCTTTGTCCTACTCCTTCTCTTTCAGGTTCTTCAGCAGTTGGAACTAAATGGATTGGATTATTTCGGAGCACTTGGTTTAACTCGACAGACAAAATTCACGATGAGGGAGGAAGCCCGAGAAATTCACATACTATGTGAATGAACAAATTGAGAGAGGGTGGGAGTGGGAGAGAGAGAGAGAGAGAGAGAGAGAAAGAGAGAATTATAGAGAGACGAAGAGTGGTGGAAGGAATGCTGTAGCCACGAGACACTAGAGATGCTAAAAGGGCGGTGCCCCGTCAAGTGCCAGTGAGTTATCGTTCGTAAGGCGAAAACATACACTTCCCGGTTTTACAGGCTCTTCCTCAAGTAACGAGAACCCAACAGTAAAAGCTTCCCATTTGTGCACACCTCCTGTTCACTTTCCAACCACACAAAATGTTCCATATTCGCGTCTGGATGAACTCTTCGCGTTGCGTACACTTTAACACTTACATTTCAACGTTTTTTCGCCACAATTTATGTGGTGGATCGCGATATATAAGTCCATTCCCAGAAACGAAAACCGCGTTGAAATGAGGGTAAAATGCTCGAGGATATTTGCATTTGGCATGGAATACCATTCACCTGTGCTGTATTTTTATAAAAAGAGTGTTTGGACTTTACCATCGCATCAGACAGTAAAGTAATCATGAGTGATTGTTTGAAATTCTACAGAAAGTTTACGATCAGTATCTCGAAGGATAAACATAGACGAGAAGCCATGCAATTTCCCATTTGCAAGTCACGAAGCTACCTCAATCAGAAAGTGCTTTATCGTCTTATAAGAAGCTGGCTTCTGGTTGATTTACAGACAAAGAAAGTTCAAAGTTCGTTATATAGTTAGGCTTATCAATTATTATATCGATAAGTAGATGAGAAATAGTATCTGAAATTTCATTAGATTAGAAACACGTTGACATGCAAAATAATTGCATTTATTTCGAGATTCGTCAAAACTACTCGAACGAAGAACTGTTACGATGGTATTTCTCGCGATCAACAAGAGTCACGTAACAGAAAACAAAGTAACGAGTGAGCCTGAATTTAACAGGTCATTAGGAGCTCACTAATCTAAGGAGAATTCGTAAGCAGGCTATTTCAATGTTCACACTGTCTGAGCAAAATCTGCGTATCGAAAAATTATCATGGAAAAGCTGATGGTATGTTATTGCAATCGATTTTTCTTCCTTGGCTAAGACATCTGGGTCGTTTGCAGTCGTGAACTACGGAGTTGAATTGAGGGTCCTTTGCAGGAGCTGTCGATTTTCCTTACACCACGAAGTCTCTAGGTTTCCCCTTCTGCGTTACTTCCTTGTTATCTTTCGACCCTCGTGTAGGTATCACTTTCAGGTTCTCTTCATGGTTTTCACGACAATGCAGTATATATAAAAGTATTAAAGCCAATCAAAATGAAGATTGGCTACTCTTTCGCTCGGACCCGTCAAGTAACGCTAACTAGTGGAGCAGTTGGTATAGCAAACGCGTTACTCATCAATTAGCTAACAATACGACAGTCGATGTTGACGCGAATGATACGAGCTCTTTATCCGTTGTTTGAACATCCCTGCTTCGTAGTTTTGTTCAATTCAACGCTGCTCTTTAAATCATTTTGTGTTCTCAGCGTCTCATTCGACCCCGTCTGCGATCCCACTGTATTCTCTATACGCTTTGTAGGTGCTCCAACACGCTCAAATAACGCTGGTAGAAGTGCTCCTCCTCTTTCTCACATTGAAGACGAAGCCTGCAAGAGTCTCATTTATCTCCCGGCAAAGAGTGGCCTCAAAGAAAAGAGGTTAAGGCTATTGTCTTCGCATCACCGAGAGGTTAGCTGAGGTGGCCCTAGTGTACTCTTTTCTATCGAATGACTTGGCGACTTCCTCTCATTGCCGGGAGTCGTGCGGGGTGTCGCTTCCCTGTTTTGTCTTTTAAGAAGAGACAACGACGTTAGTAAAGGGTGGAGGTGCTGACGATAAGATACTCTTTTTCCCCGAGTAACCTTTTGACGTATTGATCGCGTGCTCTATCGACGAGTTCATCCCTACATCGATTATATATCACATAGTGATTGCTTTATGACGCTACACTGAGAGATATTGAGAAAGGGTACCGAAGAATGCTAATCAGCTCGATAAATATTAGCAGGGAGTTGATAACTTGTAACGAGAAGAACGAGGGTGTTATCATCGGGCTTATCTTCATTGTAGGACGGAAGAAAGTAGCCTCTTTCTTTCCCGCAATCAAGATTTACACAGATTGACGTCTATTGACGTCTGCATGTAAACCATTTCAATTTACGTTGTTAAATATTGTCCCACGTTACAGATTCTCTTACATTCCAGTTATTTTATCGTAATAAAGTCAAGCAAACATTTATCGTGACTTTATTTCCATTTCGATGGAGAAAATACAGAGCCACAAAATAAGAATCGAATAAAATATCTCTGAGTCCGGCCTTTTATCAAGTTACGATCATTTTTATTGCGGGTGCTGGATAATTTCATTAGAGCCATTCTCGTATGCAGAGACCTGCAGGTCACGATGAACCTGGGACCTGATACTCTATCGTATCGTTAGTTTTCGGTAATACCGACATATTTACCCGTGCAATTGCCTTCACAAATACATCAAGAACGCAACTACGCATTCATATGTATGTCTACCTCCTTGTGTCTCTGTCTAACTCAGTAGCACAAGTGACCGCGTTATTATTTTGTTCAAACCATGAAATATACTTGGATTAAATCCTATGGCTTAGACCCTTCCAGTAACGAACAAAAGAATGACTTAGTCACTTTCATCAAACTCTATATCATATACGTATGTAGTCCCCACCTATCTAAATACACATGTATAGATAGCTCAGGATAGCTCGTGCTCCTCGTAACTTCCAGTCACAACCCTCGAGCCACGTTCCTGCTAGTGCCGCACCGGTAGGGCCGGTGAGAATGATAGCCTCCAGCGACCTTCAACGGGAACGATACCTCCCTCCTTCCCTCTTCCCTTATACCTTCCAGCCCCCCTCTCAGCTCCTGGGTCCACATGACGAGAGTTACGAGCCTTTTGGGGTTGATAATACCAACGCGAGTACGGTTCAAGTGTATACTCCCTCTTGCCCCGTCACCCTCCGTCTTCCGTCTTTCTACGGGGTGGACGCGCGCGACCATCGAGTGATCGCGCAGTAGTATAGCCAGAAATTGGGTAGACGTACGCTCCCTTCTATACCATACATACATAAATATATATGTATACACTTTATATTGTGAATATACATTGAAATACTGTATAGTGTGGACGCGAGTATGGGAGGGTTCTTTATCACAGCCGCTATCCGACATTGCAAGAGCTATGCTAAAAGTAGCTATATTTTCTTATACATACGAGACCTATCAACGATCCCCAAACTTGCAATGCCCCTAGCTAGCAGAAAAATAAAAAACTTTTCGCCTCTCAACACTTTGGAGTTCCATCTCACAAAGGAAATATTTTTTGTCGCAAAAATCTTTTCCTCCACATATAAATCGTTGTCGCTCACGAAGGATTACCCTGATTTTCAAGGAAAATCACATCATTGCCTTGCTTTTTGCTGATCTGGGTCATACTTTATACCAGACACTAAAATAATATCATCGTCACTTCTCGAAGCTTTGGTACGACTTTTTTTCATGACATAATCCATTGTTATGATAATCAGGGCTGATGAAAATGTTTTTCCACCGTTCTTTAACATGATTAGGCTCACTTATAAGTCTTCAAATATTCGGCTTTCACTTCGAATCTTTTTACCAATATTTTCGTAGAATTCATTAGAAACTTAACTATCAAATTAGAGTTTTGGCAATTTTTCGCTCAGATTTTGTTCGGAAGTCTCTTTTTTTCCGGGATAATGTTCAAGAGTCTATTCTCTATTGATTCGTTGAATGAAATACCCAAAAGAACAGACAACCTGCCCTCGATCACCGATGACCGAAAAAAAACAACAAAATATATGTCGTTTAATTTTGTCTGGTTCACCAGCAGATTTCCGTACAAAGGGGCGTCAGCAGGGAAACGTTTTTATATGATAAAGCCAAATGGCGAAATATGCACAAGAGACAGGAAAAAAGAGTTTAATACAAAATGGTCCGTTGCGCAGTTCCATTACTGATACTACTAGTTAGTCCGCGTTCCCTTGATCCTTGCGGCTTTCCAGCTCTAACGACGTAGCATACACATATGCAAATAAAGCCCCTTGCTTTTCGCTCTTAGACTGCGCCGACAATATTGCGAGGCTCGTTTCCATCAGAGTGAACGGTTCTATTTACTACATATACATGAATATATAAGTACACTGTGTGTATATCAACATGTCCTTCGTATGTATTACATGTCACACGTACATTGAATGCTTTCACATTTTGCGGGTCTGGAAAAAGCACAACATAACTTCGTACGTCACCTTAACTTTTGTATTCAGTGGGAAAGTGAGATAAATTATTAGCCTCGAGATAAATTATTTGAAAACAAACAAGAATAAGTAATATTTTCATACGAAATTGTGACACTTTTCAGAAATAATGTGTCCACACTTTTGTATGCTTATTAAAACTGAATGCAATAATCCTCATTAATTATGAACATTCTATAAAATGATCGCAGCTTCAATTCTTGTAAGCTTTGTAATTCAACAATCATGTCTTTTTATTGAATCGAATCACATGTTTATTTCGTTAACATTATAATTAAATGATTATTTCTCCTGAGATACATTCAACATTGTTGGTGTACAAAAAATTATACATACAAAAATGAATTGATTTGGAAAAGTTTTACCAAGTAAACACGTGTTTTTTGGGGACCCTAAAATAATCAATAGAACAAGAGATATGTGCGAAAAAAAAGTAGAGCAATATAATACGGTGGCCGCACAGTATCTCGGTCCAATCATCGGTACTGTCGATACGGATCGAGATTTGCCAACGGCCGATGTCGACACGTGCTCTGTGACAACACTTGACCTCTTTTCTCCGTCGAATCAACGGATATGGTATGCGTCAAGCGAACCCTCTGCTATTCAAGAAATATTGCGATCGAGTATCAGTTCGATCGAGCAGTTTATATGGCTCTCAACTATCTAAATCAATCGGCCATATTTCATGAAACAGGCGATTTCAAAATAGGAGCAATATCTGTTGATTTCATGTCGACCAAAAGATCTGCATAATCATTGATCCATTTTTTGAGTTTAATAAACCTCGACGGTATGTTCTGCATTTTTCTGGCTATGATTTTGATTTTTTGGCCTAAAGTGGAGTTTTTGCACTTTCGAACTTATTTTTTTGATATTTTTAGATTTGAATCAAAGATTATCAGTGGCCCGGAGTTTTATAATAATTGGATCGATTAATCATAGTAAAAAGCTGTCATTACGCAGCGAATCGAGTGGATCTGAAAGTTTGTACACATGAAATCATGAGCATGTTTTACTCTGTACTATTTTTTCCGTCCTGCGTCGTAAAGGAGACAAGGAAGGAGGGTCAAAAAAGGTCTTTGACAGTTTTCTCGTTTCCTTATGGTATTGGGAATCGGGTGCGATGGTTGGGCAGGTCCGCGAGAAAACATGAGCAATAATCAAGAGGCAATCCGAGGTCAAAGCTTTTTCCGATCCCTGGGGGTAAAGTAAAGCCCTTTTCCTCCCATCGATTTATTCGATTCCGCCCATTCGTTCAATCGCCTAGAAGCTTCGAGTTAAAGTAAGTGCATATGTATTGCGATTGTTCGCCAACGAATGATCGTGATAAGGAGGTTGGAACATTAAAGGACACGAAGCGTCCTTCGTTGTCCTAGAAAATGTCCAAGGTCATTGGTGCCTGACGTGATCTTTACAAAAGGGACATAAATATCACTGGGGTGAATAAGTTTACGGTGACATATACAAATTTCATGATATATTTTATTTTTCCAACCTTTATTTCTAAGGCTTGGATTTAGTCACAAATAAATAGATATCATAACTTTTCTTGAGAGATTTTCACTGACATTATATGGTTCAACACGTTGCTTAGGACAGCGTGATTTTTTCTGCCAGTCGAATACAAGTTTGTGCAAATTCCAGGCACTTATACTGATCAAACTTCACGAATTTGTTCGTATAACAACTTACACTTTGAAAAGGTTTTATGCAAATGAAAATATTCACAGATTGCCACTGTATGGCCAGAGTGACGTTCGACGAGCAGACGATGAATAAAATCAAAGTGACTTCTCACCTGCATCGGTTGAGAAGTGAAATCAAACGATTCAATTCGATTTTTTTTTCGTCCTCAACGAACTGTCGACTATCGTCCATTTATGGCATGTTTCTTAGGCACAAATTTCTCAATGTATGCAACAATCTTTAGTAGAAGAAGGTCGTGAAAAAATGTTCCAATACTTCGTTTCAAACCAAACGTTTTTGGATAATGGAATGAAAGATGAGAGTCTAACTTGTTCACGTTCAGGATTAAATCGCTCTCTTGAACTTTTGTGACTCGTAATTCGTTGCATAGAAACGCATTCCTGTCTTTTATTGGCAAATTGGACGATTCAACTGATATATTTTATGCAACACTATTTGCTACGATTCTCCGAATTCTCTCGTTTCTTTTAGCTCACTTGCTTTCTATCTTTCCTACACGGTTCACAGTCAGAATCACTAATAAGCTATCGGCGGACGCATCAAGGAAATGCACACACTCAGCTCTTTCAAACACACCTCATACATCCATGACACGGATACAGAAGGTATTTGCTCCGTGTACCAGTAGAAAATTGAATGTTCGGGCGAAAAGACAGAGTCGAGTTCTTTGAAGAGATTCAGAAACGTGTACCAAGAGCAGATTGAGCAAACGAGTGTACGAAAAGTTGAGAATTCCTTTTAGAACGAAATTCTCAAACACACGTGATGAGCGCCCCAAGTTTTCAAGCAGCTTTCAGACGCGTGGTGTTTTACTATCAAATCCAAGACCCAATTTAGTGCATTGAAGTTCGCATCGTTGAATGTCGACGTAAGTAATTTTCGTTTTGTTCCTATAATATTTCGTTAATTCCTCACTGCTGGCGATTTTTTAATATTTCTAAGGCTCCAAATTATCATAACTATTCGGGAATTTATAACGAAATGAAAACCTTAAGGCGATCCTTCTTTTTGATTCTTTACTTCGTGCTAAACAATATCGCCATTCGTTTATTATTTTCAATAATTCGATTAGTGTTTCGATCATAAAAATTTCTCAACACGGACGTAAATTTATTTTATTCTGCAGAGTCCGAGTCCGTATGTTTATTTTTCAAAAATTTGGGCAAACTCGATAAAAAAAAAAGACTTGAAAACTTCGTACTTACAATCTAAGGTTATTAAACGGTTATAGACAAAAAGTTTAAGTGTCAAAGTTTAGATGGGTAGATTGGACTAAACCGGTGGAGGATAATGGTCGTGGTGAAGAGAAGTTTGGGAGAGAAGTAATGCTACGTTTGAAGGTACGATAATATTCGAAAACTCGAGGCTTCTAAAGAGGCAGCTCTTTACCTTCGTCACCCTCGCCCAGTAGTCCTTTCTCTTACAAACACACCCTTTCCCTCTTTTCCTTTTCCACGTCATCACGTTCTCATACTTTCACGATTGGAACTTTTACGGTTTAAATCTCGTTATAAAGCCTTTCACTGCTAACGAGAACGTGGCAGGGCCGTGATTTTAAGTAATTAATTTATTTTCACGAATTTCAACACCGGATCACACCAAGTTTCCAGTATCAACAGCTATTTCTCAGAATTCCATACATTTTTCAAAAGTCTGATAAAAAACGTTATTCCGAATGGAAGATAAATCGATATGCAAAGATATTAACGACATTAAATTATTATTCAAAGACTGAATCACCGATTTAACGATTGAAATATTCTCATTACTCATTTATCAAGTTTTAACATTTTGTTTCATTCTTACTTTACTTTTGTCTAACCCTCGGCAGAATTCCGCTGATTTGAATAACAACTGATAGCTGCGATCTGTTGATTCCATCGCTATGTTTCCAGAGAAACTCGAAGAAAAGAACTTGACACTTGCAAGATCGTTTTGGCGACACCCAATTCAATAGTGCTTTATATTTATACATACTATTCGTGTGTATGCCGATGTTTATAACTATATACATGCACAGCATTACAGAGTGGAAATCGTTCCAAGTACCGAACTCCCAAACGGTCCTCGAACGGCGCCCAATTGCCCAAAGGCTCGAAACAATCGATTGCCTTGTGAAGGAGCACTGATAGGGAGAGGGTTATAAAGTGGTGAGTTTTTATTAGGTGAAAATAGGAAGTTAGAAGACTTAAAGGAGCATTGGAAAATCCGTACGAGGTTAAAAAGTGTACGGGAAAATTTAAGTGTCTATTCAACTCATCAAATTGAAAAATTAGCGAAAAATTTCGTTAATTGATTTCTATATAAATTTTCGAATAAAATTCTTTCTCTTTAGTTCTATTTCGTATTAACTTTTGATTTATTACGAGGCGTTTCCAATTGTAACTTCAATTTTATGAGGCACCGGAAGTTGATGATTTACATGAAAGTTACAGACAACTTGAAGTCAATATTTTCCGTGGTGTTTTGTATGTTTTCTCCGAAGTCTGAATTCTTCGTAATATTTCTTATCAATAGATTTTATGATTTCTTTCGCAAATTGCATTCGCATAAGATACTTTTGCTCGCGGGAATTCAATTGGAAAGAAAGTCGAGATGGATGCATAGCGTGGCCGAATTATTGAGTGACGAGGGTGAAAGGGCCCCAGTACAAAGTCGTCTCATATATAAGAAAGCGAAAAGTTGAGCAGTTTCCTTCAGGTAGGATTGCTGCAGTGTGAGAGGTCGATCTCTTTCGATATACTGGAGTTGATAAAAAATAAAATAAAATAAAAAATAACTTGGTGACAGTCTTTTTTTGTTGCTATGCTGAAAGCACGCCATGAGGGCGTACGAAACGAAGGAAACATTCACGGACGTTGGTGTCTGTGCGGGCGTTTTGGTGTATGTGAGGAGTTTTGGCGTACACGCGAAGAGGAAACGAGGTTGAGTGAAGGATTCCATGGTGTGTGTTCATGAAACCAGAGAAAAAGAAGCAGTAGGGCGAGGTTGTGTGTGAGATAGTTTCTCATGGTCTACGAGGGCAGAAATGTACAGAACACTTAAGCACACATATTTATATAAATAAAAAGAAAAAAGTGGAGAGAGGGGAAGGAGGAGAAAGCTAGAAACACAGTTGGAAAAGAAAGATGAAGATGTTGCTACATCGTGAGAAGAGGCCAAGACATTTTCTCAGAAAGTGCTCTTTTCTTTATTTTTCTCTCAACTTACAACGAGAGGCGAGACTAGACTGAGATTTGACTTTCTATGATGAAGGGAAGGCATAAGTTGGAAGCTTTTCCTCGGTCTCGGTGGAAGGGAAAATAAGGGAGCGTGATTGCATTACCCGTCAAGTCCGTGGATAATTAGTGTACTCCTAATGAAGTCAAGGCAAGCCCGGGCGTTCATAGGTAACGCGATAACTTCTCTGTGGGTTGCTTTCCTCCCAGGCACTTCCACCTGGTCCTTCGTTTTGACTCTTATACACTACGCACATTTCTTCTTCCCATGCTCTCTTGACCCCAACCTCCTTCACTGTATTCTCGTCCTGGCCAAACTCCGTGTTTGCATACTTTTCCGCTTTAGTTCCTACCGGAAAAATTATTTTCGTTGACTCTCTAATAGTTATTTACATTGATTAATTTATCACAGTACATCAATTAACTATTAACTTCAGACAATTGATTGATTGAATGAATAGTTTATTGAATGTCCTGCGGGCAATGTTAAGTTCCATAAAAAATACCGATGATAAAATACTTTTTGTCGAAATGTCATTGCCAAAAAGTGTAGCATTTCAATATAATGGGCGCACATCAATGAATCTAAAAATAAACGTATAATCGTTTTTCGTTTTTTATCGAAAATTGATGTGTAAAAATACGTGCACATAAGGCACGATATTGGTATTTTGCTTTGCACTTTCTCGATATCCTTATTCAACCAATACAGCAACATGTGGTGATCCCATATGGATGCATTCACGGAGTTGCATTTCTTCGCGGAGATGGCATTTGGAGAATTTGCAAATTAAATATATTATAAGAGGGTTGTTGTGCGGCTGCCTCGAGGTAGCAAAGCTCTCTACATCTCCAGAGTCTCATACCCACCGATCCTGTATTCTCATTTAGAATTCAACGAGGCAAAGTATCGACAGGCACTCCGGAGGAGACGGCTTAGATGTTGATGACGACGAAAGGCTGCGCGGGTGTTTTCTATTACTTACCCCACAGCCAACCAAGCAGCATGCAGTCGAAGGGAGAAAAAGTCTCCAACAGCCGGTCTCACTGTATCGAGACAGCATATGGAGCCCAAGATTCTTCGTGTACAAGAAAAAAGTGCCATCACAAGTTGTATTTGGTATACACGAACAGATCTTTTCCAGAAATAAATGGAAGTAGTACAAGAGTGTGAAATGGTTCTGGAAGATGGGAAAAGGAGATGGCTGTTATAGTGATAATAAGAAAGGGATGAAAATGGAAAAACGACTGAAGGCATGATATTAAAACATGTAGATGTAAAAAGGTATTCCATTAAATCTCATTACTCAGTGATTTTCAGGAAAATGAGATTTGGAATGAAAATATGAAAATGAAAAGTTGGTTACGTTTGAATGTGAGTAAACAGTTCAGATTTTATTGGAAACGTACACTCGAAGGGAACGTACTTTGGGAAATCTTTGTATGCCAAGATCGTAGAAGGACACCCTGTATATGTTTTGAAAATCATCTGCACTGCTCGCTTCGTTCGAGATAAGCGAGACATGGTATGGATCCATCGGAGCAATACAAGTGAGGCACGTGGCGAAATACATTCACATTCCCATTATCAACAACCAACTCACCGGGTCTTATTTCTTATCACAACTGTCATGTTACTTTTCACGTCCTTTCGCCTTTTTATAAAAAATAACATTAATTTTTATTACCCTTGATCTTCCAAAATTTCCACAGACCTTTGTACACCACACAGCAAATCCAATAATTGTTAATAATCTAGAAAATATATTTTGTTGTTGTTTTTTTTTCATATTTGGTCGTAGGGCAAACAAATAATGACAACTGTGGATCAAACAGTTTGGAACGGTATTCTATTTGATGCTTTCCTGTCTGGAAACTAATTTGTTCAAAGACTAATTAATTTAGAGACTAATTAATATGGGGTGGAACAAATTTTTGCCCTGTGAATATGTAGAACTGTCTGTTGTGGTTTAATTATGGGGTCCTTAAAAGACCAGCCAACTTCTTCGTTACGTTATTAACCGTTGCTTTTTTTTTCGAGAACCTTTTTTTGACAGTTAAGCCGATCTATAAAGTACGCAAATGTGTATACAGGGGCGTCTCAAGTTCGGAGTTCGACAAAGAGGAAAAGCGTAGGAAAATCTTGTGGTGTCTCATTTTCCAAGATCGCCGTTGAGTTATGCTCGAGCTGCCTATGGCGCGAAAACCTCTAGGGTCTTTCTTCAGCCGTTTCCATCACCTCCTCTCTACCGTTTTCCAGCAAATTGGTGGCGGTTTCGACGTCCAACGCTTGTACTCTTTCGCGCTCCGCTTCTCCCCTGTCCTTATAGAACGACCAGAACTTGCGGGAAAGTAACACTCTGTTGGGTTTTTTTTTTCCTTCGTCTCTCGTCTCAAACGAAAGCGAGAGATGGGCTCAACTTTGCTCCCCTGAGGCAACTTCCAACACCTCTGCAATCTAGCACCCTTTCCAGGCAAAATTCAGGGCCTGGTAATCGCGTGAAAAGTGAGGGAATTTTCTTTTTTTTGGAATTTCAAAATAAATAAGTTCTACAAAGACTCTCTGACGAAGTTATCTTTTAAATCATAATAAGACTCATTAATCTATTTTAACCATTACTCCTCGATAAACCCAAAGTTCGACGATATTTTTCACTCAGTGAATGCCATTTAATGACATTGTGAAAAAAATAACAATTTTTGAAAGTGGGTACACTTCATGGTGGATTTCGTAATATGATTCGTTGCAAAAATGAAGACAGTCACTGCCTATGGCATGAAGCTTATGACAAACATGTCTGGAGAATTTTCGATGGCATTTTATTTTTGTTCTGCTTCAATGACTATCGATTAAGGTACGTTACGTATTTTACAGATGTTCTTACATGATCGCTAATGATCACGGACCACTGGATTTCCATTTTGACAACATTGTGTTGTCCGAATGTTACATAAAATCCGATGAGATGGAATAAATTTCAATGTTGTTTACGGACATTGATTCTAAACATTTCTCTTTAGATGAATCCACACCAATATCGTTACGTGTAATATCGAAGAAAGAAGGGTTTTTTTCTGTTCGTGGAATGAGTTGATATACAACGAGCAATCACGTCATCAACATATTTCAGGCCGTTTGTTTCTCTCAAAATGTACGATTTCCAACGAAGCTTCTTCCTCTGTACGTTCCTTTAATCTCGCAGAGAAAATATCTGCGCCAGCAAGATTCCCGTTCCAAGATGGGCTCATCCTGCAGTTTATAAATTACTAGTAAATTACCTCTTGGGTATTGGATGAACGCGCAGCGGCACAAAGTGAAAAAGAGCAGCAGAGATATGGAGAAAGATAAAGAGAAACAGCAAGTGCAAGACAATGAAAGAGAAAGAGAGAGAGAGAGAGAGAGAGAGAGAGAGAGAGAGAGAGAGAGAGAGA